>CM062817.1:635271186-635583686 GCA_031772625.1 Pinus tabuliformis
CATCAATTCCGCGAAGACTAAAGATTTCTTAGACTTGGACTTCTCAAACTCCAAGTCGAACTCTTGCAGGATGACGATCCATTTAGAGTACTTGCCCCCTAGCAGTTGTTTTGTCAAGATATAAATCATAGGGTTGCAATCCGAAATAACAGTAGTTTTGCGGAGAAGAATGTAGTGACGAAAACGCTGGACAGCTTGAACGGCTGCCAGGGCCAATTTCTCCACATGTGAATATTTTAACTCAGTTGGATTTAAGGTTCTGCTAAGGTAATATATCACATGCTCTGCCTTGAATTCATCTTCTTGAACTAACACCATTCCAATGGTGGAATGCGAAGCTGCGAGGTATAAGAAGTAGTCCTGGTTGTAGTTGGGAGGATGCAATAACGGTGCATGGGTCAACGCGTGTTTCAGTGCATCAAAAGATTGTTGAGCAATCTCGTCCCAAAAGAATTGTACGTTCTGTTTCAACAACCGTGTAAAACCTTTAGTGACCTCGGCGTAGTTAGGGATGAATCGGCGTAAAAAGTTCGCTTTCCCTTGCAAACTTTGGAGTTGGCGCAAACTCGAAGGAGGAGGCAATTGGATGATAGCCTCGACTTTCGAGGGATCGACGCGAATGCCGGTTTTGGAAACAACAAATCCCAGCAATCGACCTGTTTCTATACAGAAAACACACTTGTGGGGATTCAACCGAATTCGATAATGCCTACACCTCATAAAGATTGCTCGTAAATGGACAAGGTGATCAGCTCGGTGTAAAGAATGAGCAGGCAAATCATCGAGATAGGGTTGCACAATGTGCTTGATGTCATGAAATGCATAAGACATGGCCCGTTGAAAAGTAGCACCGGCATTCTTAAGGCCAAAAGGTAATTTGCAATAAGCAAATGTCCCCCATGGACAAATGAATGCCGTTTTTGGTTGATCGGCAGGTAGAATATTGATTTGATTATAACCTGAGAAACCATCCATGAAGGAAAACATCTCACTTCCGGCACAATCATCAATAATTTGATCGATATAAGGCGTAGGATAGTTGTCTTTTGGACAAGCTCGATTGATATCCCTATAATCGATACAGATTCTTATTGTTCCTTGTTTTTTATTGACGGGAACAATATTCGATACCCAATCCGTTAACGGGATCGGATAAATGAAACCTGCTTTCAACAGCTTTTCGACTTCGGCTTTGATTGCAGCTGCTTTTCGAGGGTGAATCTGACGCAACCGTTGCCGAATGGGTTTAGCATCCGGGTAGGTTTTGATTTCATGAACAACAATGGCAGGATCAATTCCCGGCATTTCTTCGTAAGACCAGGCAAACACGTCGCGGAATTCTTGGAATAGGGCCTTGTAAGTTTGGATTTCTTCTTCAGTACATGCGGCACCTATATGAATGTTCTCCTTGATTCCGGGCTTCACTGAAATATCAATGGGAATAGTACGAGAAATATTCCCTAAATTCAGCTCTGAATCAGAATGTTTCGTTGGATCCTGAGCGTCTTTGACATATTCAGCGGTAAAGATAGATGAAAAATCATTTTCAAATGCATCATCCTTAGGTAAAAACGAAGATCTGTGATGGAGATCGTCCCATGGTAGATCATCTACACTTAGGATTTCGCGAAGTTGTTCGTCAGATGACACTTCTTCGGGAAACGTTATCCGTTCTAAGGGTGAGGTGAAAAGTGACTCTTCACTGACCACATTCATTTGGTCGGTTGAATGAAAGTCGGTAAAAGACATAAGAGCTTCATAAGCAATCTCATACGGACTCAACGGCATAACATCACCGAGTGAGTCTAGCTCAGAGTCAGAGGGAACATACCAAGGATCATCATAAATAATGTTTTCTGACGTGATCATATGAATTGTTGCGAACGAAGGGTCTGCATTGAGTGGAGGGAGAGGAAAAGTTCCCAGTAAACCGGAATCCTTAACTAAACCTACACCAATGTCCCTATAAGGGATTGTCGTTTTACCAACATGCTGGATAGTTTCTAAAGAGGTTGGGTCGGATGAAAAGTATGTCAGCTGATCAATAGTCACGATCTTACCGTTATGTGGAAACTTAATGACTCTGAAGACCGATGAAACGACCGCTGTCATAGCATATGACCAACTTCGACCCAAAAGAAGGTTGTAGTCTAGAGGGGCATCAACCACTTCCACATCCAGACTAACGGTTTTACCTTCGACCCCTATAGGCAATTCTTGTAGAATACCAAACGGACGGAACCCACGGCCATCAAAGGCCTTAAGGATGGTGGGGGATTGGTTCAACGAAGGAGAACCAAGCGATCTCCAACATTGAATCGACATAATACACGTAGAAGCTCCCTCATCAATCACAGTCCGATGAATAGGCCTGTTTTTGACTATCACTGGAATTTGGAAAGCCATTTGATGGGGGAGACGCGGTGTACTACTTTCTAGATCAAAGATCATTAGGTTCGGGTCCTGAACATCGACAGCTCCAATAGCCGACAAAAGCAATTTTCGTTGCGCTGGACATGATTGCAGCACTTCGAGTGCCGACATTGCTGAAGGTGAAACAGCTAAGTCTTCAACAATGTTGTAATTCTGGGCTGCTCTCGCATGTGGATTGAAAGCAGACCTTCGAAGTACACCCTTGGCGGGCGGCTTAATCACTAAGTCTGGGTTAGGTTTTTCGATCTGTAGTGGATCGGAACCAGGAGCTGAGGTTGATGGGTTAGAGTGAGAAGATTCTGCTTCTTTACCATCAACAGGAGCCTTACTACCATAATCTTGCGATCGAGTCGCAATCCTGACATGAGACATCATCAAAATGGGTTCTTCACTGGCATTCGAAGAAGAACCTATCATCTTATTTTCCTGCTCGGGGAATGGATTCTTTAACACAGCAGGAGTGGGAGAACCTTTAACTATTTTCACTACCTCGGCCCGATGAGGGCAGTCTCTCGTAAAATGATCTTCTTCACAAATAAGACAAGGATAACGAGGTTTGCGCTTTTCGTCATTGGTTTCCGACTTTTCCGTTTTCTCCTTTGGAGCCTTGTCTGCTTTAGCCTTCTTCTTTCCTTTCTTCTTTCCACCGTTTTTGGATTTGGCCGTAGATGACTCTACAGCGTGAATGTCGGCGGTAAGTTCAGGAGGAGAAGACTCTCCTGTCGGAGAATCAGGCAAAGTGATAATTGGAGTATTGGAGGTCTTGGAAGACTTCTTCTTACTCTTCGTAGTCACGATACCGATCATACCATCAGCGGCATGAGATCCCGAAGGAGCAGCAGCGATTTGGTTTGACTTTGGAAGATCCGGAATTTTCTCGTGTAACGTACCCGACTGAGTGTAAACTAAGTCAAGGTATTGTGCCTGAGCAATGACTTGCTCCTCAGTAACTACGCCGGCCTTAGCTACATCTTCAGTAATTCTTGGTAATAATGATTTTACAAACCATTCAGCTAAAATTTGGTCCGGGATAAAAACTTTCACTAATCTTCTTCGACGTCTCCACTCAT
Organism: Pinus tabuliformis; assembly: GCA_031772625.1. Classification (NCBI taxonomy): domain Eukaryota; kingdom Viridiplantae; phylum Streptophyta; class Pinopsida; order Pinales; family Pinaceae; genus Pinus; species Pinus tabuliformis. The sequence continues at coordinate 635,274,690 of CM062817.1, forward strand.
GGATGTGATCAGAAATGTACGTGGATGTCGATTGTTTTAGCGAAGTTAATAATTCCGTACCATTATCGTATCTGACTGGTAACTGAAAATGAGTTAAGAATGAAGTAGCTAACTGGCTAAAGTTGTAAAAAGAAGCCCGTGGCAACTCAATGTACCACTTGGCTGCGAGACCAATGAGTGTACGCTGGAAAAGACGTAAGCGGATAGAATCATCTGAGATGGAATTTGATGCACACCAGAGGTGGTAAGTCATCACGTGATTAGACGGATCCTCTCCAGACTTACCTTCGAACTTGGGTATATCGCTGGGCAACTTATTTGGCATTGGCGGCCAGAACGGAAGATATTGAATTGGATCGTTCGTTAGGCGCGTCAAGTCGGGTAAATCTAAAGTCGCAATAAATGGTAACTGCCGGTTAGGATCTCTGAAACTCTGAGTCACAATACCAGCCCCAGGAGGAGGATATCCAGGATAACTAGGAACAGGATTCGCATTGGGGATATTATATCCTCCTGGAAAACCAGGATTAACCGGACCGTACTGGGGTTGTTGAGGTGGTTGATAATTGTACCCAGGATACGGTTGATACTGGTAAACCGGTTGTTGGGCAGCTTGCCCAGGTTGATACTGTCCCTGGTACGGAGGTTGAACAAATTGAGGTTGAGTAGTAACAACCGTACTTGTACCAGGTTGGCCTGCAGGCATCTGGACTGTGGTTTGAACCGTGGGTCCAGACAACGGTACAGATGTCTGAGGAGCGGTTACAGGGACAGTAGAAACCGGAGCTGCCGATACTCCAGATGTAAGCATGGTAGATGAAGCGGTAGTTGCTGCAGCCGTGTGAGGTGGAGTACTCGGTGCAATTGGCGGCTGAGTAACTACAGAAGTTACAGGGGTCTGAACACTTGACTGGACAGGTTGCGGTTGCTGGGGTGGACCAGGAACTGCAGGTTGTCCTGCTTGAGGTACCGACTGTATACTTGGTTGCGACATCTGTTGACCCTGTGACGGATCCCATGTTAACATTCCAGGGTATTGACTCGTAACAGGTTGAGGATACTGAGATCCATAGCCGTATTGAGGATAGGGTTGATAACTGTAAGGTGTAGTCCCATATGATTGCCCTTGAGGTGGTTGATAACCTTGACCAGGGTATTGACCCGTAGGTTGATAACCTTGAGGTAAATACGAATACTGGGGTTGACCTTGACCTTGAGGTTGGTATCCTTGAGGTTGATACCCTTGGGGTTGATACCCTTGGGGTTGCCATCCTTGAGGTTGCCATCCTTGAGGTTGATACTGATACTGAGGTTGACTTTGGGGTACATATTGAGGCTGGGGTTGATACCCTTGGGGTTGATACCCTTGAGGTTGCCCCCCAGTCACAAATGAAGTACCTTGAGGTTGCCCCCCAGGCATTAACGAAGGTTGCCCCCCAGGCGGTAATTGGCCACCTTGAGGTTGGTTAATGGGAGTTGAACCTGACATCATATAAACTTCACCTATACTCAATGGTACATTACCACTGTTTCCAACTAATAACCCATGATCAACAGGTTGAGGAGATGCTCCCGCAAAGGTACCAGAAAGTGACTGATACCCAGTAGGAACAGAAGGACCGCCATGTAAAAATGATTCAGGACTTTGTGAAAACACAGATGACTGACCAGACATATTTACAGGAGAATGAATTCCTCTAGGTGGAACCGGAGTACGAGGTGTAGAAAAACCTACTGAGTTGTCTAAAAAATTGGTTAATGCAAGGTACCAAGATTCACTTCTAGGAGGACTGTAAAAGATGGATTCACGCTCCCTTAGATCAAGGGTAATTAGATCTTCAGAATCAGAAACGCCTATTTCTTCCTCTGGAACAAGTTCTTCTATAGCAATTAATCCAACAGGAAGATTTTCGGTGATAATTCTTTCTATTCTTGGTGAATCAGGAACACTAGGAGTTGGAGTAACAGGTTCTGAAATTTCAGGTTCTTCGCCTGTTTCACTGGCAGATGAAAAACTACCAGCAAGCTCGGAAACTGTAACAGCTTCGGGATTGTAACCTGTTTCTAATCTTTGGTAATCTGGATGGACTACCAAGGAAGATTCTCCTTCTTCAGGTGAACCTACTCTACTGCCACTAGGAGGAGTTACAAGGACCTTTAAACCCTCTAAATAACTGGGGTCGTCTCGAGGAGGTGAACCCCTAAGTTCACGGGATCTTCTCAACAATTCGGCCACAGAAACAACTTCAGGAGACTGGCCCGCAATGCGACGGGACCTTCTCGGTAATTCCGCCACAATTAAAGATTTTAACTACAACACACGAAATCAAAGTAAAAAATTTCAAATCAAACCACCTAAAGTCTTCTAAAGAACCAATCAAATTTGAAGCACACGCCTAAATAATCTAGAGCGTCAAACCACACACAAACAGTAGTCTTCCGGACCAAAAGCGCTAGTTGGTGATTAGGCCCAACCTCGCAGGATTCAGTACAGAAATAGTGGGTGGAACAGTTACCCCGGCAACCTGCTTAATGAATAGACTGGACCAAGTTCCTCCACTTTAACCGTCTCGAAGTGAAGCGAACCCCCCAGAAAATCCAAGTGAGTATAACCGACGTCTGCTCCAGGTACAGTGGGACCTTCCCTCCACCGTCACCTTGGGTAGAATCCTAGATATTATGGCCACTAAGGTTACCAATCACAACAATTACACCTGGGGGAACAGTCTAAACTCCGACAGCACGCAAGGGCAGAGTAGCAAGCTCCAATCCCCTTACCGGCTCCTTGACAACAATCCAAGGTTTACCGATAAGTGACCCCTGGCTCCTCGACAATGGTTAATCCGAGGTTTACCGTTTGTAATACGTACTGCCTGGCGTCGTTCCCAACGAGGGAGGAATGATCCCCTCACTGGTTCGGACACGAGCTCGTGTTTCTCCTTTAAGAGGAGCTTTCCCAGAATGTAACTGAAACAATTGGATTTGTTCTACTCAAGATAGACTATCTGTTTGGTTTTGTAGTCTTGGAGAGTTAAGTACTCACCTACTCCAAGACCCTAGCCTAAGCTATGTTGGTGCTTCAGAGCCCTAGAAAAATAAAGATTACTAGATTGATTTTAATTTAAGCGTTACTTTTAAGGTTGTTTCTTAAGTCAAAAGGTGATGGAAGTGAAACTAGTGGTGTGTTGACTCGACTCGAAACCACTACAAAATGCACCTAAAATGATTTATCCACTACTTTACTTTTTCGATGAATTGCTTAACTAAAAAGTTGAGAGAATGCAATCTTTATAAAAGCAACTTCTTAATTGAAGACAATCAAAGAAACAATTCGTTTTTCTTTTCCAAGCATAAAAACATAACTTCTCTTTACATGCACGAAAAAAACTCTTTTCTTCTTTTGAAAACAAAAAGCTACTTGAAACAAGACTTTTTAAGAAGATGTTTTTGTATTTTTCTTTTAATAAAGCAAATAAATCTAATATAACCAAAAATCAATCTTAACAACTCTTAAAATCTATGAAAATGCACTCATAAGCAAACTAAAGGCAAATTTACTCTAAGCAATCTTAACGAGGCCAAAACTAACAATGATTATTTCTAAGGTGTTTTACTTGATCACAATCAAATCAAGGACTAGCTTATTGCAGAACCAAAAACTAGTCAAAACAAAATTCTAATCTTTTTGTCCTTTTTGAAAATGGAAATCAATACTTTAAAAACAAGCAATTCGAAATTTGACCCAAAACAACTCAAATGACAAGTTGCTCAAACAAGGAGACTTTACGACAGGCTCAACTTCTAAGAAGGTTGACTAACCAGAGATATCTAAGGCTGGACAACTTTCTAAGCTCAAAGTCACTACAAAGCCTTTCCAAAAATCAAACCCTAGGTCTAAACTTCGTTGAAAACCACTAAAACACTCAAAGCTCACAAAACTAGTTCAGGTGAGAATTCTTGACAGGGTACTAAAGGATCTGGGCAGAAAACACTAAGAAAAAACAAAATCTAAAAGTAATTTAAGGCAAAAATGGAATTTTCTTAACTTTTACAGGAAGACGCAGGCCACCCGTTGTCACAGGTGCGGCCCCGCACTGTGCAGTCGACAACAGCGCGTCCAAGGACGCACTGTGCAGCACACAGAGACTGCGTCCTTCTGGAAAAAGGAAGAAAAACTAAAGCCAACTAAATCTACAGCTAAGCCACCCAAATACTAATTCTCACAGTCAAAAACCAGAAAATAAAAATGATTTTCTCAAAGCAAAGTTCATATAAAGGAAAAGACTCTCTCATTAATGGATTCCCCAGCGGAGTCGCCAATTTGTCACACGGAATCTGTCAAGGGTGCGGACACGACTGACCTTCCTAGAAGTCTAAGACATTCTAATGACAAACAAGACAAAATGGAGTGATCTTTCTCTAAATACACCTTTTACAACATGAAAACTACAAGTGTTTAGGCTTACCTTATTCCAAAACGCTGTTGTTGAAGTCCGTTCTTGACGATCCGGATGAGCTCCTCCTTCAAGTCAATTCCTGCAACCACAAACAATCAAACAATTACCAAGCACTTGCATTTCATATAATAAAACATATATTCAACATGCAGACCAAGGAACACATGAAATAACTCATTAACACAAGCTATTGAGAAAAATAAACCAGTTTGTATTAATAACGAAACAAAGAAACTCTTACAACCTGGCCTTGGTGTTGTGCAAGTTCCTCCCAGGGTCCATCAAGGGTTTTCCTCTACTTTGACAAAGCTCACCCTCTCCCAAGTAGAATCAAGTGAAGACAATCTCTCCTCACAAAGGCTCTAATGGAAGACCTAAATCCTGCAGCATTTACCCAAAGAAAATGTATAGCTCCAACCTCTTCTCCTTCTGGCTCAATGCCTTTATTTATAGTGCTGTAAAGAGGTTATTCAGGTCCACTATCAATGGGATCATCCCCCTCTTTGGGTGGGATAGCTCCCTTATTGATGGGATAAGTTCCCCCTTAATAGAGATACATGAACCAACTGGAGGCGCATCCATTTCATCAAACCGACCTCTAGAATGTTCTAGAAGTAACCACAAGTAACTTTTTCAAGATAAAACTCGCGCATTTTGCCTTTTACAGAGGGACGCACCTGTCCCTTAACATACAGAGCGTCCATGGACGCAGATTTTGTGAACATGGTCAGCGTCCCCGCAGGTAAGGCTAGAGAGAACCTGCGACCCCAGAGATAAACATGATTTTTACAAGACTTTCTCTCTTCTTTGAGTTTGAGATGGATAACAGAGGCATGAGACTTGCCTAAGAGGGTAGCATGACTTGTTGATTTGAGCCATACTAACTGTAAGTAGTCAAGGTGACATTTTTTAGTGTAACAATTCTTATTTTTGTATGAACAATATTTACATGCAAAATTTGAAGAAAATAACCTTGATTCTTATCATTTCATGCACAATTTTCATACACAAGATTTCAAGAAAATAACCTTCATTTTTATCATTTCATGCACAAGATTCATATGCAACAACTCAAGAATATAATATTGATTCTTATGATTTTATGTGCAAGAATTTATATGAAATATTTAAAGATAATAACCTTGATTCTTATAATTGCACAACCACAAGATTCATATGCAATATTTATCAAGGAAAGAGCAAAGCTTTTATCTTCCTTGCACACAGTACCCTTTCAATTTTTTCCAATGAAATTAACAAAGTTAGCTTTTCTTATCTTTACCTGCACATAAAAACATTTCAATCTTTTGAATGAAATTAATAAGATAACTTATCTTTCTCCACATATAACTTAACATGAGCTCCTTGTTTATTTGTGTGATATCCATAGTTTTTGTGTCACATGGAGTCCTTAGTCCACGAACCAGCTTCCATAAACACTCATAATTCACTTATCATTAGGATTGAATGAAACATTTAGGTTTGAACAAACATAATACGAGAGGGATATCTTGATTTGAACCCACAACTTAAAAAAATATAAGCTATAGGGGCTTCCATCCACCATATATTTTCAAGGGAGACACCTTAACCAATCAAGAACCTAAAATCAAGCATCCCTAGTAAAGTAACTCTAAAGAAATATTTTATTAAACATGGTAGCTAGGTCATGGGCCTGACGAGTCGACCAATTACTCTACCCCGCTATCGTTCGTTCTGAGCCAGGACCAAACTCTTGTTTTTGAGTATGATCTATTTTGAGCATCAAATGCCCTCTCCTGGACAGTCGAGCGTGCTTACGCACCCTCACCATATGAATAGTGAGTGACCGATGGCGGCCTTGACAGTCGAGCCCCTCCGGTCCTCACCATATGAATAGTGAGTGACTCCGTCCCTATGAAGAAGTAAGGGCCCTCTCCCGGGGGTCGAGCGTTCGTTACCTCACCCTCACCATATGAATAGTGAGTGACCCCATGAAAAAGTAGGGGCGATGGCGGCCTTGACAGTCGAGTGTGCTAACGCACCCTCACCCATATGATGAGTGAGCGTTAATCATGATATTAAGGGCTTGAACCCTAACGTAGTCCCTTACATAAACACATTGGTCTCAGAAGATGCAATATAATTCTCTACTTCTTTTTTTGGGAAAAAAAAAAAAAAAAAAAAAAAAATATATATATATATATATATATATATATATATATATATATATATATATATATATATATATAGATATAGATATATATATATAGATATAGATATAGATATATATATATATATATATATATATATAGATATATCAAGAGTGGGTTTCTCTCCATGACTTTGTATAAATTTCTAAATTTCCCACCAACAATGTCAACCAAGGAAATAATGAATCTAAATGATAAGGTAGTTCCTATGGTAGTTGCAAATTCTCGAAAACCTAACCAATTTTTTATGGAAACCACTCAAATTACATCAACATATTAATCAATTATAAGTTTTATATTATTAAATCCATGACATCTAGTTCTGGGGATAAGGATATCACATAAGCCCCCCCTTAAAGATAACATTGTCTCGAGTGTTCATATATTCTTTCTTTTGTCATTATTATGTTTTTCACAGTATTTATCTCCCACTCAAAATTTCTATTCATTCATATTGCTTTTATATTCACAATATACTTTTTAAATCATCTATTAATCATGACATCTATCTCTAGTCATCATAGTTTTGTAACTCGAACAACTAAAAAGCTGGTCCATTCCCTTCAAAATAAATGATTTTATTTTCTGGAAATACCAATAAGTAGAAGTATTAATGTTTTTTTAATAATCATAAATATTTAAAACTATGAAAATGTTCAATTTTATTTCCAATATTTTAAATTATGTAAAAACAAAAATATGGTCTCTATAAAAACTTATTGTTACTTACCAACACTCTTAGAAACAATGGCCATTTTAGGCAATAATTTTAATTACATGTGGTTCAGCAGCTATGGCGAGCACTTTATGAGTGTTTTATGAGCCCAACATCAAGTATCGTAGGGTTTTTTATCATCTTCCTTGGCAAGCATCCCACGGTGTTTGATGAAAAAATTAATATAGTATATCTTCAATCATAACCACATTATTTTTAATTACAACATTTTCAATCAAATTATATTCACAATATATTTAACTATGAACCATTTATCTTATTACATCTGCAAGTAGTCAAAGAGTATGCAGTTCTCTAATCACAAAGTAGCTATAACTACATAAAGTTCATATTGTCTTAGCCCCTTGCTTAAGATATCCACAAGGTTAGAGATACAATAGAGGTTGCCCTTGAACTACAATTCTAGTACTTCCTCCCCAAGCTCTAGGCTCCTCTAATATTACCAAAAAGGTAATAATAAAAAATAAAACACATTCATTTTATCAAAAAAATATATAATTAATTTCTCATAGGGAATATCTACTTTTTACTTTTTTAGATTTTCAACCACATGTCATTTTAAAAAATAATAAAAATCATTTCAAAACAGATTTACCACTTTGTCCTAACATTATTTGTCAATCCATATTTTAAAGTTAAAATCAAAATCATAATTCGATTTCCATTATTATTGAATATTTCCTTGAAACATTTTATATTCATCACTTTTTATTCCTACTAGCTCAAATGAATTCTAGCATATCACTTATGTAGTTAATCAAACCTGCTTTTCCACAAAAACCACAGTGGGAAAAAGAATGCTCCAATGAGGACTGGTTTCCACTATCCAGATTTCCCCTTAAGCCAATTTCTCATCCAGGACAATTTCATGATAGTAACTACACTTTGTCCATCATAGGATTCCTCTTGCCATCATCTCTCCTTCCTTTGACAACATCCTATTTCAAGGAATTTAGAGCTCAAGAGCTAACCCTTTTTAGCCTCCTCCAACGAAGCTCCAAAACTCGCAAAGTTGACTTGGGCTTTTTCTGTCTATCCTTTTTGGCCATCCCATTTTCCCTTACTGAGATAATCTATCTCTAGGGAGATGAAATCAGGGTAGGTAGCTACCTCTCCCCATAGAATTTCTTGGGCCTTTCCCGAATGTCTTGTAAATATATGAGATGAAAATTTCTCTTTACCACATTTTCCCATCACAATTTTAGATGGCTAAGCATATGAATTTTTCTTTATATATCTAATATTGAAACAAAATGAACATTTATATACATCAAGTGTTCATACTTGACCCTTAGCATGGGCTCCAAAGATTGTAAAATTAAATAAAATATTTACGAGTTGTTGGGGTTAATACATATGATTACTACTAGTTCTATCATTAAGTGAGTATAATATATATAACCTATTTCATATCATGCATTCCAACACGTTATTAAACTATCAAATAGTCATGGATACCTTCATCCAAACAATTATCATTTATATATGTTCATATGCAAAGCTGGGACCCTTTTCCATTTTTGTTCTTATTATTGACACAACAATGTATTTCTATTAAATCAATGACGTTTAAAGGCACTATTGTTATCATGATTTAAGTTCATTGTAACATTCAATAACTTACAGTCATGTGAATGCATTATTAAACAAATATCCACTCTTGTTCTTGATCATAGCTTCTTTCATACCATATTAATATACGTAGAAGCCTATAAAAATATTTACTTATACAAAAACATGAATTCACTATTAGTAAGTGAGTGTCGATAACAATATTGTTAATAATTTGTTATGAAACCAGCTCACAAAAGGATAGAAAAGATAGATCACCACCTTATAATTCAGCCTCTTCAAGGGGGCAACCTCCTTTACATTACACAAATGAACAATTCTTGGATGATTCAAATGAAAAAACCTCATTTCTATATATAGGAGTCTAAGGGGTCACAATATAACCAAGCCGACCTAACAATAATAATATAAAGGCACAAAAATAACAATAGAGGGATTCTATGGGGCATAGTAATAACAATATGGGGACAATAGGGGCACAACAATATTAATAAGGGATACAACTACAATAGTAATGGGGGCATGATTAGTATTAGAGGGACCTAACATGCCCCTCTCCTTCAAAAAAGTGTTGTCCTCAACGCTTGCGTAGTTCTAGATGCTTTTGTATAAAATTCTCATCCTCCCATGTGGAATCTTCAACAGATAAGTTCTTCCACTTGATGAGATACTCCAAAATGGATCAATTTCATAGCTATCGAGTTCTTGTTTCTATGACTACTTCTGGTTCCAATATAATTTTTCCTTCCTTGTCAAGTTCTGGCAATATTGTTTGAACTAGGAGCTTGTCGCCTATAACCTTTTTTAAACATGAAACATGGAAAATTGGGTGCACTAAAGAAGCTGCAGGAAGCTCCAATTTGTATGCCATAGTACCAATGTTTTGCAACACCTTATACGGACCATAATACTTTGGTGATAATTTATTATCCTTCTTAACTTGCTTGAGGGACATTTGTTTATATGGTTGTAGCCGTAGGAATACCCAATCACCTACATCAAAACTTCTTTTGCTGCGATGTTGATCTGCTTGTTGTTTCATTCTATTCTGTGCCAACACAAGGTTATCCTTTAAGAGTTGGAGAACTTGTTATTGATGCTCGATGTGATGTTCCACTACTTGAACCTTAGAATTTTCTCTTAAATATGATGTGATGGATGGTGGCTGATATCCATAAAGTTCCATAAATGGGGTCATTTTTGTTGTAGTATGGAAGGAAGTATTATACCACCATTCAGCCAGAGGAAACCATTTGACCCATTGTGTCTATTTATCATATACAAAGCAACGAAGATATCCTTCCAAACATTTGTTTACTATCTCAGTTTGCCCATCAGATTGAGGATGATAAGATGAGCTATGAGCTAACTGAGTACCAAGACAAGAAAATAATTTTGTCCAAAAGTTTCCAATAAAAATGGGATCTCTGTCACTTACAATAATCTTTGGGTTTCCATGTAGCTTTTGAATTGTTTCCATAAATGCAGTAGAAACTGTACTAGCTTTAAATGGATGTGATAATACACGAAAGTGTGCATACTTGGTAAGTCTGTCAACTACCACCAAGATAACACTCTTTCCCTCAGACTTGGTAAGTTTGTAAAAATCTTGAGTGCCCTCCTAAGGGAGAAGCGTGCAATTCCAGAAGAATCTTTTGTTTGAGTTGGGAATTCTTACAGAGGTATAAGCGATCTTTGTACCATAACAATTCATTTTTCTAGCTAAATGTATCAGATGTACTAGAACCTTGTCGTAAATTTCGAATAAGTACCCACACTTCTTCATCATTCTTCCATTCCCCACTTGCTTTGTTTATCCAATCTGGTTGGATAATAGAAATGGTGCACAATAATGCTTCCACATCCTCATCCTTTCTTGAGAGTGAATCTACCACAACATTTTGCTTCCCTTTTTTGTAGATGATTTCAAAGTCATAACCCAACATCTTTGTGACCCACTTTTGTTGCTCTTCAGAGGATAATCTTTGTTCTAAAAAGTATTTAAGGCTATCATGATCCATTTTTACCTTGAAGTGTCTTCCCATTAGATAGGGTCGCCATTTCTTAAGTGCATGTAGTATTGCCAACATTTCCTTCTCATAAATAGCTTTTTGGAAATACTTTCCCTTGATTGGACGACTTTCAAAAGGAATGGGTCTTTCATCTTGCATTAAAATAGCACCAATTCCATTTCCTGAAGCATCACATTCCACAATAAAGGTTTTTGTGAAGTCTGGTGTAGCTAAGACTGATGCTTGACACATTGCCTCTTTAAGATGTTTGAAGAACTTTGTTGCTTCTGGAGTCCATGAAAATGCATATTTCTTCAATAATGTTGTTAGAGGTGCTGCTATTTTCCCATAATTCTTACCAAACTTACGATAATATCCTGTCAACCCAAGAAAAAAAATATTAACACAAATTTTCTAAGGAAGGGTTTGAAAATGGAATTCATCAAACCTTGAAATGTAGAAGGTGCACTGGTAAGGCCAAAAGGTGTGACCAAAAATTCATAGTGACCCTCATGAGTTCTAAATGCTATTTTAGGAATGTCTTCAGTCTTCTCTCTGATTTGATGATATCCTAAACGAAGATCCAACTTGGTAAAATAAATTGATTTATGCAATTCATCCAATAATTCGTCAATGACAGGAATGGGAAACTTATCTTTAATAGTGAGCTTGTTGAGCTCCCTATAATTTGGACACATGCGCCATGATCCATCCTTCTTGTGCACCAATACTACTGGAGCAGAGAAAGAACTTTGGCTAGGTTGAATTATACCAGCCTCTAGCATTTTTGCAACCATACATACAATTTCACTCTTTTGGGAATAGGGATATCTGTACGGCCTAGTGTTTGGAGGAACACTTCCTGGAATCAAATGAAAGCATGATCATGATCACGAATAGGTGGGAGACCTTTTGGAATCTCAAATACCTTGGAATGATTGTCCAAGACTTGTTGGAGATCTAGAGAAATAGATGATTTCGATGTGGAAACATCTAGCGAACATAATTGTGCAATTACACCTTTTTGTTCCTTTTTTAGAGGCTTTGTCATATCGTTAGAGTTGATTATCTTTCCTAGCTTCCCTATAATACCCCTTAATTCAACTTCCTTTCCTTCCGCATAAAATTTCATGAAAAGTTCTTGAAAGTTAAAAGCTATTGTACCCAAGGGTTGTAGCCATTGAACTCCTAGTACAACATCAACACCTCCCATTGGAATGGAAAGAATTGGGCTATTCAATACATATTCTCCCATGAATACCTTGATATTATGGCACTTTCAAGAGCAATTTATCGTTCCTCCACTTGCAACCATCACTGGATACTCTGGTGCTGGATATAGGAAGCAATTCAATTCTTTTGCTATCTTACATTGAATAAAATTGTGGGTACTTCCTAAATAAATCAACACTATTACCTTTTTCTTCTTGATATGTCCTTCTATCTTGATGGTTTGAGGAGTGGTAATTCTAGCTAATGCATTACAAGATATGGTCGAACGCATTTCTTCTTTATCTAGGCTTTGTTCTTGGAGTACATCCTCTTCTTTTGAACTTTCTTTTTCCTTTTCTTCTTCCTCTTCACAATCTATGTAGAATAATTTCTTCTCAGCACACTTATGACCTTAACTGCATTTTCTATCACAACTGTAACAAAGCACTTTTGCTCATTTTTCTTCCAATTGTTGTGGTGTCAACCTTATAGGTTGTGGAAGGCTAGGGGCAACAAAACTTCCATCTTTATAGCTGTGAGTGGTAGGCTTCCTAGTTGCCATAATTTTGCTTTCCATTTTTATTTCTAACCTGAATGCCTTCTCCAATGAATCAAGTTCCCAAAGGTGAACATCATGTTGGATATTCTCCTTTAATGTCCCTATGAAAACATCAATCCTACGCTCTTCTGGAATATTTTTTACCCTTATGTTCAATTTTTGGAACTCTTCAATGTGCTCCATCATTGAACCCTTTTGTTGAGACTTATCAATTGGCTAAAAAAGGTGTTTCTTTTTGTATCCTCATAATGTGTTATCATTTCTTTCGTAAAAATTGCCCAAGCGACAATTTGTTTATGAGATCAAAGCCATTGATACCATACAAACTGATTTGGTTCCAAACATAAAGTTGCAATATGCACCTTTTGTGTGTTTTGCACATTATTGAGATCAAAAAATTGCTCCATCTGTAGTATCCATGTTGCGGGATCCTTGCTATCAAACTTCCTCATATCGATTTTTTGAATATGGTGGGTCTTCGATCCAACATTAGAGTCTATGAAATCATGATTAACATTTCTTTTGTTCTCATCATGAGTTTCCTTTACTACCCTTTCACCATTAGTGACCATTTCTTGTAGCAACTTATTCAAATTTATCTTCAATTCTTCCATCTTATCATCCATGCCATCCATCTTAGCATCCATGCCATTCATCTTAGCTTCCATGCCATTGATATTAGTTTCCACACCATTCATCTTAGCTTCCATGCCATTTATCTTAGCTTCTGTTAGCTTTCGTGAGAGTAACATTTGTTGCACTTGGTCTCGTAATTTTGATATATCATGTAGCATTTCTTCCTCTTCTTCATGAGTCATGCTAAAGATTTCAGGTTGTTTACTAGGTGTTTCCATTTTCTTTCTTCGAGGCATCAATTATTGATAATAATTCTTCACTATTCCCTTTGAATTCCTTCAAACTAATTTTTCAAACCAAGCTTATGAAAATATTAAAAAAATACACACCTTTTTTCACTTTATAGGCACTCGATATTGAATCTGATGTATCTCTGCAATTTCGGATCTTCCAGTTCTAAAATTGCGACCTGCAGTAGCCCTCTATGTCCTCTTTCCAATGCCACCAGTCTGTTCAAATTTAGATTCTCTAAGAAAGAGTTATGCGCAATCTCCCAAGATGACCTGATTATATACCTTTTCAGAAGAGCAAACTTGTATGAAGTGCCAGTGTCACTGTTTTGACCTTTGGGTCTAAAAAATATACACAGGAAACTACAGTCCATCCTCTTTCTATAACTTCTTACGAAATTGTAATATGATGCTCAAAACAAAAGTTATGATGATTTTCCCAAGGTCAGCTGTTTGGAATGTAATTCAGGAGTCTGCAAAAAGACCAATTTCCTCAGATCATATCTCTGAAAATATAGCACGCAAAGCTCTGAAATTCGGACCCGACGTTCAGCGCGATTTCGTCTCAAATGGTTTTTTTTCACTTCTGAAACGTGGCAGAAAAAAAGTTATGGTGAGAATGCCAGGATGACCTATTTGGAGCATCGAAACCCTAGAATCCAAAGCTCTGATACCAAATGTTATGAAACCAGCTCACAAAAGGATAGAAAAGATAGATCAACACCTTATAATTCAGCCTCTTTGAGGGGCCAACCTTCTTTACATTACACAAATGAACTAATCTTGGATGATTCAAATGACAAAACCTCATTTCTATATATAGGAGTCAAAGGGGTCACAATATAACCAAGCCGACCTAACAATAATAATATGAAGGCACAAAAATAACAATAGAGGGATTATATGGGGCACAGTATTAACAATATGGGGACAATAGGAGCACATCAATATTAATAAGGGATACAACTACAATAGTAATGGGGGCATGATTAGTATTATAGGGACCTAACATAATCCAATGAGATCCCAATTCAATAGTGAATTTTCACCATTACACCAATAAAAAAAAAAATGAGCTACCACTATCACATTATTTACAAATTTTAACAATCTTCCATAAAAAACTGAATGATTCATATTGCAATATACTAAATGGCCAATGTATCATAAACTCAATCAAAATTAGAAGTAATTACTCAATAAGACACAATCAACCATTAGTCATTTCAATCAAGACCTACCACTTGACTCATTATTTATTCTCAACATTCAAAAGGTTTCTATTAATGTCTTTTTAAACATTCTATTGTCCTCTTCAAGGACAACCTCTCCTTTTCTACATTATTTCGCTATCACAAAACATAGTGCATGCATTCTTTCTTTTCCTATAAGAAATGCATCGTAACTGTGATAATTTTTCTTTTAATGTGCCATTGAAATTATCATAAAAAAAATGCATGCTAAGGCAAGTAGATAATCCACACTATCACTAGTGGGTGCTTGGGATTTTCCATAATTTAATGCAATAGAATTGCAGGTTATCTTTTATCCAAATAAAAACTCAAATGTCATGAGCATAATTATCCTTCAAAGTAATCGTTAACACTATCATTTTCAATGTTGTTATTAACTCCATCATGCATCTCATATTAATTGCAATCTTCTAAATATATTGCCACGTAATTTTGTTAGTGTCATACCTACGCTTATATCCAATAACTTCATATATTGACTCCTTATTCTTACAAAACCCAAAAGGTGCATAGTGCTACAACCTTTTCTCTGGTACCATTTTGTAACGTCCTTCAGTAGAACTCATGCAAAATACATATGAGTTATAAAAAATATACCAGATTTACTAGCATGTGATATTCCCAATGGCTTAATCCATATTCTTTAACTTATCATTATATAAAATCACCATCAATACATAAAGTAGCTTTATAATTAAATAGCAAGTCACATAACGTAACATTCATTATTGCAACATGTAACATAACGGTTTTTGTTGTGCATAACCTTGCATCTTTATGATTACTGATTTAATTATGATAGATAATTACATACTCAGTATTGTAAGTGTCAACTTCATGCAAGATAAAAATATCATCAAAATGAAAAAAATAGGTAAACACATAAATGGATATCTATATACCTTGGAAAACTGAAAGGGAAAAACTAGCAAACATTTATTTTATTAAAAGTTTTATGAGGTTGTTCATCCATCACTCAATGGGGGCAAGAGAGTCCATATGTTATCCATTATTAATTTTTTACAAAGAAATATCATCTTTAATTCAAGTGTAACTAACTAGAATCCATTACATTACGCATGATAAAATGTTTCCAAAACACTTTACCCCATAATTCCTTAAGCACTATGTCTTTGTGGCCTAATTTTTCCCCACATTTGACGATCCTTCACTCTACATAGACTGATAGCCAAGCATAATGACCTAATTTCTTATCATAATGTTAACTATAATCCATATTTCAGTTATTATATAAGAGGTGGATTAGCCACTATTAATTCTTGCTTCATTTAAGCAATAGTTCTTCCCTACAATTACAGTCGTCAAACATCATTATTATATAAAAGGTTTATCAAACCCAAATAATGAATCTCTACTAGTTATGCTTCAAATGTATTTTCATGTTCCACTTTCTTGCACATGCATTAAATTTTAAATTATGTCTTTGATATTTCCCTTTTACATGCAAGTTCAAGTGCACAACCAATTTTCTTACACATTCATAAATAAAATATATAAAAGTATTGAGACGTGCCTCTTTATTGACATCACAAATGCGTTAACTAAAAATAAATAATTTCAAAAATATGTCTATTTAAACATGCATGTGTATGGCTATGAAACTTGTCTAACCATCCAAATATTACCTGCATAAAGATCTCCCAGGCATGTTCAAGTATCCATTCTACACATGCATTATAAGAAAGGGAATAGTTAGAATTTACCTCTATCCACAAGGACATGGTAATATTTTAAAAGAAACACCATGATTATCACTATATCTTTGCACAAGAAGAGGGAATTATTTCTAAAAGATAATCACCACAACTACTATTTTTTTTGGTAGGTAAGAACCCATGGGGATTTGAACCAATGACCTATCACAAGGAGTGCCTTAACAATGCACCCATTCACCGTCAAACCAAAGCCCCGTGGGCATCACCACAACTACTATTATTCCATTGCACAAGAACACATTCTTCTCTAAAAGAAAACTGCCGCAACTACCCATTTTTTTAAACTGAAAAATTAGCACAATAGCTATCACCTTTGTGCATGCAAATACATATATTTTTTCAAATGATACTAGCCCAACAACTATTATCTTATGCGTACAAACATACATTTTTTTCAAGAAATCTAACACAATAACTATTATTTCTGTGCATAAAAACATAGATTCTTTTATCAATAAAACTAACTTAATTTCTTTTATTTATGTGCATAAAAACATTCTTTTTCAATAAAACTAAGATAATATCTATTATTTCTATGGATAAAATGACATATTCATTCTCAATAAAACTCACTGAATAACTATTATTTCTGTACATAAAAACATAGATTCTTTTATCAATAAAACTAACTTAATTTCTTTTATTTATGTGCATAAAAACATTCTTTTTCAAGAAAACTAACCTAATATCTATTATTTTTATGCATAAAATGACATATTCATTTTCAATAAAACTCACAAAATAACTATTATTTATGTGCATAAAAACACATATTTTTTTTAAATAATACTAACACAAATAGCTATTACTTCTATGTATAGAAACACATATTCTCTATTATTTATGTGCATAAAAACACATATTTTTTTTAAATAATACTAACACAAATAGCTATTACTTCTTAGTATACAAACACATATTATGTTTCAAGAAAACTACAATGGATTCTTATTTTTGTATGCCGAAAATTCATATGAAAACTTTCAAAAAAAAATAACCTTATCATTTCATGCACATTATTCATATTTATGTAGAGGAATTCATATAAAATCTTCCTGAATAATAACCTTGATTCATTTCTCACACAAGATACGTATACAATATTTATCAAAAAAAATAACAAAGCTAACTTATCTTCCTTGCACACACTACAATTTCAATTTTTTGAATGAAATTAACAAAGTTAATTTAGCTTATCTTTTTCTGCACATATAAACTTTTCAATATTTTCAATGAAATTAACAAGATACTTATCTTTCTGCGCATATATTTTAACATGAGCTCCTTCTCTGTTTTCGCACTATACATGGTGTGTACATTGTTGCGTTGCATGGAGTCCGGAGTCCATGGACTAGTTTTGATAAATGCATGTAATTCTCCCATCATTAGGGACGAATGGAACATTCAGGTGCGGAGAATCATAATACGAGAGAGATATCTTGATTTGAACCAGTGATTTAAAATACCATAAGCTATAGTGGTGGCATCTGCCATAGCTTTGTTAAGGGAGGCACCTTAATCAGTCAAGAACTTCAAGGATCCCGAGTAAATGACCTCTAAAGAATATGTTATTAAACATTGTCGTGCATAGCAGCAACAAATATCTATAAATACGATCTTGGGGGCTTGAACCCTAAAGTAGTGCGTTACACAAACCCAATGGTCGAGAACATGTAATACAGTTCTTTGCTTCTTGTGTTGGGAAGAAACCTAAAATTATATTAAATGTCAAGAGCATTTTCCACCAACGGTATTGACGAAGAAAACAATGAAACGAAATGATAAGGTAGTTCCTAGTGTGGTTGCAGCCGCTCGGAAACCTAACCGATTTTTGATGGCAACGGCTCGAATTACATCAACGTATTAATCAATATTAATTATAAAATTTGTTGTAAATATTAAAAATATATATACTTTCAAATAATATATAAAATTAACAAACAATATGCGCTGTAAAATCCTGCTCCATGTCAAAAAAAAATTAGAGAATGCAATTCTTTCTTTTTTCCTTTTTAACAATTAAATATACTTTAAATTTTCAAACAGCTGCTTGAAAATTTATAACTAAAGTTAAAATTCGATTATGTAATGCATTACATTCAGCTTTTAAAATTTGAATTTATCTATTTTACTTAATGGAACCTCGGTTAAAAGTTTATGTAAATTTATTATAAATTTTATGGGGAAGTACATATATATATCAAAGTTTAGTCGTTCAGGGTTTCCTGTCTTCAAGAAAACCAAACATATATTCCTAATTTCACACCATGAACAACAGTTTGGATCATTGTGATTTTCCATCTCATCCAACCTCTAGGACCTAATAAATTGCCTCTAATTTGAGATCTTAATATCTTCTATGTACACATTATCAGATTTTTTTATACTAAAAACGACAAGGAAATAAGTTATATCTGAATAATTACTGAGACAGTCCAAACTACTAATCGCTTCCGGAGATTCACAATAACATCCAATTAAAAGGGCCACTCCTGGAAGCACAATATTTCTGATAGAGTATGATGGTTTTTTTTTTGTTTTGCAAGCTTTTCGTCAAACAAATTATCATCGAGAATTTTAATTTCTTTTATAGTTTCGATAGAGAGGGATTAAAATTTGTGTCTTTAATAAGGAGAGTTTTATAAATGTGGTGAGAGATAAAATTTATTTTATCATTTAATCTTCTCTCTTTTTAATTTAATATGATGTTAATTTTATCCATTAATAACAAATTGTCTCTCATTTTATTTCATATAGCACGTAGCTACATTCAATGTAATTATAAAATTATTAGTATTCTACTTTTATTCAACATTATTTTTGTTCAATTGTAATTTCCATCGTTAATCAACCTCTTCCACTTCCAAGTTTCCACTGATGTTTGATGTTTATAAGTGTCCATTTAATGTTTGATTAGTACGACAAATACTGTCAGATCGTGTTGCCTTAAAACCAGAAAGGAAGAGGAAAACTAATGAATTGACTTTATTGAACAATTACGAAGGATAGTGGATGTATGGTAAAATGCAAACCATCTTTTCAATAAATTGACAAATTTTCTTTATAAAATGTTGATTAGTGTTTCAAATGCAAAAGAGATGAATACCTGAAATTCTCTCAGGTTATGAATAATAGAAATAATATGAGGACAGTATATTTTATTTTATTGGGGAATTATTGTTTCAGATTATTGGACTAGTCATTGACTTTGATCACTAATCCTGCTAATTATTGAACCACTGTTTTAGACATGACTATTAACGTTAAACATTATTTCCATCAAATAAGGTAGCCCACATCGTATTTATTGTTCGGTACAGGATGATAATGCTTAGATTTGTGTTTGGATATGGAATGCTAATTTTGGTATGCGTTGATAGTCATGGGCGTGATTACTAGAATGCCAAAAGTTTTACCTGAAAATTTGTTGATGCCCTCCTCAGTAGCCTGCATTCCACTTTTGAAACATAAATTCTATATTGCATTCACATCCTTAAATGCATGCTGATTATACCTCAGTCGTGGCTCCCACAAATAAAAATTAAGCTGAACACTGAATTGCAAAATATAATTTTAACATTAGTTTAAAATTAAAAAAAGTTAGCAGTAATAACTTATAATCCATACTTCATATGTAACGAAACTAAACATTTAGCTTTGAATTAGGCTGATCTATCTAGCATTTAGAATCAAAGCTACGTAAATATATATATATATATATATATATATATATTCTTACAAACTCATGAACACAGACAACTCCAACTACAATGATATGTAATGCAAACACCCTCATTTGAAATGATAACTAATCCACCGAAGATCTTATAAGATGTCGAGTCCTCTTCTCATGCACGGAAGGCAATTTCGAAGCGGGTATTTGTCTTTAAATGTTATAGTATAAGCATAATATTGTAAAAAAAAAGGAAGAGATGATTATGAATAGTGTAGTTTTTTATTAGACATCAATCCAGGTATCAAAACATTTCATTTTATTAAAAAAAACATAAATATAAATATAAAAATAAAATAATTTATAAATTTATTTCAAATTATTTTTATGTTGATGGTGTTGGTGTTGGACTCATCAACATTTAGGGGATTTCTCTGGTATGAAGTCTTAATTATACCTCACACCGTTTGGTGTAGGAGTCTCACGATGGCCCAGTTGCCAATATCTTAAAGATATGTCTTATCTCCTCCTTGTCAGCATGTGAGAATGGTCTGCTTTTTCTTTGAACAATGAGGTTCATGTGCTTGGTGAGTGCTACTGTTACATGTGTCAAGGTTCTTTCACAGCGGAGAGAGAGGGTGGAAGTGAGTCTCAAGCTGAAAGCGAAAAAGTCCAAACTCTATCAGAGGCGCACAACACAACAGGTCATGCACAACTTCCGAAGGAGCAGTCCACACGGATGCGGCATTAACAACACAGAAGAGATGATAGCATGCACAAACTCAACGGAGTAGTCTGCGTAAGTACGATGGTCGTTATAACAAGTTTATGGCAAAGTTTTTGTCTGATGTCTAGTGACGCAACCCATGCGTGCATGACAACATTAACACTCATACAACACATTTTCATAAATATATATATACATATTAGAGAAACCAAAAGATTTCAATTGTTTAATACAGGTTAAAGAAACATGCATTACAAGGGTTCAATATTAGTCTCACAAACAGTTACAATACATGTGTGAAAATATGGTGGCCTATTATCAGGTTTTTGAATTAAGCGAAAATTCCAAGACACATTGGTACACCATACATCACTAACCCCGTGAAAGGGGCGTTGCAGCCACTTCTCGCTCCTAAAAAAATACTACAGACTCTCAAGGCTAGGTGGGAGGAGCGAAGGTGAAAAGTTCGTTGAATGTACAAATGAGGGGTATTTATAACTAAGGGTAAAACTGGCCCTTGTGATTGTTCGACTTCCCTCATGATTGTTTGAATTTCATGAATTTTTAGACTACATGACTCTTCAGATTACATGTGGGTCTCTTGGACTTCCACGTTACATTACATTGATTTACAATAGTATGGCCCATAGTAGTGATGTGGTCGACATGACTCATGACACGACTCGACACAACAGTGTTGGTATGTTCATGTTGTTGGTGGTGTCCAAGTCAAGCTGCAGTGTTGCTGAGTGATGGATGTCCTCTTGGTGTATCATAGCTTCACCTCCACGCGGCAAGGTATGTGGAGTCTTCGATGGCCTTGATGTTTGCTTGATGTTGCATGTGCAAGTCGCTCCTTTTCTTGTGCTTTGGCATGCTTCACATGTTCATCTATTTACGAAAAATATCCTCGCATGTTCTTTTGTTTGCAAAAAATACCCTCGCATGCATCATCCGTTTGTGAAAAAATCTCCTTGCATGCATCGTTCGTTCATGATAAAATCTCCTCGCATGCACCGTTCATTTGTCTGTTCGCAAAAAAGTATCCTTACATATTCTCTCCTTGTTCCTCTCGTCTGTCATCGCATCTATTAGCACTCTGTAATTTAATAAGCCTGAGAAATAATTGCAAAGGTAACCACAAAACCACCTTGGAAGCTGGGATCTAGCCCTACCAGATTCAAAGAGGGATCTCTCTTTCAGATTTAGATTTGTATATTGAGATATTAGGCTAGTTATGAAAGTTTAGTGTTTGGTTTATGAATTGGTTTGGTTGGAATAGCAAGGGAAGAGCCATTGGGAAATGGAGTCTACAAACTTAATAGGGATTTGTCTCATATTTTCAAAGGAGTTTCACAGGGCAAGGTAGCTGAAATAACTAGATCCTTTAGATTTAGATGAAATGTAATAGAAGAAAAGAAATAGGTTAAATTAAGCAAAAGACCAGTTAAGAATTCTTTAAATTAATATGAGGAGAAAATATTTAAATTATCTACAACCAGAATCAGAGTGTATCTTTCAACAAATTTTGTTCATCAACTTTCTGTCAAATAATTCATATTTAAGAACACAGAAGTATAGGAACAAAAGAAATAAACACATAGATAGTGAGAGAAGCACTTAATGAAATATTCCAACACATGAATCCTATGAAGAATGTCCTTTTTATTACTAATAAGTCCACTGAGGCTTGAAAAATATACAATAGCTTTCTTTTGAACAAGCACCAACATCTCTTACTCCAAATGATGAAGTATTTATGAAAAATTATTACAAAATATCAAGATTCATTTCAAAATATCCTAAACTAATTATAAAAGTAGAACATAAATAAATGAAACCAAAACTATTCGAAGAGTTTTGGCACTATCCTTGAGGATTTTTGGTGATAAAGAAGAGAAATTTGAATTTGATTGCAACTTTTATTTGGTGAGGTGGCATCCAAGTCAATAATTGTCCATGAATTTTTTCCTCCAGAAATTATAAAAAATAGGGCCCATTGATCCATTTGTATATCCCAAACCGTAATAGTTGTTAGAAAATTGAGAGAGGTTTTTTTAAATGGTCATGTTAGAAACAAAAAAATCTTTCAGTATTTGAAAATTTAATTCCACCTGCTTGAAAACTGCATTTGAAAACAATGGCTAAAAATAGGAAAATTCGGGAAAATATGCCTGCAAAGATTCTTCTGAATCTCGTAAACCATAACATATGTTAGATAACTGAGAGAGGTTGTTGTACGTGAGTATGTTATCAACAATAATGTTAGGAAACTAGCTCACAAAAAGATAGAAAAGATAGATCAACGCCTTAGAATTCAGCCTCTTCGAGGGGGCAACCTCCTTTACATTACACAAATGAACAATTCTTGGATGATACAAATGAAATGACCTCCTTTCTATATAGGAGTCTAAGGGGTCATAATATAATCAAAGCCGACATAACAATAATAATGTAGGGGCACAATAATAATAATAGTGGGCTTCTATGGGGCACAATAATAACAATATGGGGACTACATGGGCACAACAATATAATAAGGGGGTTGTACTAATAACAATAAGGGGTTACACTAGTAGTATAGGGACCTCACAAATAACCTCTTTCTATTTTTTAAAATTCCTTCTCAAATGTTTGTAAACCATCTTTGAAATTACTGTGATGTATAGAAAAAAATAATAATTTTAACTTAACATGAGACAAACATATGACATGGAGGAGGGAGGTGACATGGAGGTGGGGGATGATGTGGAGGTGAGCATGTGGGAAGAGTTTGTGGGAAAGGGGAAACAACATTTCAGACCCCCCCTATGGTTAACTATCGGAGGGGTTTGGGGGTCTGAATTTGATCATTTTTTGTTGATCCGGGTGGGTTGAATCATGGTCATTGCTTCTTGCACATCAGTTATTACAAATGACAAAAGTTTCACATCCAACCATAAATTTATTACAACTTATGCTAATCGCATGTTCTTGGAAATAATTTGCAGGATGAAATATTATTTACATCTCTCAAACCCAAATAATCAGGTAAAACCATAACTCATCCTATAAAATTTATAGGACCCTGACAGTGACTCCAATGGGGATGGCATCCTCCCTGTGAGGTTCCAAGAACACCATAGAGTAGTAGTGTGACCCACTAGGTTGGTCACAAATATTCAACTTGTTCTGCCATAAAAATCTCTGCTGCTGAAAATATCTCAAACTCAAATCAAAACCATTTTTCAAATTGAAATTTGCAATATAAAATTGAATTGAAAGTTGTACTCCTAACTAAAACTAAAACTGGAAATAATAGAAAGATTATCAGATTACTGAGCTTAATGGCACACACCTCCTCACTTTAATACGTTGAAATGACTGCAATATCAAGTAATAACAACTTTCCAATGCAACAAGTTAAGAAAATGGACACTCAACTGAATCTACTCATACTTCTCATGAGAAGGCAGAAATGATATGATACTCGAAACCCAAACTGCCACTGAAACTATTGACCATAATTTACAAACATAAGAAAAATCATTTTCCTTGATGAATGCAATAGATTGGCTAAAGGATCTTCAAAAACATGAAATGTTACATTTTGATGAGCTGCAAAAGGACTTCCTTCTAAGGGAAATGGAGTAATTTGTTCATCAATCTTACTATCTTCAATTGAAATGACCAATTCATCCACACAAAAAACATCAACTGGTTTTGGGACAACTTGTTCTCCTTCAGCAAAATTTTCATTATCTGAAACTAGAGGTGTATTTTCAATTAAGGTAGCCACATTTTGAATAACAAAAAGTTCTACACCCATGGGGTTTTAAACAATCTCCTCTTCAAAAATTTCTGCATTAAGTTTAAAGGAATTGACTTGCTGCATATTATTGCTGAAAATAATGGATGGATCATGGATTTCTTGAGTTTCTATGCTAGCAAAGTCAGAATTCTGATTTTCAGAAATTTTTTCTTAGATTAAAAACTCGGGAGAAAAGGGGAATGCAAGCAACTAGAATGATCATTTGTATTTCTGAAAATTTGAGAAGATGCTGCAAGCTATCATGAGTAAGCTTTGTTTTTTCATTACAATTGGGGTGCTTGTTCTCTTGTTCTACTGAGATGTATAGAGGTTGTGAAATGTCATCAACAAGTTCATGAGAAACTAAATCATTGAAATGCAAATTTGCTTCATTTTCAATCATGGGAGAAATGATTACTTGCTGAAAATTTCCTTGAGTGTCAAAGCAGTCAGCCTCTTCAGCTTCTTCATGGTTGAAAGGTCTCTCACAAATAGCCTCTATAATCTCATCATCCATAAACTGATCATCTTCATAGTAACCTTCCAGATATTGAATAAAACTTTAAAAATAATCACAACAGTTTTGAACCAGCAATAAAGATGGATAATCTTCTTTGTATTCCTCATAAAAAATAGTATGAAAATGCTCTAAGGAACAATTACTAGCAGCAGGAAAATTTTCATATTAAGATATTACATTTCACTCCAAAGTTGCCATGAACATCTTCATTAGGAAATCTTCAGGAAAATGAACTTTTAGCCTATGTACAGGCATGTCAAACTTGACCAACTGAAGAGAAGCATCCTGTTTTGCCTAATCCTTGAATTTTAGTAAATAAGTTTGTCATTCTATGCAAGGCATTCGATTTGGAAATCCTAGAATATGATCTCGATTCATAGGTTCATACCTTCTAGATTGAGAACTCATCTTCGTTTTTGGATTCTATTGCCAGTGGAGTCTTTAGCTCAACTTCAAACTGTTTGGAGTTGTGAGGTGAATGATTTAGCCTTCATATGTCTAACTATTGTCCACCATCAACAACTAGATTTAAAATTTGATACTCTTTCCCAAAGAAGATTAAACTGTTTGTCTCCAGTATGGTCGCCATAATGTTAGCACTCTATAATTAATAAGGTTGAGAAATAATTGCATATATAACCATAAAACCACTTTGGAAACTAGGATCTAGTCCTGCCAGCTTTAAAGATGCATCTCTCTTTCACATTTAGATTTGTTTATATTGAGATATTAGGCTAGTTATGAAAGTTCAGAATTTGATTTATGAATTAGTTTGGTAGGAATAGCAATGGAAGAGCCATTGGGCAGTGGAGTCTACAAATGTAAAAGGGATTTATCTCATATTTTCAAAGGAGTTTCACAGGGCAAGGTAGTTGAACTAACTGGATCCTTTAGTTTTTAAAGAAATGTAATAGAAGAAAATAAATAGGTTTAATTGAGAAAAAGAGTAGTTAAGAATTATTTAACTTAATATCAGGAGAAAACATTTAAATTATCCACAGTGAGAATCAGAGTGTATCTTTCAACAAATTTTTTTCATCAACTTTCTATAAAATTATTCAGATTTAAGAACACATAAGTATGGGAACAAAAGAAATAAACACATAGATAGTAAGAGAATCACTTCACCAAATAGTCCAACACATGAATCCTGTGAATAATGTCTTTTTTATTAATGATAGGTCCATTGAGGCTTCAAAAATATACAATAGCTTTCTTATGTACAAATCCCAACATCTATTACTTCAAATGATGAAGTATTTATAAAAAATTATTACAAAATATCTTGATTTAAAATATCAAGATTCATTTCAAAATATCCTAAACTGATTGTAAAAATAGAACACAAATAAATGCAACCAAAACTATTTGAAGAGTTTTGGCACTATTCTTAAGGATTTCTGGTGATAAAGAAGAGAAATTCAAATTTGATTGCAACTCTTATTTGGTCAGGTGTCATCCAAGTCACTAATTGTCCATGAGCTTTTTCCTCCTGAAATTTTGAAAAAGAGGGTCCATTGATCCCTTTGTATATAACAAACCATAAAAGTTGTTAGAAAATGGAGAGAGGGTTTTTTTTATGATGATGTTAGCAACCAAAACCCTTTTAATTTTTTGTAAATTTATTTCCACCTGCTCGGAAACACATTTGAAAACATTGGGTAAATACCTTAAAATTTAGGAAAATGTGCTTGCAAAGCTTCATCCAAATCTACCAAACCATAACAGCTATTAGAAAACTCAGAAATGTTTTTGTACATGAGGATGTTGTCAGTGAAAAATTCTTTTCATTTTTGAAAATTCATTCTCATCAATTTGTAAACCATGTTTGAAATTACTGTGAAGTATAGAAAATAAACATAATTTTAACTCACTATGAAATGAAAATATGACATGGAGATGAGAGGTGACATGGAGGTATGGAATGATTTGGAGGCGAGTGCACGGGAAGAGCTAGCGGGAAAGGGGGAGAATGTTGGCAAATTTCGGAGGGAGGTTGAAGTGACAAGTGGTTTGTTAAGGGGGGTGTGCAAAACACATGAGGGGTGGCCACATCGCATAAGAGGGAAAAGGGGAACAACTTTTCGGACCCCCCTATGGGTAACTATCGGAGGGTTTGGGGGTGTCCCAATTTGATCACTTTTCGTTGATCCGCGTGGGTTGAATCATGGTCATTTCTTCTTGCACAATAGTTATTACAAACGAAAAAAGTGTCACATCCAACCATAAATTTCTTACAACTTATGCTAATTGCAAGTAAATGATGTGATTAATTAATCTAAGCATACTTTAATTAACCTTTACTGTTGCATTTTGACTTGCAAGCATATTTTATGATTTTTTCAAAGGTTTTATTCTTATTTTTCTATTTTATTCTTGGAAATAATTTGCAGGATGAAATATTATTTACATCTCTCAAACCCAAATAATCAAGTAAAATAATACCTCATCCTATAAAATTTATAGGACCCTAACATCATCATGTCTTATCCATGTACCTGTATCTGCAATCACTCGTGACGAGATGACATCAAATCAATAAACCTCCTATTCTACCATGATGCATTGACGTTCACTTTCAGATGTAGGTGACCAGCAAAGCTGAAAATGAACCATTGGATTTCATAGAACTTATGTTCGAAAATTGCTTTCTGGAAACATAGTTGGGGTGTTATCTCACACAACCAGCCCCAACCCCACTAGACATACAGCTGGGTCTCCTTCCTTGCCCAACCGGCGAAATTGAAACTTGTACCATAAATTGTAATAGTAACAATAGTAGTTACAGTAGAACTATCATGGTAAGAGGTCCTTGTATAGATAACATGTGGACCCTATACTTTGACGGATCCAAGACATAGGAGGGATCTGGAGCTGGTTGTGTTTTTATGGACCCATTGCGATGGAAACAACTAGTCTTAAGCTGCTTGGAGATTGAGTGCAATAACAACACAGTCGAGTATGAAGCACTCATTTTGGTCTTATAAAAATCCATCAGCCTCAACATTGATGTGCTTAAACTAGTAGGTGATTCAGAGATCGCGGTACATCAGATACATAACACCATACACTGTGTCTCACCCCATCTTAAGAGTTACCAACAAGAGGTATAGTGACTTATATCTAACTTCCAAGCATTTAATATCATTTATGTACCAAGAATGCGTAATGCAGTTGCAGATGCTCTAGAAAATGTAGCTGCTAGGATGATACCAGTTAGGGATAGATTTTCTATTGAAATTTTGCATAAGCCATCTATCCCTGATAGCATCACTAATCTACTTGTTTTTTATGATGATCAACAGATACTACATTTCATGGCCAACAATGACATATTCAAGGACTTAGCGATAGATTAAGATGAGCAAGAGAAGTAGTTGCAGATCGCAACTAATGACAGTAAAGGAAACCTCATCCCCAAGGGTGTGGTATTACTCAAAGACATTGTATGACTCACGGAATTGCTCTCAGGGGCTAGTGAATGCCAAAACCCATAGTTCCTTGATGTTGTACAAATATATCAACCTGGGAACTAACAAAGATCTAATGTTCATGAATCTGGTATGTGTTGCACACCAAAATAGCGGCAAGATTTTTTCTGCTTGTTCAGATAGTGTCGTGATGTGTTCACATGGATGTACAATGACTTGAAAACATATGACACGTAAATAATCTAGAACGTCATTCCAATCAAAGAAGGGACCAAGCCTTTTTAGCAGAAGCTAAGGAAGGTACATCCATCACTTGAACCTCTCATATAGAAAGAATTGACGAAGCTACTAGATGCTCAAATCATTTACAAGGTTTGTCATTCCACATGGGTTTCAAACTTACCCTGTCAGGCAGAAGTCTAGGAAGATCCACCCGTACATTGATTTCTGAAATCTTAATCGTGCCTCGGACAAAGATAACTACCCAATGTCGTCTATGGAACACATATTACATACAGTATCTAGAGCAGAGATGTTCTCTTTGCTAGACGGTTTCTCAAGATACAATCAAGTTCTGGTAGTAGATCTTGACAGACTGAAAACAACTTTCTGTACCAAGTGGGGTACGTTCACTTACAATAGAATGCCATTTGGGTTGGTAAAATCATGCACTACATTTCAATGCACAATGGACATCGCTTTCCATTGGCTCATCGGCCAGAGTGTAGTGGTATACCTCAATGATGTGAGAGTCTTCTCTAGATAGCAATTAGACCACCTGTGCCATCTCAAGAAAGTATTTGAGTAATGCGGGGAGTATGGGATATCCTTGAATCCTAAGAAGAGAATCTTCTCAGTATCTGAGGATAACCTCCTTGGGTACATCATTCCAAAAATTGGGATCAAGGTAGATCCAGACAGAGTCTGAACCATCATGCAGATTACTCTTCCCATGAACAAGAAAGCTATGCAGTCCTTCTTGGGAAATATCAACTTCCTCATAAAGTTCATCTCTGATTATGCAGAGATTGTCAAGACCATACAAGAGATGACCAAGAAGGACACAATGTATAGTTGGGGAAAGAAGAAAAGGGAAGCATTTTCCAAAATAAAGGAAGCCATAACAAAGGGGCCTGCACTATACAACCAAAACTTCAACAAAAAATTCTTTGTTTACACATTTGCTTTTGACACTTCACTTGCTGTTGTGCTCACTCAGAAAGAGGAGTTGAGGAATGAACAACCCATATATTTCATGAGCGCGAGCTTGCAAAGACTGTTGGGCCTCAAAATAATCCTTATTCTCACTCCATTATTCTCCAATACCTTCACATTACTTCCATATTACCTTCATGTCACCTCCATTCCACCTCCACATCATTACATTTACCTCATCATTGGGTTATAACTATGCTTTTCCAAAGTTTATTAATTCTTAACATTTTAAAGTGGATTTATGGTTAAACTTTAGAAAATAATATGCTTATACTTATACCTAACAATTAGAATGAGTTTGTTGACATGTGTAGGTACAAAGGAAGCTTCCAAGGCATCCTTATGTGGCACTCTATGTTCAAATTCGAATTTGAGAAGATCATGAACCTCATGGAGAAGATCATGGACCTCATGGAGGAAATCATGGAGGATAGGGTTATGTGTCACCATTGGTTGAGAAATATGTGGGTCAAAGGAGGGAATAGTGGGTCTACATTTATGAGGTGGTTATCATAGTTTTTGTATAAATAGGAGCACCTCCTCCATTCCAAAAGGGAGGACTCTTGGAGCATGTATCCAACTTATGATGGAATAGAATAAAGATTCATTTTACATGAATTTCCATACTATAGTGTTAGATATAAATTGTCTTAATGTAGTATATGAATTTATGGAATAGTTTGTTACTTTGTTCTTAAGAGAATTGAGCTCACTCTAAAAGGATCAAAGAAACATTTTATTTCATAATAGATCTTATTTCATTGCTTAGATGTTTGAAGATTTGTTTGTGATTGGTGAATGAGTTTTAAATTAAAATCTTATCAGCATATGAGGGAACAACCAAGGGTCTAAGTTAGGCTCTCCCTCTATTTGATTTGCATGATATTTGAAATTCATTCTTTTGCTTTTAAGTTTCAAGTTATTTAATTTCTTATGCTTATGAATGAATCTTAGTTTAGTTTGGATCAGTATATGAGGGGAAAATCAAGGGACTAAGTCTCTCTCTCTATTTGAATCTGAACAACAATTAAATTCATTCTCTTGTCTTTATTTCAAGTTTCTAGTTTTATGTAATCAATGATTTCTTTTCAATCTATAATACTGTAGGGAAGGACAACCAGGACCTCCTCAATTAGGAGCCTCTTCCCTTGCATATTATATTGAATCATGAATTGTTTAGTTAGACATAGAATTAGTTGCCTACTCCTGCATATATTTTGCTGGCGTCATCACAAGCAGATTCAGCAGCAGGTAGCAACAATAAAAGATTCACTTTTTCGATTTCATCCACCATTTTCACAACCAAGTAAAGAAGACTATGAACAACATTTTTGCAGCTACACGTGCACAACTTTCATCCATTTTTGGAAGGGTAAGTTAAGGTATGATATTTTCTAACTTTTAACCATTAAATTCCTTGAAAAGTTAGAATAATAATTTTTGGAAAAACTTCACTCCCTTTCCTCATTTCACATAACTGCCAAAACCATCCATTTAAGGGGAAGGATACATTTACATACATACTTTGTCACATTCATATAACATCCATATTCATATATCACATTTTAAAACCCACTTACATTCAAAATATATTACATGAGCATACAAATGGCTTTGTCAAAAGTATTTATAAGTTAATTGGATGCCAACACAATCATGGTTGTTACACAAGAACCAACCATGATGCATTCCAACAAAAATACTCTGCAAAAAAAATAAAAAATCACATTATCAATATGCAAAGATCATACATTAAAATTGAATGCAACAAAGAAAATATGGTTGAAACACAAGAACCAACCAAGTTGCAATTCATCAAAAATGCTTTGCAAAAGTTAAGTAAATGATATCATGCAGAGTTTAAGCCAAGCTCAAGTATCAAAAATTAATGTAATAGATTGCATGAGGACATGCAATATCTTCAGTTTGGGGGTATGTTGGGCCTCAAAATAGTCCTTATTCTCACTCCATTATTCACCAATACCTTCACATTACTTCCATATTACCTTCATGTCACCTCCATTCCACCTCCACATCATTACATTTACCTCATCATTGGGTTATAACTATGCTTTTCCAAAATTTATTAATTCTTAACATTTTAAAGTGGATTTATGGTTAAAATTTAGAAAATAATATGCGTATACTTATACCTAACAATTAAAATGAGTTTGTTGACATGTGTAGGTACAAAGGAAGCTTCCAAGGCATCCTTATGTGGCACTCTATGTTCAAATTCGAATTTGAGAAGATCATGAACCTCATGGAGAAGATCATGGACCTCATGGAGGAAATCATGGAGGATAGGGTTATGTGTCACCATTGGTTGAGAAATATGTGGGTCAAAGGAGGGAACAGTGGGTCTACATTTATGAGGTGGTTATCATAGTTTTTGTATAAATAGGAGCACCTCCTCCATTCCAAAAGGGAGGACTCTTGGAGCATGTATCCAACTTATGATGGAATAGAATAAAGCTTCATTTTACATAAATTTCCATACTATAGTTTTAGATATAAATTGTCTTAATGTAGTATATGAATTTATGGAATAGTTTGTCACTTTGTTCTTAAGAGAATTGAGCTCACTTTAAAAGGATCAAAGAAACATTTTATTTCATAATAGATCTTATTTCATTGCTTAGATGTTTGAGGATTTGTTTGTGATTGGTGAATGAGTTTTAAATTAAAATCTTATCAGCATATGAGGGAACAACCAAGGGTCTAAGTTAGGCTCTCCCTCTATTTGATTTGCATGATAATTGAAATTCATTATTTTGCTTTTAAGTTTCAAGTTATTTAATTTCTTATGCTTATGAATGAATCTTAGTTTAGTTTGGATCAGTATATGAGGGGACAATCAAGGGACTAAGTTAGTCTCTCTCTCTATTTGAATCTGAACAACAATTAAATTCATTCTCTTGTCTTTATTTCAAGTTTCTAGTTTTATGTAATCAATGATTTCTTTTCAATCTATAATACTGTAGGGAAGGACAACCAGGACCTCCTCAATTAGAAGCCTCTTCCCTTGCATATTATATTGAATCATAAATCATTTAGTTAGACATAGAGTTAGTTGCCTACTCCTGCATATATTTTGCTGGAACCATCACAAGCTTACGAGCTTCCCTGGTTGATAATTTAATGAAAGCAATTTAAGCAATTAAATTGCCCAACAAGGACCTGAACTAAACTATCCTTCCGTGGAAAAACAAGCATACGCTGTATACAAGGCAGTTAAAGATTTTATACCCTACCTCTTCAAAAATCATTGCATTGTCTTTGTGCCATACCCAACAATCAGATCACTGCTTGTTCAACAAGAGTTGGGTGATAGATGAGTGAACTGGATGACAGGAATGAAAGAGTATGATCTTGACATTAAGAAACTTCACACCATAAAGGGGCACGATCTTTGTAAATTAGTAGCTGAAGCAGTACATGTGCGAGAGGAATAACTAGAGCTTTTCAGTTGGGAGTAAGAAATTGAAATGTATAATGTTGAGCGAGGTCCCCCCCCCACTTCGCATGGAAACTCTTGCTATGTAGATGTGCACTAGTACCTTGAGCATGACACCATGTACTCTCACTTCTATATGTGGTAGAAGAGGCATTTTGACTTAAAGCTTTATCTTACCAGTTGTGCATGGAGTGCTTCACAGAAAACATCACAACGACTTTTTTCTCGGGTGTTTGGAGGCACATGATTTGGAAAGGGTGTTACGTGATCTCCATGATGGACCAACCAGGGTTCACTTCACGGGCAACACAATAGCACACAAGGTCATGTGGGCTGGTTTCTACTAGCCTACATTATTCAAAGATGCACATGCCTATGCTCGCAATTGTCCGGTGTGTCAGAGATGTACGGATAGAAAACAAAGGTTATTAGCCCCGCTGCAGCTTATTGCAGTGGAAAAACCATTCCAACAGTGGGGCTTGGACATCATTGGGGATATTTTCCCACATTCGTCAAAGAAACACTACTACATGTTAACTGTTACAGATTACATCACACAGTGTACAAAATCAGTTCTGTGAAATAAGTGAATGACCAGGAAGTCATCACCTTCCTAAGGTAGAACATCATCTTGAGGTTTGGCATTCCTGTATCACTTGTTTTTTAAAATGAAACGTACTTATCTTCGTTAAATCTTTATGACCTTGCATTGCAAAATGGTATTGTGTTAAATTATTCAGCTAACTACTACCCACAAGGAAATGGTCTTGTCGAGTCTATAAACAAAAATCTTATCCGCCTCGTAAAAAAGACCATTTACTCTGAACAACAAAAATGGCATTTCACTCTGGTGAATGCTCTATGAGTTGATCGAGTCACATCCAAACCCTCTCTGAATACCTCCCCCTACTTCCCGGTATACAAAAAAGAAGCCATCCTCCCACCAAATATATACTTGCCTACTGTCCAGTTATCCCAAGAATCGCAAGGAAAGTTGAGTCATTGGTTCAGTGTAGGATGGACACATTACAAAAGCTACAAGAATAAAGGGTGAAAGAAAAAGAAAAGTTCACATTTCACCAGAATGATATCAAGAGATGGTTCGACAATAAATCTATAGGGAACACTAGCTTCATTGTGGGTAACTTAGTATTGAAGTGGGATAAATCCCACGAAGACAAAGAAAAACATACAAAGTTTCAGTCCCTATGGATTGGCCCATTTGTTGTTCACGAGAAGCTTGCCCAACACACATATAATTTACAATCACTTGACGGGAATATTGACACTCTCTCTTTTAATGGCCAAGACTTGAAATGTTATTTTCAATGATCTGGGGCCATGCCCCACGCCATGTACATACTTCTTTCATTTCTATTATTTTATTTTCCTTCCTTTTCTTTTCTGATTTTCTTGAATTTTTTCTTTGATTTGCTGATTTTCTCTACTTTGTTGTTCAGTTTCTTTTGTTTTGTAAATAAGTGTTCTCCTGCACTGCATTCTAACTTCTAAATGTGCATGTGGATAAAGTTCAAAGAGTCTTATGACACTGTAGTGCTTGGTTAGTCATATGTCTATCTTATTTTTTCTTGGTTGTAACTTTGGTCGATGCAGTCTTGACAAAAAATGCGATCTGTCTATGGAGAAAGTTTTGGTCAAACCATGAACCCATGTCCAGTCTAGGAAACCTCATGCCTATACTCATTTTTTTTTCTCTATGTTTCTAAGCTTATCCAAGTAGAAATTTAAAAGGGGAAAATCTAAACAAGCAAACCTAAATCAGAGGTCTTACATGCTTCTCTGAAGGAACAACCTCTTCTACTCTTAATAATTCGGGATCCCTCTTCCGCCCAAAAAATAAATAAGTGCCTATGCACAATCATCTTTTATAAAATAACAAAGGCAAAAGAAGAGAAAGGATTCCTGCACAGAGAGGTGAATCTAGCAAGTCCACCTGGGTACTGTCGAGGCTCGTTAGTAGTGGAGTAATGTTTGTGTTCATGTGTGACTCCGTCGGGGTACTGTTCAAGCTTGCTGGCAACGGAGCAACACCAAAGGTGAAAACTTATACTTTGAAAATCTTAAGCTCGTGAGCCAAATTACCCTTCCCACTTCAAAACACTGTGATATAGATGAATTTTTGTGTTCTGTTCAACTAAGTCGGCACAAGGTGAATAATGTTTGTCTGAGGGGTAAGTGGGGAAGTATAAGTGATATGCATAACGAATCAAATCTTCCCAAAAGTCCAAGGTCGTGCACTAAAAATGAACCAAAACAGAGAAGCTGGTATTCAACCAATGTGTCGCCAAGTGTTGTAGCGACTACAGCACCCACCAAAATTTTGTATTGCATCCAAATTTTAGAGCCTTCCTTGGTTTTTCATTTAATGGTTGCAAACATTTGAGCTCACCCCATGAGATCTTGTGAAGTCTTTTCACCCTTTTGCTTGTTTGACCAACAGTCGTCTTTCAGCATGTTGATTTCTTTGCCATGCTTGTGATCTAATTCTCATGAGTTTGAAGTTCTTTCTTTGTGTGTCTGGGTTGCCTTCACTATTTAAATAGTCATCGTGCTCACACACAAAGTTGGAAGCACTGTCGTGTAAGTGTCGTCACGATCGTCCGAAGGTCTATCACAAGTGTCACACTTGTCGTTCTCAACTCCAAGATAGTCTCATTGAGGGCATGTTTTGTCTTGTTTTCATGGTATTTTATGTTATATCGTCATCAAATATGCTAAGTGTATGTTCACAATGTTAGTCTACACAAGTTTTCTTTCTTTCGACACTTATCCATTTTCCTCAAAATCTGCCCTACCGAATAATCCTCTTCCACCGAACCCTAACTGAGCTGCACTACACAGTCTCAGCCCTCAGTGACCCTGCTCTGCTGCTCTAAACTACACAGTGCTTGAGGTTGTCCTCCAGGTCAGCTGCACTGTGCAATCCTAGAGGTGAGCAACCTGTCTTCCTCCTAAAATTGCACAGAAATTGCCCCCCTATCCAACTGAATTGTGCATTTCTCAAGCATAGTCATCAACCCTCCTCCTTCCCTGTTGGGAGACTACACTGCTGATCCAGGTGGATGTTTGTGGCCACCCACCTATCCCACTTGGACCCCCACAAATGTCTCTTTCAATTTTTCAGTTTCCTTAATTGTAGCACAATTTACTATTTTGGCAGTTTTTTCGGGTCCTAAACTTCCGAAGCTGTTTTGAGGCCCTAAATGACGTTTCTTTGGAAACTTGGGAGCAACATGTGGCCATGGACCAATGATGCTCACTCAAACATTGTAGTCCTCAAATAGATCTTTCTAACAAGGTATTGTGTGCATCAAATGGAGATCGTATGCCAAAGTTATGACCCCGGGGAGTTGATGTACTAATTTACCCAAACGGGGCCCATAGTTTAGCGCTTCATCTCCTAGGGTTAGGTTTTTGGATGTTTAGGGTTTGCCATTATTTATCAATAGTAAGTAGGCGTTTGAGCCTCATTGTAACATAGTTCAGAGGCATGTAGCTGCCACATCTCTTCTCAGAGATAAGCTACCATCGCCCGAGCTAGTCTTATTTCAATTTCTGTTTGTAAGCATATTTCAGTATTTTACATCAATGAAATGAAGTATTATTTCTGTTGCATCTCTATATTTATGTTCATATCTCTACTTTGTTGCATTCCTATTTAAATCTGGATCAACTGCTCTAAGACCTAGGTCTGCACTATTCCCCAAAATTGTGCAGACAAGCCTAGCTACTCATCTGATGCCTTGCTCTACACTGTTCCCACAATTACACAAAACTACCCAAATGACCCTTGTTGCCTTGCTTTGTCTTCAATTTGAAAATTGCGCTGAACTGACCAGCATTCCCTCTGCATCCCACTTTGTCTTCCCTCTTAAAATTGCATAGAAATTGCCTTCCTCAGGTTCCCACCATGTAGCTAACACCAGTGACTCTTGCTACGTACTGCTGCCTCCTAGTGATCTCTGTGTAGTTTTTCCCCGCAGTGCAGGTTTTCCTTCTAGAATGCCTCATTCCAGCCATAACTATGCTCTGTTCTCTGTGCTATCTTAGTGAGTTTCCCCCCTCCCTGTCACCTGAACACAATAACAATGCATCATGCTAGACTAGGAGTTTTTGGATTTGATGTCATCCCATCATGAGTGAATTGCAAGAATAGGTACACTAGTAGATCATGGCAAGACGATGAATGGGATGAAGAAGGAGAGCACATGCTAGAAGACTTACTTGTAGCTAGATGGACGTACCAATCATATCAAACAATAAGAAAAAGGAACACATGCATTGGACCATCAAGCAATACCAAGACCATCGAAGACCCCACAACACATGCCATGAAGAGGAGAAGACAAAGCAGACCAAGAGTACATCCATCACTTAAGGTGAAGCAACTTGACATGGACACCAAAGTTCGCTAGTACATGTCAGTAGTGTCATGTCGAGTTGTCACTGTCATGAGTTGTCTTAGCCACATCACCTTTATGGGCCATATCTGTTGTAAATGAATGTAATGTAAAGGTGAAGTCCAATGGATGCACACAGATGTCGAAGAGTCATGTCAATTGAAAAGTTATGGGAAGTTGAACAAGCACGAGGGTAGTCCAAGAGTCACAAGGGCCAAGCATCACCCTTGGCTACATATACCCCTCCCATTGTATGAGAAAAATAATTTTCACCTCGGCTCCTCCCACATAGCCTTGTGAATCTATAGTATGCTCTGTGAGGAGGGAAGAGTGGCTCCAATGTCCCACTACTAGGACTAGTGATGTATGGTGTACATATGTGTATTGGGAGTTTTTCTTAATTTAGAAGCCTATTTCAGGCTAGCATATTTTCATGCATGTTTTGTAGATGTTTGTAAGACTAATCTTTAAACATTTGTAATGCATGTTTGTTTAACCTATACTAAGATAGTTGAACTACTTTGGTTGTTTTAGTACTTACATTGTTGAAGATGTGTTGTATTGTTTATCACTTTTGTCTCTTCCATGGGGACTACTCCAGAGGACATTAGACAAACCATTCTTTCTTTTTTGGTTATAAAAATTGTCACCCCCATGTCGAGTACTTCGCTAAATGGTGTACGTGTTTTACCTTGCACTTTGGTTTTAACATTTGTCACATTCGTTGTGGTCTACTTTGTCAGATGATGGACAGGCCCTTGTTTTTTTTGCGTGTGTCTCTCCCTCGGTGGTACTACTACCTCTCATCTAAAGGCTCACTTTTACCCTCTCCTTTATGGTAAGAGAACCCAGACACAAAATTACATTATGCACTCACCAGACATACACGCCTCCTTTTTTGAAGATACAAACTATTGGAAATAGGTTCCCCCAAGAGCAGTTTTGGGGCTAAAAGCCCATATTTTGGGAAAATTTTGTAATAAAATTGTAAAGTCTCCACATTTTGGTGGTTGTGGAGTGCGAAGGTGTCAAAAGTCATAAAGGGTTGTCCACCCTTATTTTGTGAAGTGTCAAGTCAGTTGTAAAGATCTACCCATGGTCTGCGGACCATGGGATTGTATAAAAAAGAGTTAAGTAAGCTATAGGCAGTTAGAGAAAAAGAAGAAAAAAGAATTAGAGTTTGGTAGAGAAGTCTAAGTGTTTTCAGGTCTTAGCATAGGTAGAGGCTCTGCAGCTGAGTGCGCAGAGGCCTAGGGTGGAAGTCTGCAGCTGAGTGTGTGGACCCCTACAGCTGTGTGCGTAGGGCAGACAGAGTCTATATTAAACTAGAAGATATCAATAAAGAGAAGTATTCTGCAATTACTTTGTATTTAGTCTCTGTTAATGCATATGATTATATTGCATTTTAGGTTTAATTTATAATGTTTATTTGATGCATGAATGTATGTGATTGTATCTATTAATTGAATGCAAGGATATCATTTTACGCGACACTAACTATGATTGATTAGTAAGATAAGTAAACACTTGAGATAACTTGAGAACCTATAAAATACATTATCATAACTGTACGAAAGTACCTGAACCATGGGTTAGGGATGCGCGAAGGTCAATTGTACACCTTCGCAAAGGTATTAAAGGGTGGAATAAAGGGCAGATTGATAGAGCCCTAAGGCTTAGCGACCTGCATGAAAGTAGGGGCAAAGGGTATAAATCGACATCATGACCATCTTAGGGTGCGGAAATTTGGTTCCATCATCCCCCCATACTACTTCTGGTGAGACTTCAGTCTATATTGATGCCAAGAGGGCCAATAGTGTAGGGATTTGTGTGGATGACTAACGTTGAACCTGGGTCAGGGCTCATAAAGCCAACAAATAGTTTCGTTGTTAGGACCGGAATTTGCATGACAGATGTATGATGTCATATCATTGGAATCCAACTAAGAAAGGGGTCAAAGACTGGTTGGATAGGAAGATCCATGAATTCACAGTGCAGGAGAACAAAAATCCATGACTGACAAAGGAACAGTGGCTAGATAGGTACCTATATACAGAAATCCATGAGATCTTTTTCTGTTCCTTTCCAGTTGAGTTATACGAGTGGATCGTGAAGTTAGAGGATAGCCAAGGAAGGTGGAGGCTTGATGGTCCTATTGTCTAGACCCCAGAGTTAGTGCAAAGACTGGACGCCTTTGAGGATAAGATCGCCTGTGCTATCAATCATTGGCTCGATCGTATCATAGGGGGGTTTGTGACAAAATTTGTGGTCGATACCTCAAGCAGTTACAGTGAGGTGGAGCGACACTTTTTGAAAGGTCTGCGAGGTAAGTACTTGAGGTCTTTAAATACTTGGATTAAGAAGTTATTGTGAGAAAAACAGGTTATGCAGCTACCTTGATGTTCGGAGCTACGCGAAGTGGAAAGAATTACATGAATAAAGAAAGAAAGTGTCTTGAATATAGCCCATTGATTTCACCTCCTTTGAGTGATGAAGAGGGAGTAGCGCAGGTTTCTCCGCGAAGTGTAGTTCAGTTGATAAAACAAGGGTTCCTGCGACTATCACCTCCACCCACACCACCTCCACCTTCACCACCATCACCACGTGTGGCTTTGCCCACACCACCACCACCTCCACCCCAGTTCAACATGGAAAATTCAATGAAGCTACCCTTGTTTAAAGGCTTGGGAAATGAGGACTCAGACTAGTTCTAGTTCGTTGTAAAAGCTGTATGGGAAGCTTAGGGCATCACAGACGATCACATGAAGAAGGCAATGTTGGTTAGTGCTTTACAAGATCACGAGCTAACTTGGTACATCAAGTACTCTAATGATAACCCAAACATTGGGTTGGCAGAGATCCAGACCACGCTGAATACAAAGTTTATCAGGCCAAAATCTAAGGCGCAGTCAATTGTGGGGCTCAATGAAATTGCGATGAAACTAGGTGAGACGCCTTTGGAATTGGATCAGAGATTGAATTGTAAAATCCACGAAGCTAATATGAACTTAACAGATGGAAAGCGTCGCGATTAGTTTGTGGCTTCACTCCTGCCTCACCTAAGGGTTTCACTATCACAACAGAAGATTATGACTCAATCAAAGGCCTTGGAGATTGCAATAAGATTGCATGAAACATCAATGCAAGATCCGAATCTAGGGTTTCAGCAGATCCATGCACATTTCCAAACTCAAAATGCAAAGTTTGAAGCAAGACAGAATAGTTCGACCGGAGGCACACGAAGAGATATGGTTCCTGAAATGTAAAGGTCAGGGGCATGACAAAGACCACTGCCCAATGTTTGCAAACTATATTGTGGGAGGATGACTGATGCCTTTAAGGCCAGAAGCCCAAGCAGGACTGAGCACGGGGCCTGCGTTGTGGTGCATTATATGTCAAGTAGTAGGGAAACATATGACTGATAGCTGCCATTCGCTATAGAAGTTTGTAAAAACACTGCAACAACTATTCTGCAACTTCTGCAGGTTGGTAGGGCATGATGAGCGCAACTACTAAAGTTATGAATTGATGATTGATAGAACACCCACCTATAGAGTTCAGCTAGAAACATGACCTCCTAACCATAGTGATGGGATGGCGCGAACAAGATTTCAAGGGTGCAGACGAGGCTGAGTTGGAGGAGGACCTGGAAGAGGTCGAGGACAGTTGATCTGTTACAATTGTGGAGGACCAGGACACTATGCCCAGAAATGCACTAACCCAATGCGTCCGTTGTGCAAATATTGTGCTTAGTTTGATCATGAGACATAGGACTGCCCTACACTGATAGCGAGGATATGCGATAAAGGGGTGCTACAACCTCAGCCAAATCAGAACCTGTAGACGATGAGGGTTGAACCTCGTGAAGAGGATCTGAATGTGAATATAGTGCTCCAAAGTGGAATTGAAATGGGAGAAAATAAGGGGAAACAGCCTAAAGACAGCGCATGGGTTCATAAAGCTCCGGCAAAGGAGGTTGAATTTGATTTGGAGTGTGCACGGGAAACCTTCATGGAAGCAAAGAAGAGCTTTGCTGAGGCCTCTACCTCAGGGAGATAGGATAAGCCTGTTCAAGAAATGGACCCTTCTATGCTTACAACCTTTATAGAGACCTGCATGAAGTTGCTACGTGATAGAAAGGTTGTGAAGGGGTTACAAGAACTTATAAATAGATGTGCCAGAAACACTCTTGGTGGACCACGCGTGGTACGAAAGATTGGTAAGCATAAAGCAAGGATAGGACATGAGATGAGACTGAGCACGTAGATAAGAGAATAAAAAATGGATCAAGTAATTATGGACTTGGGGTTAGATGCGAATGTTTTGCTGAAGCAGACTTGGGATTGGATGGGGAGACCCTTGCTACAGTGGTCTCCGATTTAGTCAAGGATGGAAAATCAACATAAAATCATCCCCATGGGATGACTGTAAGGAGTAACTGTAGATATTGAAGGCACGAGTGCAT
Organism: Pinus tabuliformis; assembly: GCA_031772625.1. Taxonomy (NCBI): domain Eukaryota; kingdom Viridiplantae; phylum Streptophyta; class Pinopsida; order Pinales; family Pinaceae; genus Pinus; species Pinus tabuliformis. The sequence goes on from CM062817.1 coordinate 635,316,984, forward strand.
TAGATGACTTTGAAGTAATAGAAATTCTAAATGACAACAACCCCTACCCTGCGCTCCTTGGCATTGATTGGGCTACTAACATGAACAAGGTAATCAACCTAAAGAAGCGAAAGATGATATTTGAAAAGAAATCGCTTCGTGTAATAGTACCCCTACATCCTGCTGAAGGATCACGCTATACTGAACCAGTCCTTGATTACAAAAGCAATGACGATCTAGATTGCATATATAAAATAACAGCGCGAGACCAAGATTGGGTGAATCCAACAGTGGATGGACAAATTACATGGGATCGTGAGAGTTCTTACAACTCAAACTCAAATGAAGAACTAGAGTGCTAGAAAAATCGGCTACATGAAGTAACCACGTTGTGTTGTAACATGATGACCTGGTCGCTATGCTGTGTGTCATCAGAGGTAAGAAATCTGCCCACTTATGATGGCTTGAATGATGTGGATGTGTTTTTGGATGCATTTGAGAGGGAAGTACCAGAGAAGCAGTGCTTCTAGGCTTTGGACTAGGCACTTCGAGCTACGCCTGTGAGATGGTGGGGTACGCACAAGGGTAGTTTTGGTGATTGGCACGAGTGTAGGAGGATGATGAGAACACACTTTGGGAAGCTAAAGGTATGAGTCAACAACAAGTATGATGGGAAGGACGATCCGCGCGCACACTTGGCCAAATGGGCTAAGGCCTATGGAGCGAAGCCCCAACCTGAATAGGTGCACTTGTTTTGTCACACCTTGGATGTCATCCCAATGAACTGGTACTTGGAGATAGAGCTCCACCATGGCACAGAAGAATGGGATATTCTACGCCAAGGGTTCATAATGACATTCAGATTCGAAGACGGGTTTGACTGTATTGACGAAGCACTACAAGAAGTTAAAGCAGCAATCTTTAGGATACCACAGGATCCTTTGGATCTGATTCATTTTTATTGGACTACTCCACTAAGCCACGCGCTGGAATGCTATAACATCATTGTTGAAGAGGAAGAGGAAGACCCACGGAAGATTAGTATCCCTGAAACCGAGGGTCAACTCGAGGTCGAGGGACTGCAGATTAAGAATTCTGATATAACCATGCCACTAAAAACAAAACAAGTAAATATTGGTACAGAGGTGAAGCCCAAACTCGCGAAGATTGGAGATTACTGGGATGGTGTGATGGTAGATAAGGTCGCTGAATTGCTCCGCGAATACTAGGATTTGTTCCCTACCAAGTTTACGGAGTTAAAGGGGATAATAGGGGACCTGGACATTATGAAGATCACCTTAAAACCCAACACAAAGCCAATTAAGGAAAGACCTTACCATCTCAACCCAAAGTATAAGGAGAAGATCTGCTTAGAGTTAGATAAGATTCTTGTGGTAGGCATCATTGAGCCCATAGAAGAATCTGATTGGCTGAGCCCAATGGTGGTACAAGAAAAGAAGCAAAAGGATGAAATAAGAATATGCGTAGATCTCAAGAAGTTGAATGACATTTGCATGCATGATCCTTTCCCGACTCCATTCACTAATGAGGTATTGGTTAGTGTAGGTGGCCAGGAAGCGTACTCATTCACTGATGGGTTGTCTGGGTACCATCAGATCAAAATCGCGCCTGAAGATAGAAGAAAGATGACCTTCACAACTGAATGGGGATTTTTTTAGTACACTATAATTCCTTTCGGATTAAAGAATGCACCTGTGATTTTTTCATGCATAGTCATTGCTGCATTCAAAGGCTTCATTCATAAGTTTCTAGAGGTGTACTTTGATGAATTGACTGTATTTGGGTTTGTAAAATGCCATGTGGCTAGTTTGTGCTTAATGCTAGATACTTCTGAAAGGTACCAAATTGCGCTTAATCTGAAGAAATGTTTGTTTTGTGTTCCTTTTGGGACCTTGCTAGGTCATGTGGTTTGTCGACAGGGACTGATGGTAGATCCCGTGAGGATCGCAGTGATACTTAACTTGGAGGCACCGAGGAGTGTGAAATAGCTACATGCAACCTTGGGACATACTGGGTATTACAAGAAGTTTATCAAAGGCTATGCCCAGATCACTGCACCTACGGAGAAGTTGTTGAAAAAGGATGTCACGTTCTATTGGAATGAGGAATGTTAGAAAATCTTGGATGTGCTGAAAAGAAAAATGGTCACCACGCCGATTTTAGTCTTCCTGGATTGGAAGAAGGAGTTTCATGTACATGTAGACACATCATGTATAGAACTAGGAGTAGTAATGACATAGGCCAGCAGAGGAGACTTGGACCATCCTATAGTGTTCGCAAGCAGGATGTTATCCAAGGCTGAGAGGAACTATTCCGCCACCAAGCACAAAGGACTAGCCATGGTATACGCACCACAGAAGTTTAGACACTATTTGCTGGGTGGACATTTTAAGATGTATACAGATCATTCTGCGTTGAAGTAGCTCGTTAATAAGTTCATGTTGGGGGGGGGGGGGGAATTTGTAGGTGGTTGTTATTGTTTCAAGAGTATGATTTTGAAGTTATTGTGAAGCCTGGACGACTGAACGCGGGTCTAGATCATCTGTCGTGCATCAAAACAAGGAAGAGCCTACTAATTTGGAGGAGGGATTGCCTGATGCACAGCTCTTTGCAGTGTGCATCACGGATGGTCACTTTGAAGACATCATACACTTCCTAATGAAAGGAACTGCCACGGAAGGCTACACCTTCCAGCAGAAAAAGGAGTTAGTGGTGCACGTGGCAGACTTTTCTGTCATTGCCGCACATTTATACAAAATGGGGTTTGATGAAGTATTAAGACGATATGTACCAGAGTTTGAAAGGACAAGTATCCTCGTGGATGCTCATGGGGGCACCGCAAGAGGGCATTATGCAGGAAGGGCAACTGCATAGAAGATTCTACACGCAAGATTGTGGTGGCCAACCCTCCATCAAGATTCAAAAGCTTATTGCAAGGCATGAGACATGTGTCAAAGGACTGGTAGGCCATCGTGGAGAGATGGGTTGCCCCTAAACCCATAGTTGGCATTACAACCTTTCAAGAAATGGGCAATAGATTTTGTGGGACCCATTCAGCCTCAAGGAAAGAAGACGAGTGTGTGGTACATTATCACCGCGATTAAGTATTTGACTCGATGGGTGGAGGCACAACCTATGAAGGACTACATAGGCATAACCACTGCGAAGTTTCTCTTTGAGTATGTACTGACGCAATTTCTGAACAAAATGATCAGCATGCTAATGGAGGAATTTCATGTGTATCACTAGAAAAGCATGCCTTATCACCCACAGGCTAATGGGATGGTGGAATCATTCAATAAGGTACTGGAGAATGTGTTGACCAAGGTTTTCAATTCTCAGTGAATTGATTGGGACCTACGCATACCCACAGTACTATGGTCTTATTGAATGACATGCAAAAAGTTGATTGGACAGACACCCTTTAGGCTTGTATATGTTGTTGAAGCAATGATGCCCATGAAATACATTGTGCCTAGTCTACGTATAGCGACACTCATGGGTATGATGGATCACGGAGCCCTGGATGAGAGACTCGCGCAGCTTGTTGAACTTGAGGAAGAAATATATCTGGCAAGATTTCACCAATAGGTCCAAAAGTAGCGCGAAAAAGCATGGCATGATCGGCACATTAAACTGCACACCTTTAAGGTAAATGATTTGGTTTTGTTATATGACAACAAGTTTGATAAATTTCCAAGGAAATTAAGAATGCACTGGCTAGGGCCCTATGTCATTAAGGAAATTACCAATGGTGGAGCAGTTCAGTTGGTTAAATTGAATGGAGATCCCTTCCCAGGCAAGGTGAATGGCAGCCGATTGAAGCCATACACCAATGATCCGGCCAGGTGACTATATGAAGGTTGCATAGTCTTAGCGCTCCAAGTAGCTGAAAGGAAGCGTGAGACTATAAACTACACTACCCAAGTTGGGGAACTATGCAATTGGAGGATTGTGCGGAATGAGGAGATGTGATAGGGTTCATGATAGTGTGGAGTGAGCTATGCTACCTAGGGAGAAATCGCGTAGGTCAACCGGAAAGTGACCGTTAAATTCATTGTTCATGATTTGACTATAAGAATGCGGCCAAATGGAGCAGCCGGCCGACATTTAAAACAAAATATATGGGTAATATCCTTGGAAATCTGCTACCAATCCGGCAGTAATGAACTGAATGTGGGGGGAACGATCAAATTTGAATTCAAAATGGCCTATAAATTACAGGTGGAGGCCCAACGAAAAACACTTGGCATTTTTAACATTGAGTTGGTGAGCTCTCATACATGCATGATCCCCGCATTCTTCAAAGAATTGCTTCACTACCTAGTATTTGATTGATTTCCAGAGTCCAACCGCAATTTCATCTGTGATTTTATCCCAGGATGTGAAGCTATGGACACCGAAGCAATGATAGCCGAGGGGGTTGTTTCGGAGGTTGTTATGGAGGTAGAAGGAGCTACTCCAAGGTTGCAGAGGTACTAGCTGAAGTTCCCAAGTCACCACGGATTCCTAGACCGAAGCCTACCCCGACCAAAGAGAGTGTGAAGGATAAGAAGGGCAAGCAGGTGGCGATACTGGTGCACACGTCGCCTAGAAGAAACCCATAAAAGGACAAGGCCACCACACAGAAAAAGGGCAAAACCATTAACTTAGAGCTGGAGGAGGAAGAGATCAAGGACATCGTGATGGATGATGAGGATTTGGGGGTGGAAATGTAGGACGTTGAAGTCGATGGTTCTGACTCTATCACTATGTTTCTCTAATACGTCCCTCCGAGCAAAGGCAAGACTAAGGTGTCGAAGGACATCGATGAAAGCAAGGTCACCCTACCTATACCTCTGCTGCCGGACAATTGAAGCCTTGGTTGGACAAAGCTTATTTGGTCATGGCCTCCATTGAAGGTAAGCTTGCTAGTCTTCAAGTGACTCAGCAGAAGCTTTAGGCTGATAGTTTAGGACCAACGACAAAGTAGTTAGTTGAAGAAGTGAAGTAGGCGGTCATGCAGTGCACCGCAAAGGTTGCCATCATACAAGTCGAGTTGGGAGGTCTTCGCGCCAAGATCTATGCTCCCACAGATTGACTTAAGGGTGAGTCATCATATTTGTGTTGGGGGCCTGTTGGGAACGGGTTCCCCCAAGAGCATTTTTGGGCCTAAAAGCCCATATTTTGGGACAATTTTGTAATAAAATTGTAAAGTCTCCACATTTTGTGGTCACGGAGCGCGAAGGTGTCAAGAGACATAAAGGGTTTTCTACCCTTATTTTGTAAAGTGTCAAGTCGGCTGTAAAGATCTACCCATGGTCCACGAACCATGGGATTGTATAAAAAAGAGCTAAGTAAGTAAGCTCTAGGTAATTAGAGAAAAAGAAGAAAGAAACATTAGAGTTTGGTAGAGAAGTCTAAGTGTTTTCGGGTCTTAGCATAGGTAGAGGCTTTGCAGCTAAGTGCACAGAGGCCTACAATGGAAGTCCGCCGCTAAGTGCATGGACCCCTGTAGCTGTGTGCGTAGGGCGGATAGAGTCTATATTAAACTGGAAGATATCAATAAAGAGAAGTATTCTACAATTACTATGTATTTAGTCTTTGTTAATGCATCTTATTATATTTCATTTTGGGTTTAGTTTACAATGTTTATTTGTTGCGTGAATGTATCTGATTATATTGTTAATTGAACGCAAGTAAGGATATCAGTTTACGCGACGCTAATTGTGATTGATTAGTAAGATAAGTAAACACTTGAGATAACTTAGGAACCTATACAAATCATTGTCATAGTTGTGTGAAAGTACCTGGACCACGGGTTAGGGCTGCGTGAAGGTTAATCATACACCTTCGTGGAGGTACTAAAGGGCAGAATAAAGGGTAGATTGATAGAGCCCTAAGGCTTAGCGACCTATGTGAAAATAGGGGCAGAGGGTATAAACTGGTATCACAACCATCTCAGGGTGTGGAAACTTGGTTCCAGCATCCCCCCATTCTGCTTCGAGTGAGACTTCAGTCCGCACTCCACAAACTGATGCCAAAAGGGCCAATAGTTTAAGGATTTGTTTGGATGACTAACATTGAACCTGGGTCAGGGCCCACAAAGCCAACACAAACAAAACCCTCTCATGTGCTGAACAACAAGAGCTAAGGAAGATCTCTAAGATAATGGCAATTGGGCCATCGTACTAGATGGGACTCCTACAACAAACAGTGTGAGTTCTAGTTGGGACTATATACCAGGGAGATCCCAAGAATGTTGATGGGTCCAGCACTGTCAACAGGTCACTGGCACAGGTCTACTGAGAAATGTTGGTGGGTCCAGCACTGTCGATAGGTCACTAGCACAGGTCTACTGAGAAAAGTGTTGAAATATGGCAACAAGAATATTCCAATTTAATTTTTCCTTGAATTAAATTGTGAATTAAAATCGAATTTAGTCTTAACAGCTACTTCGAAATAATTAATTTATTTATTTTAAATTAATTAGCTGGAGAAATTCAAGTTAGAAGTATTTCTGAAGTCATGCAAGAGTTATCCCTTAAATTAAGGAGATAAGATTGAGTTATATTTGAGTTGTAATTAGTTAACTCAGTTTATTGAGTTATGTCCAGTTAAATTAGGTCCAAATTGTTTGAGGAACTAATAGTGAGTTAACAGTTAGTTGATGCATTAATGCACTCAACTAGTGCTACTCCAGTTAACTGAAGATTCCCTCATCAGAAATCCATGCATATCTATTATGAGAAAGACCCAGTTGAGATTAATGTTCAAGGATAGTGTACTATCAGTTGCATGTGTTTTCTCATGGAGAAAACTCATGCATGTAGTCAAGGATTCGTCCTTAAGGATTGCGTAGTTTTGAAGGTTTGTTTTTCCACTTGGTAATAGGAAAATCATCCACAAGGAACAGTGCAAGGAAATATGAGCTTGGAGGGTAGAGAGGAAGGCTGGAGAGAAGCCAAGATTACCTGTGAGCATCTGTGAGGATTGTACTGAGAGCTGGCTAGCTATGAGAGCTAAGTCTTTGTATAATTCCTATGTATTTCCACCATGTATGATAATACAATAGTGTGGGGTTTTTATCTGAGACTTTCCCCAAAGTATTTTCATGTGTATTGTGCCATTGATTCTTCTTCTTCTGGTTATATTGTTCAGCTCGATCTTTACGCTTTTGAAAATTGATAGTAGAAGTAGGTTATAGTATTATGCTTTGATTTATATTAAATTATTGAGTTAACCTATCACAAATTTTCTACATGGTATCAGAGCTGTGAACAATATACTGAGAAGAGAATTCAAAGTTTGAAGTTTGGGGTTGCAAGTGTAGATTGAATTCATATCATACTTCAAGGTTGGCCAATGGCATTCTATGCCTTGAGACTCAAGTATGCCTTGGAACATAGCTCAAATTACATAGGATGGAAAGATAGAATGGAGGCTGTATTAGAAGACAATGGCTTGAAGGAATTCATCGATCAATAAATCCCAAAGCCAACTTCAACTAATGCACAAGAGTTGACTGAGTGGAAGAAGTGTGCGGTGAAGGCAAGACGGACCATCCTTGAGGGATTTCAAGACCATATTGTCTCGAGTCTCCATGGGAAGGGTACTCCATTTTCAATGTGGAATACATTCAAGGACCTCTACCAGAACAACAGCAAACAAAGGAAATTGGTGCTCAAGGATAATCTTCGAAGAATCAAGATGGAGAAGGGTGATACTATTTCCACATATTTGAACAAACTCACCACCGACAGAGATGAGCTTCACAGTGTGGGAATAACTACTGCCGATGATGATATGGTGAGCCTCGCTCTCCTTGGACTTCCAAAGAGTTGGAATAGCTACTAGGACTCTATGAATGGAAGGGAGAAATTTCCGTATTGGGAACTACTATGGTCGGATCTTATGCAGGAGGAGATCAAGAGGAGCACACGAGATGGTTCTTCATCCAAGAATGATGATGAAGAAAATCTGGCCTTAGCAATTAAGGCAGGGAAAGGGAAGGGGAAGGCTTCCCATTTAAAATCGAATTCTTCTCATGGAGAGAAGAAGGGTGACATGTCTAAAGTAAGATGCTTTAATTGTCAGAATATGGGACATTATGCGACTAATTTCCCATCGAAGAAGTCCAAGAAGGGATCCTCGGAAGGATCATAAGGTGAGGCATTAGCCTCTCAGTTTGAAATGGACTTTACCCTCATTGCATGCATGGTGTCATCGATGATGGGTTCTGTCTGGTATATTGATAGTGGAGCCTCATTCCACATGACCGGTGATGCACATAGATATGGGTGACGATGGAGAAAGACCTCAAGATGCACATAGATATGGGTGACGATGGAAGGTATACTGTTTTAGGAGTGGGCACAGTTGCTTTTCAGAGGGAGCATGGAGCTCCTCTCACCTTGACAGTTGTGATGTATGTGCCCAGACTAAAGACTAACTTGGTATCGGTCGTGATGTTGGAGGACAAAGGATACGATATTGTCTTCAGTAAAGGAAAGGCATTTCTAAGACACATAGCCACGGGTAAGACCATGAGGATAGGGATTCGGGTGAAGAATCTCTATAAACTAGAGGTAGATGATTGTGGAGCATTGAGTACGAAAGCAGAACTGGTGCAAATCCAAGACATTTGCGAGTTGTGGCACATGTAGTTGGGCCATTTGCATCATGGGGGCTTTCAAGATAATGCAGCAGATATCTATAGGACTTCCCAAAGGTAAACTTGAGCAAGTTGACACATGTAAAGGTTGTACCTTGGGAAAGTACACCAAGTCTTCCTTTCATGATTGAGACAGTCGATCAAAGGCAATCTTAGAGTGAGTTCATACTAATTTGTGTGGACCATTCTCAACAAAATCCACAACGAAGCAAAGGTATTATGTGATTTTCATTGATGACTATTCTCGTAAATGTTGGATTTATTTCATGCAGAAGAAGGACCAAACTTTCACAAAGTTTTGTGAGTTCAAAGCTTTGGTCAAGAAAGAGTCAGGGAAGAATATCAAGGCCTTGAGAAGCAACAACAGTGGATAATATGTCTCTCAAGAGTTTAAGGACTTCAATGTAGTAGAAGGAAGTAAACGAGAGTTGACGGAACCTCATAACCCACAGTAGAATCGGGTGGCCGAGAGGAAGAACATAACTATTGTAGGGGCAGCACAGACAATGCTACATGACCAAGGCCTACCTCTTCACTTGTGGGCTGAGGCATGCAACACAGCGGTCTATTTGCAAAATAGAAGCCTGCATCGCATACTTGGGATGAAGACACTAGAGGAAGCTTTCTCTGGTAAGAGACTAGATGTGGGTCACTTCAGGATCTTTGGCTCATTGGTATATTTCCATGTGACAAAGGATGCACCGAAGAAGCTTGACCGACACCAGAGTTGTGGATATTTGTGGGGTACACTAATACACCTCACAACTATCAGGTATACTTGCCTACCATTCAGAGGACAGTGGTTCACAAAGATCTCAAGTTTGATGAGTAGAAGGCCATGGGAGTTTCCTTTGAGAAGGAGATCCAACTACAGGTTGTGGAGGAACTATTGGTTCCTAAGGAAGAGGATCCTCAGACTGATGCGGAGCAGCCGCATGTAGAGGTTCCAAGAGTGGAGACATCCACTCAAGCAGAGTCTTCCAGAGATAGATAGAAGCACAGAAAAGAAACTGATAGATTGTTGGAGGATGCGAGAGAGAATGTGTGAGCACCATATTCTCAACGCAAACAGTGAAGGTCACCTGAGAGGTACACTGGATACATGGCCCTTGTTGGGAAATGTGTTGATACCAAGCCACCTTCCTTTGAGGAAGTAGTGCAGTAGCCGATTTGGGTTGATGTTATGGTGGAGGAGTATGACTCCGTAGTTTGTAACAGTGTTTGGGACGTGGTTCTGAGACTGGACAACAAGTCAGTTGTGAGTTCCCGTTGGCTTTACAAGGTAAAGCAAGCTACTGATGGTAGTGTGGAGAAGCATAAGGCAATATTTGTTGCCCGTGGCTTTTGACAGGCGAGGAGGATTGTGTTGCCATAGTATATTTCAACAAAGGAGCAAGATGCTGACATTTTGACAAAGTCATTGTCAAAGTGTAAATTTGAGTTCCATAGAGACAGGATCAGGGTGGCAGATAATCCCTTTCTTGTTGAGAGGGAGTGTTGAAATATGGCAACAAGAATATTCCAATTTAATTTTTCCTTGAATTAAATTGTGAATTAAAATCGAATTTAGTCTTAACAGCTACTTGGAAATAATTAATTTATTTATTTTAAATTAATTAGTTGGATAAATTCAAGTTAGAAGTCTTTCTCAAGTCATGCAAGAGTTATCCCTTAAATTAAGGAGATAATATTGAGTTATATTTGTGTTGTAATTACTTAAATCATTTTACTGAGTTAAGTCCAGTTAAATTAGTTCCAAACTGTTTGAGGAACTAATAGTGAGTTAACAGTCAGTTGATGCATTAATGCACTCAACTAGTGCTACTCCAGTTAACTAAAGATTCCCTCATCAGAAACTCATGCATGTTTATTCTGAGAAAGACCCAATTGATATTAATGTTCAATGATAGTGTACTATCAGTTTCACGTGTTTTCTCATGGAGAAAACTCATGCACGCAGTCAAGGATTCATCCTTGATGATTACGCAGTTTTGAATGTTTGCTTTTCCACTTGGTAATAGGCAAATCATCCACAAGGAATAGCACAAGGAAATAGGAGCTTGGAGGGCATAGAGGAAGGCTGGAGAGAAGCCAATATTGCCTGTGAGCATTTGTGAGAATTGTACTGAGAGCTGGCTAGCTATGAGAGCTAAGGCTTTGTATAATTCCTATGTATTTCCACCATGTATGATAATACAATAGTGTGGGGTTTTTATTTGTGACTTTCCCCAAAGTATTTTCATGTGTATAGTGCCATTGATTCTTCTTCTTTTGGCTATATGTTTAGCTTGATCTTTAAGCTTCCGCAAATTGATAGTAGAAGTAGGTTATAGTATTCTGCTTTGATTTATATTGCATTATCGGGTTAACCTATCACATGTTTTCTACAAAAAGTCCACAGTCGTTGGCACATAGGCCTATGAGAGAAACTTTGGGTTGTTGGACTCTATAATTACTATAACATGAAAGCGACCAGGGGTTAAAAGGCTTAAATCATCAATGGGACTCAAGGACAGGATGTCTATGTGGCTGACATGTCTCCTAAGGGTGTTGTTGCTGATGTGATTGGGTTTGTTTGATATGTTTCCTCAGCTCCATTTCCTTAACATTGCGAAGGAAGTTGAATCCCTTATAGTAGCCTCTCTCATCACATGTTTACCTCGGTTGGAAATTTTCTTGGGTGGGCCTGGGAGGAGGGGGTGTAACAAATTTCTTAGAAAATTCCATAGTCATTGGCACATATTCCTATGAGACCGACTTTGGGTTGCTAGATGTTGTCATGCCTATAGCATGAGAGTGACTAGTGGTTAAAAGGCTTAAATCATCAGTGCGACTCAGGGACATGATGTCTAAGTGGCTGACATGTATCCTGAGGGTTTTGTTGCTAATGTGGATGGGTTTATTTGATATGTTACATCAGTTCCTTTTCCTTAAGGACACTAAGAAAGTTGAATCCCTTATAATAGCCTCTCTCGTTGCATGTTTACCCTGGCTGGTAGGTTTCTTGGGTGGACTTGGGAGGAGGGCAGTGGACTTGGGAGGAGGTTTTGTTACAGGTTGGTATCGGAGCATGGTTGAACTCTTCTTGGATGAAGGTGTTTGGTCCTACATGCATGTCAGTTGCATGTGTGTCTCTTACACTTTCATTGCATGTTCTTGTTGCACTACATCATGTTGATCATGATTGTAGTAAGGTTTTTATGAGGATATTGATGTGATTTTGTGGGTTGCATCACCAGAAGTATATGACTGGTTGAATATGGTTATATGTCGCTTACATGTTGATTATATGTTGATTGACTCCATAATTGTATGTTAGGCCCCTATACTACTAGTGTAACCCCTTATTGTTATTATTGTTATTAGTACAACCCACTTATTATATTGATGTACCCATGTAGTGCCCATATTATTACTATTGTGCCCCATAGAAGCCCACTATTGTTATTATTGTACCCTTACATTATTATTGTTATGTCGGCTCTGATCATGTTATGACCCCTTAGACTCCTATATATAGAAAGGAGGTCTTTTCATTTGTATCATCCAAGAATTGTTCATTTGTGTAATGTAAAGTAGGTTTCCCCCTTGAAGAGGCTGAATTCTAAGGCATTGATCTCTCTTTTCTATCTTTTTGTGAGCTGGTTTCATAACATTTGGTATCAGAGCTTTGGATTCTAGGGTTTCGCTGCTCCAAACAGGTCATCGTGGAATTTTCACTATAACTTTTTTTCTGCGATATTTTAGAAGCTAAAAAAAAACCCATTTGAGAAGAAATCGCATTGAATCTCGGGTCCAAATTTCAGACCTTTTCGCACTATATTTGCGGAGATATGATCTGAGGACGTTGGTCTTTTTGCAGACTCCTGAATTACATTCCAAACAGGTGACCTAGGGAAAATATTCATAACTTTCTCTCTAAGAATCAGATTGAAATTTCGTAAGAAGGTACAGAAAGAGGACAGACTATAGTTTCTTGTAAATATTTTTTAGTGCCAAAGGTCGAAATAGTGACATGTGGAACTTCATACAATTTCACTCTTCTGGAAAGGTCTATAATCACGTCATCTTGGGAGATTGTGCATAACTCTTTCTTGGAGAATCCAATTTGGATCAGATTAGTGGCATTTGAAAGAGAACATAGAGGGCTACTACAGGTCACAATTTTAGAACTTAAAGATCTGGGAGTATAGAGTTACAGTCATTTCAAGATCGAGCTCCTAAAATAAAATAAAAAAGCAAGATGAGGAAGTTTGATGGCAAGGATCCGATAAATTGGATACCTTAGATGGAGCAATATTTTGATCTACATGGTGTACCACTATTACAAAAGGTATGTATTGCATCTTCATATTTAGAACCGGATCAATTTTTATGGTATGAAGGGCTTTGTTCTCATAAACAACTTGTTACGTGGTCAATTTTCATGGAGGAAATGATAGCACATTATGAGGATACAAAGAGCAACACCTTCTTTAGAGCAACACCACAACAATTGGAAAGAGTAAAAGGGCTTTGTGACATAGTGGAAAGAAAAATTATGGAAACCAGGAAGCATACCCCTCACAACTATAAAGATGGAAGTGTTGTTTCTCCTAGCCTTCCACGACCTACAAGGGTTACACCACAACAATTGGAAGAAAAAAGAGAAAAAGGGCTTTGTTACAATTGTGATAGCAAATGCACTAAAGGTCATAAGTGTGCTGAGAAGAAATTATTTTACATAGAATATGAAGAGGAGGAAGAAAAGGTTCAAGAAACATCAAAAGAAGAAGATATACGCCAAGACCCCACCCCAAAGAAAGAAGAAATGAATCAGACCATATCTTGTAAAGCATTGGCAAGAATTACCACTTCTCAAACTCTCAAGATAGAAGGACATATCAAGAAGAAAAAGGTGCAAGAAGTGAAAGATCATATAGAGAAAGAAGAAATGAATCCAACCATATCTTGTAATTCATTGGCCAAAATTACCACTCCTCAAACTATCAAGATAGAAGGACATATCAAGAAGAAAAATGTTCAAGAAGTGAAAGATCACATCGAGCATCAAGAAATGAATCCGACCATATCTTGTAAAGGATTGGAAGAAATTACCACTCCTCAAACTCTAGAGATAGAAGGACATATCAAGAAGAAAAATATTCAAGCAATGAAAGATCACATCGAGCATCAACAACAAGTTATCCAACTTTTAAAGGATAACGCCACTTCAGTGCAAAATCAAATGAAACAACAGGTAGATCAACATCATAGTGAAAAATGTTTTGATGTAGGTGATTGGGTATTTTTACTGCTACATCTCAAGCAAGCTATTTATGAGAAGGAAATGTTGGCAATACTACATGCACTTAAAAAATGGCGACCTTACCAAATGGGAAGATTCTTCAAGGATGAGGATGTGGAAGCATTGTTTTGTGCTATTTCTATTATCCAAACAGATTGGATAAACGAAGCAAGGGATGAATGGAAGAAGGACGAAGAAGTATGGCCACTTATTCAAAAGTTGCAAAATATCCCAATTCAAACAATATTGCCAGAAATTGAAGAGGAAGGAAAAATCATATTGGAACCTGGAGCAGTCACAGAAATAAGAACCCGACAGCTACGAAATCGATCAATTTTAGAGTATCTCATCAAGTGGAAGAACTTACCTACTGAAGATTCCACATGGGAAGACAAGAATTCTATACAGAAGCATCAAGAACTACTCAAGCGTTGAGGACAACGCTTTTTGAAGGAGAGGGGCATGTTAGGCCCCTATACTACTAGTGTAACCCCTTATTGTTATTAGTACAACCCACTTATTATATTGATGTACCCATGTAGTGCCCATATTATTACTATTGTGCCCCATAGAAGCCCACTATTGTTATTATTGTACCCTTACATTATTATTTTTATGTCGGCTCTGATCATGTTATGACCCCTTAGACTCCTATATATAGAAAGGAGGTCTTTTCATTTGTATCATCCAAGAATTGTTCATTTGTGTAATGTAAAGGAGGTTTCCCCCTTGAAGAGGCTGAATTCTAAGGCATTGATCTCTCTTTTCTATCTTTTTGTGAGCTGGTTTCATAACATTGTAGGTGAGGTGAATTCTTGAATGTTTTGATTACATGTATCAGTCTTGTAGGTTGGTTACAAGAATTAATCACTTATGCTCAACTACATGTGTTTATATGTATGTGTAGTTGATAAGGCATTGCTTATGCATGTTGATAGTTGCATGTGGCAATGTGTGAAATGGAGTAATGGTCGTTGTCATGCATGAGGTCACAACATGCATTATTGATATGGCCTTGCATTGATGACTAGACCCTAGCTAGAATGATGTCTACGCATTTATACACGTATTTGATATATGTCTATATGTTGTGATGATTATGTTAAACATGTATCATATTGATTTGATGATTTTGTAGACAAGGTATCCTCCCCGAATTATACTAAGGTACATTTCTTTATTGTGATTTGGTTTAGCTGAAATAGTATGCCTTGCAAAAAAGAGATCATATGGATAGCAAGGTGCTAGACTACATAGAATCTCCCTATGCATCAGATGGGTAGTGTGGTGTGAGGAACTCTTCTGAATTGGCATACACATTGAGAAGCCCGAAGGAATAAATAAGGATTTTGTTGATGGTTCTGGACCTGACAACATTCAGGGGATCACCCTCGTATGAAGTCCCAACTAGAACTCACATTGTTTGGTGTGGGAGTCCCATCTAGTATGATGATCCAGTTGCCATTATCTTAAAGATTTTCCTCAGCTCTTTCTTGTGAGCACAAGAGAGTGGTATGCTTTTTCTTCGAGTAGTGAGGTTCGTGTGCCTGGTGATTGCTAGTGTTACTTGTGTCAATGGTTATTTCACTGTAAAGGGAGAGGGTGGGAGTCAGTCCTGAGTTAGATGGGAGGAAACCCCAACTCTATTAGGAACACACAACACAATAGGATGTGCACAACTTCTGGAAGAGCAGTCCACATGGATGCAACAGTCACAACACACAACGGAGGAGCCTGCACAAGTGTGACGGTTGTTATAACAAGTTTACGTGAATGGTCTGTCTAATGTCTAGGGAGGTAACCAACATGGGCAAGACAATGTTAACAGTCCATACTACACATTTTCATTAATATATATGTATTACAACAATTGAATGAGTTCAAGTGTTAAACACAGGTTAAAGCAACATGCATTACAAGTGTTTAAGATCAGTCTTACAACAGTTATAATACATGTGTGACAACTTGTTGGCCTATTAGCAAGCTTTTGAATTAAGAGAAATTTCCAAGACACATCGTTACACCATACATCACTAACCCCGTGGGCAGGACATTGGAGTCACTACTTACTCCTCAAAGAAAAAATTACAGACTCTCAAGTCTATGTGGGAGAAACCTGGGTGAAAAGTCCTTTGCATGTACAAATGAGGGTGTATTTATAGCCAATGGTGAAATTGACCCCTTATGGCTGTTCAACTTCCCTCATGACTGCTTGACTTCCATGACCTTTAAACTTTACATGACTCTTCATATGACAAGTGGGTCTCTTGGACTTCCACGTTACATTACATTGATTGACAGTATGGCCCGCAGTAGAGATGTGGACAACATGACTCATGACAAGACTCAACATGACAGTGCTGGCACATTCATGTTTGTACTAGTGTGCATGTCGAGCTGTAGTGTTGCTAGGTGATGGATGTCCTCATGGTATGTCACATATTCACCTCCGCATAGCAAAGTGCATGGAGGCTTCGATGGTCGTTGGGTTCGCTTGATGTTGTAATCGCACATTGCTCCTTGCTTGTATGTTGGCATACTTGACAGGTTCGTTCATTCATGAAAAGTGCATGTTCATCCATCCATTTTTTCATGAACACATTTTTCATGTTCGCTCATCCATCCGTCTGTGAACACATCTCTTTGCATGCATCGTTTGTTAGTCCTTTGGAAAACATGTCCTTCTTCATGTACTCTCTTTGTTCATCCCATCCATCGTCGTGGCATGTTTATTCATGTACCTTTATCTGTGGTCACTCATGAAGAAATGACATCAAATCCATAAAGCTTCTAATCTACCATGATGCATGATCGTTTGGGATGTAGGTAACCAAGAGAGGAGACAAGGTTGCAAGTTGTAAGCTGGGATGGAGGCTCCAGGAACTACTGGTGAAAATTGCATAGAAGTCACTTGGTGATGGAGTTGGGCAATCTAGATTGACAGTGACTATCCATGGGCTCTAGCTCAGTAGGAGGAAAAAACTGCACAATTTATTAGAGGAGCAGTCCGGGCTGCGAGAAGCCAGGGTAGACAAAATATGCTCAACTTTTTGAAGGAGCAGGCAGCGAGAGCCTAGTAGCCAAAACTGCATAATTCCTGGAGGGAACTAGCAGCTAGTTGTTGGGACCTTGGCAACAAAAACTACGCAATTCCTAGAGGGAAATGGAAGTCATCTGCTGGGACATTGGCAACAAAAACTGCACAATTCCTGGAGGGAACCAATAGTCAACTACTGGGGCTTGGCAGCAAAAACTGCGCAATTCCTGGAGGGAACTGGCAGTCAACTGCTAGCGGGGAAAACTGCCCTGATGCTGGGAGTATGGCCTACTGATCACCTCTACCCAGTTTCTGAGTTGAGGAGACTGTTGCCCAACAGAGGGCTTTCTCATGAAAACTGCGCAGTTTTTCGGGTGAGCAGCCGATCGGCTGACTGGTGGGTTGGTTGGAAAAACTGTGTAATTTTCCGAGGGAGACAGGGATGGGAACTAGGTTTATGTTCGGCCTGTCTGCTTTAATTTTCTCGGTTAGTAGAGTGGGCAAGGTCTACAGCCTTTGCGCAATTTTTTAGGGGAATCAGTCCCGAGGCGACTGCCGGGTCAAATTCTCTAGTTGACCAGCATGAAGGCTGATTGATCTTCTTGCGAGAAGTGCATCTTGAAATGGCTTGCTTAGTGCTTCTACACTGTTCTGGCTGACATTCGATGGCAGGGTGAAGGTACGACTATCAGAGGGGACTCTAGTTGTCAAAACTTTAGCAAAATGACTAAGTGTGTGAGAGAGTGAAAAGATGCATATGTGAACTTGCAAACACACACTTACATGACTTGATGATGAGATAACTCAAATGAGCTAGACACACATGTTCAACATGACTGAAAGATGGTGTGAGAAACAAGCGCGGTGCTTGTGATTGATCGTTGGATGATTGCGACGACGCTTGCACATCAGTCTATATGACTCCGTGTATGAGCGCATAAATTTTTAACATAGCGAACACAACATGTGCACACAAAGTGAAGACCTTTTGTATGGCTAGAACATGGTTGCAACCATGACATTGACATCAACATGAAAAATTTGTCGGCGGAATGATCAAGCAAGGTGGGTACGAATACTCACACAAGCTCACGGATTGAACCCGAGTGTGTGCAAACATCAAGTAAGATTCTCGAAGGAGGCTCTGAAATTGGATGCGGGCCAAAATTTTGGAGGGTGTTGTAGCTACTACAACACTTGGCGACACACTGGTAAAACTCCAACTTCTCTATTTTGGTTCATTGACAACACAAGGCCTTGGTCTTTCTGGGAGTATTGAACCATTGTGATGGTTCTTTTGGCTTTCCCACTTACCCCATGGATAGGCACAGTTCACCTTTTTCCAACTCAGTTGAACAAAACACAAATTTCAGCTTGATCATAGTGTTTCAAAATCGTGAAGGGTAGTTTGGCTCGCGAGTTGAATATTTTTCAGAGTATAAGTTTTTCATCTCTGGTGTTGCTGCCCTGCTATCAGGCCTGGATAGTACCCTGGAGGATTCATGTAAGAACACATGCATTTCTCCATTTCCAGCGAGCCTGGTCAATAACTTGGTGGAGTTGCATGCTTCACCTCTCTGCCCAAGAAGCCTTTCTCTTCTTTTGCCTTTATATTTTTTAAGAGGACTGTGCATCAACACTTATTTGTTTTTGGGCAAAAGAGGGATCCCAACTTATTGAGGGTAGAAGAGGTTGTTCCTTCAGAGAAGCATGTAAGGCCCCTGACATAGGTTTACTCATTTATATATTTCCCCTTCTTCATTTCTACTAGATGGATGAGCTTGAAAACACAAAGAAGAAGACTGAGTACAGGCATGGGGCTTCCTAGTGTGGACATAGGTTCATGGTCGGACCAAAGTTCCCCTTGCAAATGGTTCATATTTTCTGTCAAGACTTCAATAGCTAAAGGTTACAACCAAGCACAGAGAAGATGAACACAGAATTGGCCAAGTGTTGCAGTGTCACAAGTCCAGCAGATTTCAGCCACATACTCATTCAAAATCTAGAACTTAGTAGCTGGCAGCACTTATTTCTGGAAACAAAAATAGTAAGGCATCAAGCAAACAAAAGAAAACGTAAACAAAAATAGTAATCAAAGTGAACAAACAAAACAGAAATAGTAAGCACAGCAAACAAAATAAAAACAAAAAGCAACAAACAGACTATGTACATGGCACGGGGTGCAACCCGGCCTACTAAAAGTAATGCTTGAGAGCTTGGTCATTGATGGGAAGATTTTCAATCCTCTCGTCAAGTGATTGCAAATAGTACATGTGTGGGCCAAGATTCTCCTGGACCTGTATAATACTATCATGTTTTGCTACCAAAACCTGGTGGTATCCTAAAAGACCTTTAGGTGAAGATGACACTACTACTTCAGATACCGCGTACAACATGTGCTCTGATGATGGCATGGGGTAGTTTTTTTTATTCCAGGAACGGTTCAAGTTTCTGAAATCAAAGCATAAGAGGATTTCACTAGATTTCTTACGTACAGAACTTAAATTCCAAACCCATGTATGGTGACGAACTTTGTAAGTAATCTAAACATCCAACAACTTAGTCAATTCTTTCTGTATAAGAGGTTCAAGTGACAATGTGTTTTACCCAGTTTTTCCTACAATGGCTTGACTCCTCCTTTTCTTGGAATATCGTGTTGGATTATTCATGTGTCATATGTACTTAGGTCATCATATTCCCACGCAGACACGTCCCGATACTATTTGATCAAGAAGACAAAGGCTTTTCGTTGCTACAGAGTTTAGTATGCACTGAGACCGACTATCTTTGGATCGTGATTGGTTCCCAGGTTGCTTTGTTCGTTTGTAGTGGTGGAGGTATGGGTTCTGCTTTTTTTTTTTTCCCTTGACAGTGAGTCTGCAAGTCATAGAGCTTGTTGAGAAAAGCCTCACCCTTAGGGATGGGGTTGCCTTTCTTACCATCAGTTGTAGTTTGCAGGGGTTGCTCATGCTCATCTTCATCAGTTGTTGTGTCCTTCAAATCATAAACGTTGTTGATGGAGTGCAGTATCTATTGACCATCACCAAAAATGCGTAGCTCAATTATGTTATCAAAGACAAAAGGCTTATACAAAATTTCAACAATACATCTATCCCTAAGTAGTGACATGCTAGCAGTTGTGTTTTCCAAGGCATTGGCAACTACAATACGTGTTCTTGGCACAACAATGATATTAAATGCTTAGAAGGTAGAGATTAGTTTCCATACCTCTAGCTGGTAACTTTTGAGATGAGGTGACAAATAGTGAATGGTGTTACATACCTGTGTACCACTATTTCCAAATCACGTACCACGTTGAGGCTAATGGATTTTTTCAAGCCCAACATGAGTGCTTAGTTCTCAACAACATTGTTTGTGCACTTGAACTCCAAGCGGCTTGAAATCATGTGTTTTCTATTGTTTGGGTCGACCAAGATACACCAGGCCCCTGAGCAGTCATGTGTCTTTGATCCATCAAAATACATGGTCCACAACTAATCTATACACAAACAGTTTGACGCACTTGCACTACTGCTACTACTAATAATGTTACATTGTACTATACATGTTTCATTTCCTTCATTTGGGCAAGGAAGAAGACCCAACTGTGTGTCTGGTGGGGTGGATTCGATCATGTAGGATGGCACCCCAATGTTGTTTCCAAGAGGCAGTTGCCAAACATGAGTTTTGTGAAGGCCAACGGATCATTCTTTCCATTGATGGGAGTGACATTATGCTTCATATACCTCTTGGATATCACCCAGATTTGATTTCTTTTTCCCTTGTACGAAAGCCACATGTGTGACCAGACCATAGAAAAATATCAGTTCATCTTGTTGGACTAGTCTCTAATGGTTAGTAAACCATATGCTTTTGGTATGTCCACAACAAAAATGTTGATGCACTGGTGGACTCAACCATCGTGAGATAGTCGGATGATCACATCTCAGAGCTCACCAATGGTTGGTACAGGTGTACGATCAAGTTGGATGATTTTCGTGGATGTCTTGCTCCATTGTGCATTGATCATTTTAGCAATGGAGAGCGGCATGACGTTGGCTGCCACGCTAGAATCAACCAAGAAGTTGTGAACATTACAGTTGAAAATTTTAAATGAGAGTAGGAATGGAGGGAAACTTGAGTTTTCTTCTTCCATCCAGAGTGTGTTTATCATAGTCAAAAGTGATATGGGAGGTGTGCTTGGTCCCTTGTTGGTAGAGGTTGAGCTGTCCATTGTTGTCTATCCTAATGCATGCAATAGGATGCCTCGATGATTCTAGATCTTAGCTAGCTCAAACAAACTAATGTTCATGCAAATTTTCTTCATGTCGTAGTCTAAAGGGGGTAGACTCACCGAGGTGCCTAGGGTACGAATGATGTTTGTGTTTTCTGGCTGGGTATTCTGCAGGTTGCTCATGGACATACCCATATCTGCCGTTGTCTTCCTGGGTTTTCTTTGCATTTTCTGCTTTAGGGTGGCTGGTAGGTCAACCTTCCTCATTAGCAAGTCTAACCTCTCCTTGCATTTCACCAACTGTGGGGGGAGCCCCTTTACTTCTGAGATTGTAACGGGCATCCTACTTCTGGGGCTACTTCTCAGTGTTTGTCTTTAGCCCTGCCTATGAGTATTGATACATGTTAACCACATTCCCATAACTTGATGACTCACCAGTCACAACATCTTCATCGTTTTCCACATCTCCCAGATGTTCCTTCATACCATTGTCCATTTTGAGTATGTGACTATGTACCAAGTCTGTGACTTGCTTCTAGTCCGAACATAAATTCTCTAGGTAACAAACTTCATGGAATGAACATAATTCAAGATTTGTGCATCGATCAAGTTAGAACACATAGCTCTACAAAGTTTGAGTTGGGAGATGATTGCTGGTTGATGGCATGCTTCCCTGTCTCTTCCTGGGCAGACTGTTGTTCGCATAAGTGTCTATATTCTAATGTTTGAGCTCAGACACTTCTGTTGTCAAGTTCTTCATGAGGCGAGTGAGGGTTTCGATATCACTTGTCTCTTTGTCTCTACCCTTGCTCACCATCGCTTGGGACTTCCTGCTCATGTCTTTGGAGTCTTTTGTTGGTTCATCATCTTAGATGACTCCAATCGCGAGCATGTCTTTTTGAACAACAATTGCCTCTTCACATTTTTCTAGTAGTTTTGGCTTCGCAGCTCATTTAACGAACTGAGTAATACTGGTCGGTAGTGCGGACGTGGAGTAGCCAACAGTGATGGAGTCATGAGGTTTCATGTCTGCTGAAAACTTGTTCAAGATGTGCAGAAACCTCTTATTGAAGTCTTTGACATTTTCTTTTCCCTCCATATTTAAGCTTCCTAACTCTTTAAGCAGCATGGTTGGGGTCTTGTCACCAGCGAATTTCTTAAGAAACATATGTTTGAACATAACCCCATTCTGTATGGAGTTGACAGGAGGGCTATGATACCATGCTGCAGCACGACCGTCTAAGGTACATGGGAACAATCTACATGCTACATCATCATGTCATACCTCAAGGGTCTGTAACTGCAAGTAGAAGTTGTCAAGTGGTCTTCTGCATTCACTGTATTGTCAGGGTCGAAATTGGTTTTCATTCTCTTCACTCACCCTGGAATCTTGTGCAAAGCACCATGGAGAGCCAATGGTCCCTATGTCATCCATTCCAAATTCTGGTCAGCCATGTCTTCTTCTTCTTTGTCCTCTTCCTCTATTTCTAAATCTAACAGTTTTTGTTAGAAAATTATATATTACGAAGCAATGGAACACATAAAGTATTACAGAAATATAAACACAGAGAACGCACAAAACAAGAGAGACACAGATATACGTGGTTCACCCAGTTTGGGCTACGTCCACCCCGAACAGCCAGTCCTTCCTTTCTATTATCCAGCAAAAATGAAGAGACACAACCTACAGCAAATCCACTGTAATATCCTCTGTTTTCTCCCACAGTCTCACCTCTCTGTTTCTCGCTCACAGAATACACATCTATATCTCAGCCTCAAATACAATGCCCTCATACAAAGAGAGGGGGTTGCCTTCTAGGGAAAAAAAACCCTAAACTAAACATAAGTTCTACCGTCAAATCATCTGCCTAATGAACGGCCCAGATTGACTAGAAATTACTATACTTTTACAAGGCAATTTTACATTTGTTTTTCGCTTCGGGGGCGCTGCCCCCGAGCCCCCGCTGGGGGACCGTTGGCCCCTGGACCCCCGCGGGGGGGACAATTCCCCCCTGCACCCCCCTGCGTGGAGGGGTGTACAAACTTCCTGGGGTATACATCCGGCTGAAACAAAGACCTCTGAACAATCATGCTCCACACACAAAAATCTCCCACTTGGAGAATGATTGTAGAAACTCCACCGCTGCTTCATTTGCTGGACAATGACTCCTCTTTGGACCTGGTTGTTTCTCATCTTCATCGTCATCCTTGAAGACCAATTGAAACTGAGCATATTCTCAGTTTCTCCCTGGTTACAACTTTTGTTAGCATATCTGCAGGATTCTGGCTAGTGTGTATCTTTTCCAGCTTCAACTCTCCATCTTCCAACACTGATCATATGAAATGGTACTTGAGCTGTATGTGTTTAGTCCTGGAATGAAATGTTGAGTTCTTTGCAAGATGAATGGCACTTTGGCTATCACTGTATAACGTGCCCATATCATGCTCCTTACCCAATTCACCCATAAACCTTTGTAACCAAATCATTTCTTTACTAGCCTCTATAGCAGCAACATACTCTGCTTCTGTTATTGAAAGTGCAACAACACTTTGGATTTTTGAAACCCAACTGACAGTTGTTCCTCCAACAGTAAATACATATCCTGTAGTGCTCCTCCTGTTATCTCTGTCACCTGCCATATCTGCATCAACATATCCTTGTAGGGAGATGTTTGAACCACCAAAGCATAATGCTTGATTTGTGGTACCTTTCAAATATCTGAGAATCCATTTCACTGCCATCCAATGTTCCTTTCCTGGATTGTTCATGTACCTACTTACAACTCCCACTACATGTGCAATATCAGGCCTTGTGCAGACCATTGCATACATTAAGCTTCCAACTGCTGATGCATATGGAACTTTAGACATATAATCCATGTCTTCTTGGGTCTTTGGGCACATTTCCTTGCTAAGTTTGAAATGGCTAGCAAAAGGTGTACTAACTGGTTTTGCATTTTGCATATTAAATCTTTTCAACACCTTTTTTATGTACTCATTCTGAGACAATGTTAATTTGCGATTTTTCCTGTCTCTAGTTATTCTCATACCAAGGATTTGTTTTGCAGCTCCCAAATCCTTCATTGCAAATGAATTTGCCAATTTTCTTTTGAGTACATTTATTTCCTACATGTTAGATCCTGCAACAAGCATGTCATCCACATACAATAACAATATAATATAGCTGCCATCATTTTGCTTTTTCAGATAAACACAATGATCAGAGTGACATCTAGTATAACCTTGTTCAGACATAAACTTGTCAAATTTTAGATACCACTGCCTTGGAGCTTGTTTTAAGCCATACAAGCTATTCTTCAACCTGCACACTAGTTTCTCCTTCCCTTTCACCTCATATCCTTGTGGCTGCTGCATATATATCTCTTCCTCCAAATCCCCATGGAGAAAGGCTGTCTTTACATCTAACTGCTCAAGATGCAAATCTTCAGCTGCTACAAGACTTAAAATAGTTCTTATTGAAGTCATTTTAACAACAGGAGAAAATATTTCATCAAAATCAATACCTTTCTTCTGTGCAAACCCCTTCACCACAAGTCTAGCTTTGTACCTCTGTTTTCCTCCATCTTCTTCCTTCAGCCTGTAAACCCATTTATTCTTCAATGTAGTTTTTCCTGCAGGCAACCTGACTAAATCTCAAGTCTGGTTATGCATTAAGGAGTCCATCTCTTCTTCCATGGCTACCTCCCACTTCTTCCTGCTTTCAACCTGCATTGCTTCTTCATAACAATTGGGTTCACCAGAATCAGTCAACAATAAATAATATAATGAAGGAGAGTATCGTTCAGGGGGTCTACTTATCCTGGTAGATCTTCTAACACCACTTTCAGGTGTTTGGGGTGCCTGTTGCTGTTGTGGTGGTTGTTGTTGTTGATTATTATTATTTTCGGGCACCTTTACCTTTTCAGTGATGTCATCAAGAACTACATATTCCTTGTTTTCGTTTTCTTTCTTCTTTTCCTGCAACTGATTCTTATACAAGACCTTTTCATTGAATATTACATATCTTCTCCTAATGATTTTGTGATTTTCATAATCATATAAGCGATAACCAAAATCATTAACACCATATCCAATAAAGGTACATTTCTTTGACTTTGCCTCAAGCTTTGTTCTATTTTCTTTATCAATATGGACAAAGGCCTCACAACCAAAAGGCTTTAAAAAGTAGTAGTTTACCTTTTTACCTGTCCATGCTTCCTCTGGAACACCACCATCCAAGGAACTTGAAGGCCCTCTGTTTATTAGATAAACAGCAGGTGCTATAGCATCTGCCCAAAACTGTAAAGGAAATCCTGCATGCAATCTCATGCACCTTGCACGCTCCATGATTGTTCTGTTCATCCTTTCTGACACACCATTTTCTTGTGGTGTTCTTGGAACTATCTTCTCTCTGCGAATTCCATGCTCTGAACAGTACCTATCAAACTCTTTGCTGCAATATTCACCTCCATTGTCTGATCTAAGACACTTCAATTTCTTTCCTGTCTCAATCTCAACCAAATCTTTCCATTTCTTGAAAGTATCAAATACATCAGATTTATTCTTAATACAATAAATCCAATTTTTTCTAGTTGCATCATCAATAAAAGTAACATAATAACGAGAGACACTGAGAGATGATACCTGAGCAGGGCCCCATACATCTGTATGCACAAGCTCTAATTTTTCATTCTTCTTTTCTTTCCCAACTCTAAGAAATTTGACTCTCTTCTGTTTTCCATAAATGCAATTCTCACAGAAGTCCAAATCAACATTCTTCAAACCCGACAACAAATTCCTTGAGTGAAGAATCTTCATCCCCTTTTCACTCATGTGTCCGAGCCTATGATGCCATAATGCTGCATCTGCTCCTTTGGAAGTTAAAGCATTAACAGAGTTAGAAATACCATTGCATAAATACAATGTACCAACCTTTTCACCTTTTGCTATTACCAAGGCTCCTTTGGTGACCTTCCAAGCTTTATCTGTGAAAGTTGTCACACAACCTTCACCACCTAACTACCCTATTGAAATCATATTTTTCTTTAGATCTGGAACATGCCTTACCTCCTTTAATAGCCATTGGTTTCCATTCTGTTGTTTTACAAGAACCTTACCCATTCCAACGATTTTACAGGGTTTATCATCACCCAGACGAACTTGTCCAAAATCTCCCTGAACATAGTCATGAAAGTATTTCCTATCAGGTGTGGCATGGAATGAAGCCCCTGAATCTACCACCCAAAAATCAGTAATATTTTCGAAAGAAAGAATCAAAGCATCTTGTAACACCTCACCTGTCACATTTGCTTCATGATTGTTTTCTTGCTGTGCATCTCCTTCTTTTCCCTTCCGAGATCTACAGTCTTTCTTTAGGTGTCCTTTCTTTCCACATTTCCAGCACACTATCCCCGATCTGGACTTGGATCTGCCTTTCCTTGATTTACTGCGATATCCTGAGCTCTTTCCTCTTTCCATTTTTCTTCCTCTAGACTCTGCACTCAAAGCATTTCCCGATGTCTCACCGAAGCTTTTCCGTCACATTTCCTTGCTAAGGATAGCACCGACAACATCATCAAACTTTAAAGTACTAGATCCAGAAACGGAGTTACTAATGGCCATTACCAAACCATTCCAACTTTCTAGTAATGAGCACAAGAATAATAGAGCTCTCACTTCATCATTAAAGTTTACCCCTACAGAACTTAACTGACTTGTAACTGTATTAAAATCATTTAAATGGTTTGCAACAGATCCACCTTCCGACATATTCATATTAAATAACCGTTTCATAAGAAATACCTTGTTTGAGGCCGAGGGTTTTTCATATAGTTTCGACAACGTCTGCATCAAACCCTCTGTCGTGGTTTCCTTCGAAATGTTGAAGTCGACTGACGCAGCAAGGCACAACTGTATTGTTCCGAGTGCCTTTCTATCGAGAAGGTTCCTTTCTTCATCTTTCATACCCGTCAGCATTTTTGTTTCTCCACCCAATGGTAGGTATAGATCTTTCTGATACAGATAATCTTCCATCTGCATCTTCCATAGCGAGAAGTTTTGGCCATTAAATTTCTCGACCCTAAACTTACCATCTTCCGCCATTGCTCCCACTCGAACCAGGAACCCTTCTTTCCTGCGAGTTTATCAGCCAAATAGACCTTCGGCTCTGATACTAGTTGTTAGAAAATTATATATTACGGAGCAATGGAACACATAAAATATTGCAGAAATATAAACACAGAGAACGCATAAAACAAGAGAGACACAGATATACGTGGTTCACCCAGTTTGGGCTACGTCCACCCTGAGCAGCCAATCCTTCCTTTCTATTATCCAGCAAAAATGAAGAGACACAACCTACAGCAAATCCGTTGTAATATCCTCTGTTTTCTCTCACAGTCTCACCTCTCTGTTTCTAGCTCACAGAATACACATCTATATCTCAGCCTCAAATACAATGCCCTCATACAAAGAGAGGGGATTGCCTTGTAGGGCAAAAAACCCTAAACTAAACATAAGTTCTACCGTCAGATCATCTGCCTAATGAACGGCCCAAATTGACTAGAAATTACTATACTTTTACAAGGCAATTTTACATTTGTTTTTAGCTTCGGGGGCGCTGCCCCCGAGCCCCCGCTGGGGGACCGCTGGCCCCCAGACCCCCGCGGGGGGGACAAGTGCCCCCCGCGTGGAGTGGTGTACAAACTTCCTGGGGTATACATCCGGCTGAAACAAAGACCTCTGAACAATCATGCTCCACACACAATAGTTTTGGCTCTAACTCTATTGGTTCGTCTCAACCTTCGCCTCCTCCACTACCTTCCCCTCCACCTCCTATACCAAATTCTGAGCCCAAGATTACAATGGTGTCTCTTTCTCCCTATCAAAATATTGAAGGCTCCTCTCCGTCTTCAACAACTTCTACCAGACCTTCAAGTGTGTGTTAACAATGTTGGACCCGCCAACATGTCAGGGGATCTCCCCAGTAAGAAGTCCCAATTAGACCTCAGACTGTTTGATGTAGGAATCCTAGCAGTGGGTCATACAGTAATTCCTTAACTACGGTTTCGCACAGAGGCAAGTAAGATGTCCATGTTTGTAGGAAGGGTGTGACATATGCAGTAAGTCAAGGAAGGTGCATGAGTGGTTCTAACACACGGAGGGTGAAGTGAGTGCACCCCTTGGAAACCTGTGATAACATAGAGTTAAGAAGGGAACACACAAGCAAAGATGCATCACAACATGGAAGGAAAGTAATCTAGCAATCCAAAGTGATGGTTAAACCAACAACACATTTAAGAAATATTCATACATACATATACAAAAATAGTTATACATGAATGCATAAGTGAACAGATACATATATCATTTAAAGTATTCAAGATAGTTGAAATACAATACAACATATGCATGAAACATGTTGGCTCTGTTATATTAAGAAGTGTATGTTCCAGTCATACAATATAGCCATGTGCAACCACTAGTTTTGACAATGGAACGTTATATCCACAATCACCTGCTCCTCCAAAGAGATATACTAGCTCTGCGTAGTGGAGAAGCCAAAGCTCGTTACAATATTGTCCAAGATTTATCTAAGATACTCCTATTGGAAGCTTGGCTGACCAAAAGCCTTTACAATGAGTTATGAGGGACTATTTATAGAAAAGGGTGGGGTGGCCCTTGACATTCCCCTTTGTGACAGTTCATCTACCCTCATGACTCTTCATCTACTCTATGACTATTACATCCAACTATCGACACTTGAACTTGCACTTGAAAAGACATTACATTACAATGCACATGTGCCCATGTGAGACAAAATGGCTTGAGCAAGCCATGCAAGACATCCATAACACTCGGACCATTATGGTGAGACAAACTCTTTCACATAATTGTGATGGTCGAAGGTGATGAGTTGAAGCAAAGCTTCATCGTCCAGGATGGTGTCCGTGCGCTCAATGGTGACATCTTGATGAAGCGAACTCTTGCCTTCATTGCATCCCAGTGCACTGATATGGCTTCTCCATCCAACTCGTCTGATAGCATGCGCATGGTCATCCTGGGTGTGACAGGACCGGCAACATTTTTGTGCATAGTGTCTACATTGATCTCCAAGCATGTGCTGGTGGTTGTGCACATCAACTTGTCAAAATAAACTTACAGCTCCAGTTGGACTTGCTTCTTGTCTTCGCCTCGGTGAGTGTGCCGAATGGGTGGGATCGCATGCATGAGCGCAATGACATGCATGTTTCTACATTCCCTTGCATGTGATAAACAACACTGCTCACCTTGTCTACTCCATTCCAGCTACTTGGGATGGATCTATAACTTGTATGGGTGTAGTTTCATTTGTTTGTGCATGTTGTGCCCCCTGTTGTACCTATTCCTACTGCAACTCATTCTCTTGTTTGTGAAGCTCTTGTTCTTCCTTGAGTTGTTTCTTTAGCACATGCAACTCCTTCTCTGTTCCTTTCTCTACCTTCGCACGATATTCATGTCATGTTGACACCTCATAGCCTCGATCTCCAAAGCTGCTTTTGTCATGAGTAGATCTACTTTGAACTTGCAGCTTGGCTCTGCCTCTATGATGTCAACAACCTTCCTCTTACATTCTTCACGCATAGATGTGCTGCCTTTTGCTATTGCTAATGGTGTTGCTCGTTGTGATTTCTTTGCCATTTATCTTGATATCCTTGTCCATGAACAACTTGATGTCTTCGTGGATAGGCAAGCTAGACACTTGATCGATTGCATCCCCAGTTGCACTCTTAACGGTGTCTTTGAATCTCCTCTTTTGGAAGTCATTGTACCTCTGTTGTTGGGAGGTTGATGAACACATGTGATGCCTAAAGACAAAGAAACACTTATGGAAAGAAATATGTCAGTTGAAAACCAAAACAAACTTGAGGACTGACTTGCAGCATACCTTTGTGATTGATTGTGAAGGTTTCGCAATTTCCACCGAGAGGTTGGGATACTGACTACCAAAACTGTACAAGGTACAGTACGAGCTGTGGGGAGGCTGACAGACTACTGGAACTGCACAATGGATAGGCCATCCTGGCCTGCTGAGGAATGAAATTGCACAATTCACAATTTCAGTCTGCAGTGAAATGCAACCAGCAAACTGCATTGCACAGTTTCTGGGGCCAACAGGGGACTGCCTCCAAGAATTGGGAAATGCAAACCTAGAGGTTAGTGTTGGACCAAACTTGCACAATTTCTGGAGGGAAGGTAGAGCCTTCGCTTCCATAAATTCACAGTGCTAGCTAGGCAAGGCATGGTCTAGGCCAAGGAAGCCTAGACCGGCTGATAGGTGACTGAAAACATGAGAAGTATGGATTCATGGTGAGATGAGTGCAAAAAAGAGTGAATAATAATTCACGCAAACAACAATTGCAAGATTCAAAAAATGGGAAAGCATGCATGTGTGTGATGTGAGTCACCGCAATGACGACCATCTATGCAAAAGAATGTCATGCATGTGACAGCAGTGAGATGCGAATGAAAACTGAAACGGTGCTTCTACAAGCTAACATACATCAAAATGACAAGAAGCACTCATTGAAATCAAGAAGACAACACTCACACTAGGCGAAACATGAAAAGTTGGCTTGCCCCCAAAACAGTTGAGTTGAATGTGCTAACGACTCCTAGATGCAATGTGGGATGTCAGAGCTGCAAGTTCGATGTGAGGAATGAGCTCTACAGTGTCTGGTTAATGAGTTTCGATAAAATCAAGGTTGTGACACGCATGTCACAAATCTAGGAAAGGTGACACTTGGCAGGAGGTTTCTAAAATAATCCTTGCATGTAACCTCCAGCTGCTAAAAATAGATCCCTGAATCAAGGGATTCCTTTGCATGATGCTTTGGGGGAAGCAGTCCATGCATGCAAATCAACTTTTCTCAGTCATGGAGGGAACCGGTCAACTTGAAGGCACATGCGTCGGTCTACAAGCCTGGGATGAAAATTTGCGCAGTTTCTGGGTTGAGAAGAGATGGTCGTCCCAGAGGGATTGCGCAATTTCTAGGAGGAACAAGTGACTTTCTCCCAGGATTGCACAATTTTTGGGTTGAGCAGCTGTCCCGGGTCAGACCTTGTAATTTTCTCAGGGAAGCCTGTCTGACTGCATTGCGCAATTTGTGAGCTCGGTAGGCTGCTTGGATGGATTTTTGCAATTTATGCTACCTATTGGTCTGGTTGTGCCAGAGGCATTGTGCAATTTATGGGAGAAACAGGTGATTGTCTCCCAAAATTGTGTAATTTCTAGGCTGAGTAGCTATCCTGGGATAAATTACGCAATTTTTTAGAGGAATAATGTCAGGAGGAATTGTGCAATTCTAGAGCCCAGCTAGGTGTCCAGCTGGGTTTGCACAATTTCTAGAGGGAAGGTTAGTTCCCCTCCAGAATTGTGCAATTCCCAGAGGGAGTTTCTCAACTAGCAACTGACACTGAGTCCGGAAATCAGTCTGTGAAGGGGATGGAACAAACTAGCATGCATAGGCTAACAAGACTCTATGAAACAGTTGAAGCTAATGTGCTTGACAGTGCAAGACATGTTGCTGAATATGGCTGGTAGGGAGGATCCAAAATGAAGCTAAGGCAAAATTTTGGAGGGTGAATGTAGCCGCTACAACACTTGTCGACACACTAGTAGAACTCTAGCTCTCTAAATGGACCTTGTGCATGAAAAGCAAATATAATGCCTCCGAAATTATTGAGTTCTCTGTTAATCTTGGTTTCCACACTTGCTTGATTGTAAGACGTAGCATCTACCAAGCCCTTGGTCGGTTGACACACATTCCAAGTAAAGCCAACATAGTTGTTTCGATTGGGGATGAGGGGTATATTGGTGCACAAGCAGTATAGTCATCAGAGTCTTAGTTTCATCTATGGCGTTGCTCCACTACCAGCAGGCTTGGACAGTACCCCAACGGAGTCACGCAAGAACACAATCATCACTTCGCTACCAATGAACCTGGTTAGTACCCCGGTGGAGTTACTTGCATCACCTCTCTGCACATGAAGACTTTCTCTTCTTTTGCCTTATCCATTTTTCAATTTTTTTTAAATTTTCACTTTTTCATCTTTTCATTTTTCACTTTCATAACTGTGCATAACAATTATTCATTTGAGAGGCGAAAGAAGGATCCCAACTTATTGAGAGCAGAAAATGTTGTTCCTTCATAGCAGTAGTTTGTATATACCTCTGATGTGCTTCTTAAGGTTTTCGCCCTCACCTTACTCTACTTGACTGAGTTGACAAGGATTAACCCAAAAAAAATCGACTAGAGTAGGTGATACTAGTTCACGCGCAAGTGTTGTGTTTTCACCAAGCTTCACTTCGAAGAGTACTTATTTTCCACTGGCGTATCATGGATGAAAGGTAACAAGTTCTTCATACAGAGGTAGGATGCAGGATGACAGATAACCAAGTAGTGATAGTTGCACAAGGCCTCTTGTACTTTACCCAGCTTGTTTCATGAGTCACAACGGTTCATGTGAAACTAACCTATGGACATAAACAAGCAAACAAACTAAAAAGAAAAGCAAGAAGCGGAAGCAAATTCATATGCAAAGTGAGTAAGAAAACAAACAAGCAAGAAAGCAAACACACAAAGAAAGAAGAAAACATGCATGCAAGAAAACAACTCAAAATCAAACACTACTCCTACTCCTAATCTAACAGTGCATGGGCCTTATCATGTGAAGTTATATTTCCAATGCAACCACCGTCGCATTGGTCGACCCATGTTGGTGAAGGCATGGTTCATGAACCTCGCAATTGCACAAACCAGCAAGCATGAAAGATATAACGATGAAGACGAACACACTTTGAGCTTAAGTGCGTCCACATAAAAGAAGTAAGCAAAAGCGCATGACATGCACTCTGTGGACTTGCCATGGTACTCTGCTACATTACGTGCAAATGTTGAGTGTATGCATTCTCTTAACTGTGACATGCAAGAAAACGTGAGAAAGGTAGACCACCTATGTTGTGCACATGTGCTTGCTATGTAAGGTTCCTTCAATGCATGAGCGATGGGATCATGTAGTTCGAGTGGAGGAAGAAAAATCTAGGTGTTAGATTGATCTTGAATGCAAAGCAGAGAGTGATGAGGAGTCTCATGTGTTTCAACAATTTCCTGATCAGAAGTTAAACAAATCTCAGGACGACAAGGGCCTTACATGACCATCAGCTCAGGCTGAAGTGCCTCGACAATCTAGGGGATTTTGACTTCATCGACGGATAGATCATCGTAGACCAGTGTCTTATACAAATTACCTACGATTGAATCAACATCCTGATTAGATGAATAAGTAGAGATATCATGACAACCAAGATCAGAAAATTTGAGATGTTTTTCAGCATCCTCATGATTTGATGAGAAATTCCTAGAGGGAGTTTCTCAACTAGCAACTGACACTGAGTCTAGAAATCAGTCTGTGAAGGGGATGGAACAAACTAGCATGCATAGGCTAACAAGACTCTATGAAACAGTTGAAGCTAATGTGCTTGACAGTGCAAGACATGTTGCTGAATATGGCTGGTAGGGAGGATCCGAAATGAAGCTAAGGCAAAATTTTGGAGGGTGAATGTAGCCACTACAACACTTGGCGACACACTAGTAGAACTCTAGCTCTCTAAATGGACCTTGTGCATGAAAAGCAAATATAATGCCTCCGGAAGTATTGAGTTCTCTGTTCATCTTGGTTTCCACACTTGCTTGATTGTAAGACGTAGCATCTACCAAGCCCTTGGTCGGTTGACACACATTCCAAGTAAAGCCAACATAGTTGTTTTGATTGGGGATGAGGGGTATATTGGTGCACAAGTAGTATAGTCATCAGAGTCTTAGTTTCATCTATGGCATTGCTCCACTACCAGTAGGCTTGGACAGTACCCCAACGGAGTCACGCAAGAGCACAATCATCACTTCGCTGCCAACGAACCTGGTTAGTACCCCGGTGGAGTTACTTGCATCACCTCTCTGCACAGGAAGACTTTCTCTTCTTTTGCCTTATCCATTTTTCAATTTTTTTTAAATTTTCACTTTTTCATCTTTTCATTTTTCACTTTCATAACTGTGCATAACACTTATTCATTTGAGAGGCGGAAGAAGGATCCCAACTTATTGAGAGCAGAAAATGTTGTTCCTTCATAGCAGTAGTTTGTATATACCTCTGATGTGCTTCTTAAGGTTTTCGCCCTCACCTTACTCTACTTGACTGAGTTGACAAGGATTAACCCAAAAAAAATCGACTAGAGTAGGTGATACTAGTTCATGCGCAAGTGTTGTGTTTTCACCAAGCTTCACTTCGAAGAGTACTTATTTTCCACTGGCGTATCATGGATGAAAGGTAACAAGTTCTTCATACAGAGGCAGGATGACAGATAACCAAGTAGTGATAGTTGCACAAGGCCTCTTGTACTTTACCCAGCTTGTTTCATGAGTCACAACGGTTCATGTGAAACTAACCTACGGACATAAACAAGCAAACAAACTAAAAAGAAAAGCAAGAAGCGGAAGCAAATTCATATGCAAAGTGAGTAAGAAAACAAACAAGCAAGAAAGCAAACACACAAAGAAAGAAGAAAACATGCATGCAAGAAAACAACTCAAAATCAAACACTAATCCTACTCCTAATCTAACAGTGCATGGGCCTTATCATGTGAAGTTATATTTCCAATGCAGCCACCGTCGCATTGGTCGACCCATGTTGGTGAAGGCATGGTTCATGAACCTCGCAATTGCACAAACCAGCAAGCATGAAAGATATAACGATGAAGACGAACACACTTTGAGCTTAAGTGCGTCCACATAAAAGAAGTAAGCAAAAGCACATGACATGCACTCTGTGGACTTGCCATGGTACTTTGCTACATTACATGCAAATGTTGAGTGTATGCATTCTCTTAACTATGACATGCAAGAAAACGTGAGAAAGGTAGACCACCTATGATGTGCAGATGTGCTTGCTATGTAAGGTTCCTTCAATGCATGAGCGATGGGATCATGTAGTTCGAGTGGAGGAAGAAAAATCTAGGTGTTAGATTGATCTTGAATGCAAAGCAGAGAGTGATGAGGAGTCTCATGTGTTTCAACAATTTCCTGATCAGAAGTTAAACCAATCTCAGGACGGCAAGGGCCTTACATGACCATCAGCTCAGGCTGAAGTGCCTCGACAATCTAGGGGATTTTGACTTCATCGACAGATAGATCATCGTAGACCAGTGTCTTATACAAATTACCTACGATTGAATCAACATCTTGATTAGATGAATAAGTAGAGAGATCACGACAACCAAGATCAGAAAATTTGAGATGTTTTTCAGCATCCTCATGATTTGATGAATCATGCAGAGGGGTAGATGAGGAGCAAGGATGTTCACCCTCTATGTTTTTAGAAATGACAGATGACAAATTGGATGGATTTTTAGAGGAAGATGTGTCCTCTCCCCAATGTAATTATAGACTGACATCCAATGTGTCTTGTGAACAATCGAAAGTAGAAACATCCGGAAATGAGTTTTCATAGGGGAAATTAGCAGTGGCAGAATTACAAGGGATGTTAAGATAGAGCAGGTGAGGCACAGATGGAAGGGAGTCATCCTTCACCGCATGTTCTTCTTTAGATTCCTGCACACACTCATCATGAATGATGCCTTAGGTTGGCTGCATAACGCCAACTCCTTCAACAACTTGATCCTCGTCCACAGTAGGTGAGGAGTCCAGAATGGAAGAACACAAGACAGTACAATCTAGATGATCAACAGAACACAAGGACAAAGGTTGAGGGAGTGAATCCACATGACAACCAACAGGATTGCAAGCCAAATCTAAGTAGATATCAAGAGCAGGTGGGGTGAGAAGATGTGACAGTTCAAAAAATGTGTGTGCATAACCTCCCACATCTCTCTGTGATGGTGGATTTGTTTAATGAGGTGAAGGCGGGCAGTCACTTGTGACAGCAACTATGTTGCCTATGATTGTGCGGCTCCATCACTGAAGTGAATTGAGCAAGATTCGAATGGTTTCAAGAACTACGAATTTTCAGATATGTAAAGAAGATACTCAAATCTCCCATTGAGAAATTCCCAATCAATTTCATATTCAGGGAATCATATGCAATATTACAAAAGTGTGTGTAAAATTGTTCAACGAATTCATCAGGTACTTTTCGTAATTTCATAATTCTTGATCAAGTGCTTTATGGTTAAATTAATTGAACGCATAGTCTATCTCTGCAACCAGATGAGCAAGAGAATGTATAGATTTTTCAGGCAGAGTGGCACACCAGTGCATTGGGTGCCCTAGAAGTGTGTAGACGAACAACACTCAGGTCATGTATTCTTCAAAGGTTCCATGTCTTTTGCATGAGCCTAAAATGCCGACCGTGTGCCTAACCAAGGCTACGTGGCCTTAACCATCATATGTTTTATGTGACAAGTTATCCGAGAGCTTTTCTGAGATAATGAAATTGTTTCCATAAGACATACATTCCAGAAGATAAACTCTGTATTTATTCATGACAGATATGTAGAGATTCAAAACACATGTGAGGACTCAACTTGTCATTTTTTCATCCTTTTAGCACCAAAAATGTTGACGGTGTTGGAGCCGCCAACATGTCAGGCGATCTCCCCTGTGAGAAGTCCCGATTAGACCTGAAACAGTTTGGTGTAGGAATCCCAACAGTGGGTCGTACGGTAATGCCTTGACTGCAGTTTTTCACAGAGGCAAGTAAGATGTCCCTGTTGGTGGCAAGGGTGAGACATATGCAGTAAGTCAAGGAAGGTGCATGAGTGGTTCTAACACACGTAGGGTGAGGTGAGTGTGCCCCTTAGAAACCTATGATAGCACGGAGTTAATAAGGGAACACACGAGAAAAGATGCATCACAACATGGAAGGCAAGTAAGCTAGCAATCCAAAGTGATGGTTAAACCAACAACACATTTCAGAAAGATTCATACATACATATATAGAAATAGCTACACATGCATGCATAAGCGAACATATACATATATCATTTAGAGTACTCAAGACAACTGAAATACAATAAAGCATATGCATGAAACGTGTTGGCTCTGTTATATTAAGAAGTTTAAATTCCAATCATACAATACATCCATTTCCAACCACTAGTTCCGACAGCAGAATGCTACAATCACAACTCCCTACTCCTCCAAAGAGATATACTAGCTCTACATAGTGGGGAAGCCAAGGCTCATTACAATATTGTCCGGGCTTTCTCTA
Source organism: Pinus tabuliformis (assembly GCA_031772625.1). Taxonomy (NCBI): domain Eukaryota; kingdom Viridiplantae; phylum Streptophyta; class Pinopsida; order Pinales; family Pinaceae; genus Pinus; species Pinus tabuliformis. The sequence continues at coordinate 635,354,459 of CM062817.1, forward strand.
AGATACTCCTATCAGAAGCTTGGCTAACCAAAAGCCTTTATAATGATTTATGATGGCAAAGGATGGGGTGGCCCTTGACATTCCCCTTTGTGACAATTCATCTACCCTCTTAACTCTTCATCTACTCTATGATTGTTACATCCAACTATCGACACTTGAACTTACACTTGACATGACGTTACATTACATTGCACATGTGCCCATGTGAGACAAAATGGCTTGAGCAAGCCATGCAAGACATCATTAACACTCAGATCGTTGTGGTGAGACAAACACTTTGACATCCTTGTGATGGTTGAATGTGATGAGCTGATGCAAAGCTTCGTCAGTTGTGATGGTGTTTGTGTGCTCAATGGTGACATCTTGTTAAAGCGAACTCTGGCCTTCATTGCATCCTGGTGCACTGATATGGCTCCTTCGTCCAACTCGTCTGATAGCATGTGCATGGTCATCTTGGGTGCGACTAGACAAACAACATGTTGATGCATAGTGTCTGCGTTGATCTTCAAGCATGTGTTACTGGACATGCGTATCAACTTGTAAAACTACATATACAACTCCAGTCAGACTTGCTTCTTGTCTTCACCTCGGTGAGTGTGCCGAATGGGTGGGATTGCATGCATGCGCACAATGACATGCATGTTGCTACATTCCCTTGCATGCGATCAACAACACTAGTCACCTTGTCTACTCCGTACCAACTACATGGATGGATCTATAACTTGTATGGCTGTAGTTTCATTCGCCTGTGCATGTTGCAATCCCTGCTATACCTATTCTTGCTGCAACTCATTCTCTCTTCTGTGCACCTCCTGTCCTTCCTTGAGTTGATGCTTCAGCACATGCAACTCCTCCTCTATTCCTTTCACTGCCTTCGCAGGATCTTCATGTCGCGCTGTCACGTCATAGCCTCAATCTCCAAAGTTTCTTTCGTCATGAGTGGGTCTACATTGAACTTGCAGCTTGGCTCTGTCTCTATGCTATCAACAACCTTCCTCTTGCATTCGTCGCGTGCAGGCGTGCTGCCTTTTGTTGTTGCTAATGGTGCTTCTTGTTTTGATGTCATTGCCGTTCATCTTGATATCCTTGTCCATGAACAACTTTATGTCTTCGTGGAGAGACAAGTTCATAGACACTTAATCGACGACATCCCCAGTTGCACTCTTAATGGTGTCTTTGAATCTACTCTCCTGGAAACCATTGTACCTGTGCTGCTGGGAGGCTAATGAACACCTCTGATGCCTGGAGACATAGCAACACTCATGGAAATAAATCTGTCAGTCGAAAACCAAAACAAACTTGAGGACTAACTTGCAACATACTTGTGTGATTGGTAGTGAAGGTTGTGCAATTTCCACAGGGAAGTTGAGAGACGACTACCAAAACTGTGCAAGGCACATTCTGGTCTATGGGGAGGCTGACTGACTGCTGGAATTATGTAATGCACAGTCCAGGTTAGTCCGCTGAGGACTAAAACTGTGCAATGCCCAATTTTAGTCGACAGTGACAGGTAACTAGCAAACTACAATGCGCAGTTTCTGGGGCTAGCAGGGCACTACCTCCAAGAATTGTGCAATGCAAGCCTGGAGGTGAGTGTTGGGCTAGACTTATGAAATTTTTGGAGGGAAGGCAAAGCCTTCACTTCCGGAAATGCACAGTGGTAGCCAAGAAAGGCAAGGTCTGGGCCAAGGCAGCCTAGACCGGCTAACAGGCAACTGAAAACATGAAAAGTATGGATGCATGGTGAGATGAGTGCAAACAAGAGTGAATGATCATTCATGAAAACAAAAAGTGCAATATTCAGAAAATAGGAAAGAATGCATTTGTGTGAAGCGAGTCACCGCAACAACGACCGTCCGTGCAAAACAGTGTCATGCATGTGACAGTAGTGAGATGCAAACAAAAACTAAAACAGTGCTTCTACAAGCTAAAATACATCAAAACGACAACAAGCGCTCATTGAAATCAAGCAGAAAACACTCACACAAAGCGAAACACCAAAAGCAACCGAAACGCAACACAAGACATGAAAAGCGGGCTTAGCCCAAAACAACTGAGCTGAATGTGCCAACGACTACTAGATGCAATGTGGGATGTCAGAGTTGCAAGGTCGATGTGAGGAATGAGATCTGCAGTGTCCACTTGAGGAGTTTCAATAAAATTGAGGTTTTTGACGTGCATGCCACAAATCTAGGAAAAGCGACACTTGGCAGGAGGTTTTTGAAATGATCCTTACATGTAACCTCCAGCTACTAAAAATAAATCCTTTAATTAAGGGATGCCTTTGCATGCTTCCTTGGGATGAGCAGTCCATGCATGCAAATTAGTTTTGCTCGATCCAGGAAGGAACCGATCAACCTGAAGGCACATGCATCGATCTACAAGCTTGGGATGAAAATTTGTGTAGTTTATGGGCTGAGCAGAGATGGTTGTCCCAGAGGGATTGCGTAATGTATGGGAGGAATAAGTGACTATCTCCCTGGATTGTGAAATTGTTGGGCTGAGCAGTTATCCTGGGTCAAACCTCACAATTTTCTCAGGGAAGCCTGTCTAATTGCATTACGTAATTTGTGAGTCTAAGAGGCTGCCTGGTTGGATTTGTGCAATTTCTGCTAGCTACTGGGCTGGATGTCCTAGAGGGATTGCGTAATTTCTGGGAGGAACAGGTGACTGTCTCACAAGATTGCGCAATTTTTGGGCTGAGCAATTGTCTTGGGATGAATTGCACAATTTTTTAGAGGGAGATTGTTAAGAGGAATTGCGCAATTCTAGAGCCTAGTGGGGTGTCTAGCTTGGTTTGCACAATTTCTGGAGGGAAAGCTAGTTCCCCTCCATAATTGCACAATTCCCAGAGGGAGCTTCTCAACCAGCATTTGACACTAAGTCCAGAAAGCAGCTTGTGAATGGGATGGAACAAACTGACATGCACAGGCTAACAATACTCTATGATACAACTGAAGACATGATGCTGAAGATGGTCGGCAGGGAGGCTCCAAAACAAAGCTAAGGCAAAATTTTGGAGGGTGGTTGTAGCCGCTACAAGAGTGTGTCAAGAATTAATTCTTCCATTGATGATACAACAACTCATGTGGGAGTGGTTTTTGGCTTCCTTGATGCGTATGGAATACTTTTTATGCCTGGGATCAATCCCACTGCTTTCATAAACTAGCGGGTGATGGGACAGATGGAGCGAAGGTGATGATATGGAATTTCATCTTCAATCTTGGGAGGTGAGAAGTAACCAAATACAGAGTCGCGCATAGGTGAGAGGGAGTGCGAGTTACTGCCTTGGCCAAATTGTTGATGAGTGATTGTGAGAGGACTTTCAGCCATAAACAACTGGCGACCCTCCTTCTAGCACCAAAAATGTTGACGGTGTTGGACCCGATAACATTCAAGGGATCACCCTGGTATGAAGTCCCAACTAGACCTCACATCGTTTGGTATGGGAGTGCCATCTAATATGATGGCCCAGTTGCCATTATCTTAAATATTTGCCTCAGCTCTTACTTGTCAGCATAGGAGAGTGGTCTGCTTTATCTTTGAGTAGTGAGGTTCGTGTGCCTGGCGATTGCTAGGGTTACTTGTGTCAATGGTTCTTTCACTATAAAGAGAGAGGGTGGGAGTGAGTCCCAAGTCGTATGGGAGGAAGCCCCAACTCTGTTAGGAACACACAACACAACAGGATGTGCGCGGCTTCTGAAAGAGCAGTCCACACGGATGCGGCAGTCACAACACACAAGGAAAGATAACACAGACAACTTTGGTTTTATACCCATGCATCCATATTTGTTTTATGAAGCCTTTCTACTTTTTTTACTTAACTTCCAAAAATTTTATGTGACAAGTTATGTGTAACTATGGCCATACAACCATATAAATCTTATTCTCCATAAAATCTTGTAACAGGGTTTCACATGACATTTGTACAATTTTTTATTTTATTCTAGCAACCACTCTATATATTAGTTTTTCTTTGGTATAGAAAAATATTGGGCTCTCCTTTCGGCCCACCATTGTATTACATAACCTTCTATCTAGTTACACTGATCTCCTTTAATGCATCCTCTTTGGTTATTAAAACTCTACTGTTATACAGGTATACTATATAAATTTTCTTTTTAAAGGAAACAAATATTCGCTTTGGGGTTTCAACTCCCAATTTTTCCTAAGATGATATTTATGCCATCATAGATGATATGTTCACTTTTCTCCTCATTTAAATGTGCATATCTTCATTTTGATCATTTCTATAGAAACGCTTGTTTGAAAGTAATGATAATTTTCACAACAATTCTTTATTTTTTCTTTCTCATATATTATTATTAACTTGTTTCATTGAATATGGATAATTTTACTATACAAGATATGTACGAGATATTAGTTATTCTTCTTGTGTGCTTTTTTTCAACTTATACCTTAATAAAACTTACTAGTATGGAAGAACGGTGGGCCTGTCCCAAACTACCATCACCTTTCCAGACTTATTTACTAGAGTTTAAGGACTGATAACCTCTCATGTCAGTTAACATCCAACTTTTCCATTGATTTCCTGGGTAACTAACCTAATTCCAATTATCAATGTATAATATATAAGCATACATATTCTTTGAACAATATCCTTGTCATACTAAGTAGAAAAGAAAAGCTGGAACTATTGGGTTTATTAGAAATTCAAATTTCTTTTGTTTTTAAAATAAACCCTTACTTGCAACCATTTGTTCCCTAAGACTCGTTAATATAGCTAATAGACATTTCCTTGGTAGCCTCCAGAACAATACTTACCACTAACATATTACAAGTTAGTATTATACGATATTGATTCATAAAATTCCATGACATTAACATTATAGTTTACTTTGTCAAGTAAGCATTTAGTTTCCCTTTTTCATAAATAAAACTTACTATAATGCATAAAGTTAGTTTTTCCAAAAAGTATTCCAAAAATTTCCTTTCTTTTACACAATATTTTTCACACCTTTACACACACATTTCTTTTGCATGATCTTTTTCTGAAATAATGCACAATTAGTGCATTTAACGTTTACATATAGTGTACACAGTGTTTTTTTTATAGACATACAATTAGTGCACATAGGAAAATTATCTTAGAAAAATACTTTATTTTTTAGACACATTTATTTCATAAGTTTTCCCTACTCTTATTTGAGTTATTTTTCGAAAATTTGATAAGCCTCCATGTTCCACCCAACCTTGAACACAACATTCACTAGTTCCCTAAGTTATCCTCTAATTGTGTGCAAAAATTTCACATAATTTAATTTGATTGCAGCTCTTGAACCCATAGTTGGGTCATGCTAATTTTTTTGGGTTCTATTGAAGCCTCAAAATTCGTTGCAACAACATGGGGGATGACCACCCAATCCAGACCTTAAAGCATCTCCGTTTCCATTTGGAATGGTGGTTCCGACTGGTTCAACTAGGTCTGGACAGTTACCTTCTCTCAATCTCCAATGGCTTTAAAATATGACTTTCATTCACCATTGGAGAAGAGACATCAGATCAACCCTCTTGCTGATCAGGGAAGAAAGTGATCCTTAAGATGATTTGGGGCTCAACCAAGCCATAACTAAAGTTTTGCCTCTATGTGAAGAGGACTTAAAAGAATATAGAAATTAGTCTAAATGCAAACTTATTCTAAGATGCAAGCAAAAGGAACTATCTTAATCCTATATCAATTAGGCAGATATAGATCTAACCCAATAAAGAGCAAGATAATTAAAGTATCGGGATTTAAATATGTTTGGTTTATAATGAATATCAAACTAATGAAGTAGTTCAATTAACTGGCATTATGAATACCAAACACATCCTATTGATACCTCTTAACTGAAATAATCAATCAACGACACTCAGGAAGAAGTTCACAAAATGATATTGATAATTTAATCAGTAGCTTGAATAATTAAATAATAATATGTGGAAGAAGTTCACAACATATCACTATTCAACAAATAAGTTTTATAAGATAGATTTCTAAGTAAATAGTTACTCATAAATCAGAATTTAATTCATAAGAGTAGAGATACATAATAACTTAAAATTGAGACAAATTACCCATACCAACAGAAGTGCACAAATATGAAAGTAAATTGACACATTCTTGTCATCATAAAATGAAACAAGCATTTAAAATAATAGTATTTGAAATACCAATTTTATTGAATCCATTCTCTAGCTCTGGTCTCCAACAATCTTTTACAATGCCTGGGCTTTTGCTTTCAAAACCAAAGCTATAATAGTGCAAACTCTGTTTATTATACATAACTCAGAATGTAAAATAAAAACCTCAATATCCTACAACCCTAAATCCCTATTATAGAAGTGCTTTTAGAATTCCAAAATTGCAGAGGAGAGAAGCCCTTATTACATTTTGCAATCTTCTATTTATAATATTTGCAAAGGAATTCTTAACAAGAAAGTTTGTTGAAGAAGAGATCCACTCAATCAATTTTCATTTGCTCAAAATTTCATTCTTCAATTGTTGGAGCATTCTCATTGATTGAGATCTTGTTCTCCTCATCTTTTCAATTGTTTTCCTGTAAAAACAAATCAAAACAAAATTAAAATGTAAAAATAAAATCAAAATGCCAAATCTGGAATTAAAACAAAATCTAATCAAATTTAATTAAATAAATAATTGAAAAGGAAATCCAAGCTTTCTATTAATTCCTGTGATGATTTAATTGGCCAAGGATATCATTGACGAATGGATTTTCATTCAGAAAAGGCTTGGGCAAATGAAAATGTAGAAAATAAAACTCAGGAAAATTAGTTTTATTCAAAATTCAGAGCTTGATCTTCTGTTGGATTTTAGACCCAATAAATGATAAAATATATCATTGAAACCTCCTCATAAATGTTCTCCTTGATTTTATCTTTCCAATGAGCCGTCTTGGGCCTCATTTGGCCAAGTGAAACTTATTCTATGAACCTCCAAAGTTGATGAGTCAAAACTGCGAGAATTCTAGTTATTAATCTAATTAATGCTATTATTAATTAATTAATAACAATTAATTATAAATATATTATTTATTAATTAATACTAATCTAATTAACATACAATTAATTTTAATTTAATTATATATTAACTAATCTATTTTTTTTTAAATTAATTTACATATTATAACATAAGTTAATGTAATTACATAAGCCATTTATAGCAATGAATTCAAATGGATTCAAAACAACGAATATGAGAATGACTTTAAAATGAAAGTCACGATTTGACTTTTATCGTATTCGTATGAAACAGTGGATCGGGGGTTTGTAAAATATTTGCTTTGTAAATTCTATGGAGTCGATAGATTTTATAAAATTTTATATATTTTTTAATTTGGTTCTAAGATTGTTTTGAATGGGTGGAATTATGGAGATGAAACAAAGTGGGGTCTACTTAAAGTGGGATTCTCCTATTATAAACTACGGCCACTTTGGTAATAAAAAGGAATGAACTTCAACCACTTTGATATTTTGAAATTTTGGGATTGATAATTTGTTTTAAAATAGGAAATTATAATAAATTACCAAGATACCGAGAAACGTGTTTTTAAGTGTTCTATGATTTCGCTGGGTTATTTCACAAGATCGTTAGAGAAAAATTAAAAGTTGATTAAAATTCAACTAAAGATTAATATTTACAATAAATGACTATTTTAACTACGAGAATTAAAATATTGGTGCATCTTATACATTTTCTAACCCAGGGGACACAAATGATCAAACTCCAAAAGAGTGGCATTTACAAACCGGTTGACCAAATGGAGCGAAACAAGTATCGTTGGAAAGCTTGTGAAAAATCGAATTCAATGAAACAATCCAAAATGGAAATCCGACAAAAAAAAATGTGAAATTGTAAGACAATCTTAAATGAAAATAAAAAATATTCTTAGCCAAAAATTTGTAGAGAGGGTCCCCATTATTTGAGTACATAAAAATAAGATAAAAATGGGGGGGGGGTTGCATTTTACGACAAGTTCTAAACCCTTAACAACTTCTTGCTAAAAAAAATTTGGGTTCTCCCCATCTTTATCTCCCACTAGTAATCTTTTCCAGAACTCTCTTTATCTCCCACAACCCTTGTCTAACAAAACCCACATTATGGTATTTAACTTCAGCTATGACAAAACAGGGTGGTCTCTTTTTTGTTAGTATTCTCCTCCCTTTCTCTTGCTTCTTGCAAGGATATCTAGAGGAATGATAAAGAGGAGTATTTTTCCCTTTTTCTTAGTTCCTGGCTCTCTAAGCATAACTAACTTGAACTATTTTTACTAATAGTTACAGGTTAATCTTTCATGTTTACCTTTGACATATTCCTAAGAAAACTATTACACTGACACAATTTCTCATTTCACTTATTTTATTTTTTCAAAATAGAAATAAAATAACATTTCATCATGTCATTTATCTTTATTTATTTATTTAATCTCATTAACTTTCTCAAGCAAAAGTTACAATTTATAATTAAAATTACCAGAGGTATTACATCTCCCCTTTCCCTTAAAAGGGACAACATCATCATTATTTCAAATTCCATTCTTCTTTAGAATCTCTTAGTAAAATAAACCTTCATTTTTTCTTTCATCTTCTTAGTGGTCTCTACATGCCTAGAAGTGTTTTCGTTGCACTTTATTTTAAGGGATGGCTCAATTTCCATAGTAAACTCGCTCCTCTTCAAATTCCATATTCCGTTTACGTCATGTTCTCATCTAAGATAAACTAGCACCATCAGTTGTATTCTATGTACCCAACAAGGGTCATTAACATGCATCTTAGCCCAACATTGATTAGCAGTCTAATCACAATATAAGTTAGCAACATTATTCTAAGCACATCAAAAATAACATTTGTTTGTGAGTAATTACCCAATGGTTATGCCAAATGACATACACCCTACCAAGTGGTTCTATTGTAAATTTCATATCATGGAAATACCAATTCCATTTTCACTATTTACATAGTGACAATAATATTTCAGTAACAATTTAAAGTTCTTGTCTTTCATGATAACTCATGACTAATGTCATGTCGCACTAGGTAGCATCTCTCTATTTTTATCTTAATTTAAATTATTGCATAGTCTTTAGTCATGCGTGAGTAAGGTTTAGAACAACCTCATTTTCAAGGCTGCTATATTACTTCATACTTTATCCAAGTGTACTTAGTTTCTTTGCTATTCTCTTTATCATAAAACAAAGAGTCCACATTGTGACATTCCTTCAGTTTTGACCCTTATCTTCCAGCATTATAGGTCATTATTGAAGGTTATATGTAATTTTCTCTTGTGTATAGCCATGGGGTTTCTTCCCTTCGCACTCATATACACAAAAAGCTAGGTTGTTGGATATTTTCTTCATGGTTCCATATGCAGCACTTGGAAAAAAATACTTTTACTTTTGCACAAGGCTATTCCAGATCATAAAATATTGCAATTCCACTATGTGCTCCAGGGAATCTAATCCATGTTTACCTATTTATCTTGCGATATAAACTCAAATTAATATTTAGTTGACTCTTATTTTAATTAACCATCTCTCCTGGTTATTTGATTCCATATGAGCTTAATTCTTCCCTTTATGGATAATACTATAAGTAAATTAGTTAATAAATTTTTCCAATGAGCCAATCAAACCACATTGTAACCTCATAAATATCTAATTACCATTTCATCTATCAAATCGATGCTAATCAAGGATTGCTTACACTTTTAAGGGTCCATTTTTTTTTTAAATTACCTGTTCACAATTCTACACATATAAAAATACAATAATACACTTATAGACATGTACAACACATGCACCTTACCACATAGAGTCTAGAGGCCACACCATCTCTATTCATCTGATCCGAGCCATATCACCTCCTTTTCTTTTCGATAGTCACAATGTAGGAGTCTTGTCGAAGAGGAATAATTCATTTCTATCGACCAACTCTTGTTTTCATGTCATCTATGAACATTCATCTTCCTATTCCAATGAACCCTAACAATCATGTCAACATAATAGCATTTTCATATATATATTCAACATTATCATGTTTGAAATGCATAATTACAGGTGCAATTTAAGTGAAGGTTAAGGAAATCCATTTTACCTTTTCATTATCCATCATTTCCATGTACTGATCAACTAGCCTACTTAGCTATCACATTATTGTTTCTACTCTCAAATCTATTTTTAGTCAATTTCACTTTTATCTATAATTGTAGAAATCTATCTTCATATAAATATTTTTTACTCTATTTCTACATCCTTTCATGATTTTCTAGTCTCCAAACCCAACCAACATATTATTATCACTCTCATTTTTTATCAGAGAATCTCAAAATGTTTTATTTTATTTTGTTATCTCAATAAACTATCATGACATTCTATCCTAGCTCACCAACACTTTCCCTGTCTTCATATGCTATTTAAGATGGAATTTCTTTTTTATGACATAATTACCTACTTCCACACACTTCATTTTCCTCGAAAATTTCATTGGCCATGCATGTTCCATCATTTATTTAGGTTTTCTTCTTATAGTGCTTTGGCTCCATGATTCAAGTAATATGTTGGTACAAGTCTAATAAATTAGAGTGATTCGATTCCTTTCTGGTTTAATAATAATGTTCCACTTATATTTACTTCCATACGGGCACTAACTATTATCCATATCCCCCTTATGCAATCAGATTTCGGTAGGGGTTACTCTATACTCCTATAGCTAAATGTGTTTTCTCACCTAGATTATATGGGTGTAGTTATTTGGTATATATAACCATTGAAAACAGTGTTTCTTTTCCTTCATAAGTACAATGGAACCTTATGTATTTCACATTCCATTATATTTTTCTCACAATTATCATCAATGTATTATATTTTGCACATCGTTAACATATGAAATTTAAGTTCAACCTTCATCACCTCTTTCCATTATATTACCATAATTGATCATTGTCCATTTATACATTATTTTCCTCTTCTCCCCATTTTTTTTTATTTTAAACTTGAATGTATATGTATACTTATATACAAATTTACCCTTGTATTTAATCTCACACTAAACTTGTGGCCGCAATATAGTACGAACGTTTCATAAGAAACATTGCTTCAACATGTATATTGTATATTTTTATTTTTCATTTTAGCATGATTTATTCATGGTTGACTACAATATAAGGCCGGTTGAAAAAGAAATTATGCGGAGAGGCAGAGGGGTGAGTTTCGTGAAGCTGATTTTACGCAGCTAGCTTTATCTGCAGCTATACAAAGACTTAAAAACATAGTATTCACTCAGGAAAAAAAAAACAAAGTAGAACATAGTAAGCTTGGAGCAACACAATAATAACTTAGGATTGAATTCTAAATCATCAAAATATATTCACATGAGACTACTACTCATTCACTAAGTAAAACAAAGGTTTTATAGTGATTTACACTTCACGCGGAATAACACACAGTAAAACATAGTAACTGTTGTTTTTCACACGCCCACCAAAATTTTCTCCATCATTTTCTCCTCAGAGACTCTTTCTCTCTTTCCCTTTTTCTCTCTAACTTGCAAAATGACTTTTACATACATATTTATCTCAACACACAATTTGACATTAATACATGACAGAGCAAAATAATTAATACACTGTTGTTGTTGAGTGTGGAAATCACGTAGGTGTCTGTGGAGTATGGGAAATAATCACGGAATGAATGCTTGCCCATATCTATTTACCAAAATACATTAAATGCCTTAAATTCTTTGTTGTGTTGCAGAATGGTTCGCGCGATACTCTGTTATGGCTTCAGTCCTTCCATCTTCAAACAGAGATGTAACCTGCAAAAATACTTCTAACAAGTATGGCTATTGTCAGGGTGTTTAACGCAGTGGTTGGGATTAATATTTCCAACACTCCCCCTTAATCACAATTGCCGCCATTGACAATTCCCAAACAGTTTCTGAGATAAACAAAACTTTCACGTGCCAATGGCTTTGTGAAGATATCAAAAAATTGTTCTTGTGACCTGCAATGCTACAACACAATTTCATCATTGTTAATCAACTCTATAATAAAATGATATTTAGCATCAATATGCTTGGTCCTCTTGTGAAAGACATAATTCTTTGACAATGAAATTGTTGAGGTGTTGTCGTAGAAAATAGTTGTCATTCCCTCTTGGTCATGACGAAGATCCCTCAACATCCTTCTCATCCAAACTGCCTGACATGTTGTTGTTGTTGTTGCGACATATTCAGCGTCTGCTATTGACAGTGACACTATTCACTGCTTCTTGTAGGCCCATGAAATGGCTCCAAAACCCAAATGAAAAACATATCCTGACGTGCTCTTTTTGTCATCAACACTTCCTGCCCAATCACTGTCAGTGTAACCAACTAGCCTGATATCACTTGTTGCTATGTACAAAATGCCATACTGTTTTGTCCCATTCACATACCTTAGAATCCTTTTTGCTTCTTCCCAATGTGTCTCCTTGGGTGTCTCCATGAACCTTGACACCAAACTTACTGCATACATTATATCCAGTCTAGTGGCAGTCAAATACATCAAGCTGCCTATCATGTTTTTGTATAATGTTGGATTGACATTGCTGCTACAATCTTCTTTGCTCAACTTCAACCCCATGATAGTTGGAATTGGTGCGAGCTTATTGTTTTTCATTTTAAACCTCTCCAAAATGTCTACCACGCACTTTGCTTGAGAGATAAAAATGCCATTTTCTTTTGCTTCACTTCTATGCCCAAAAAATATGTTAACAATCCCAAGTCAGTCATTTCAAATTCACTCTTCATGACTTGTTTGAAATCAGCAATGAGGAAATCATCACTACCTGTAAAAATCAAATCATCTACATATAAGACGACAATGAGAATCTTACCTTCGCTCTCTTTGATGTACATAGTGGGTTCACCGTCACATTTTTCGAAACCATTGTCCAATAAGTAGGCATCTATCCTATTGTACCATGCACGCAGTGCTTGCTTCAACCCATAAAGAGCTTTCCTCAACCGATACACTTTGTCTTCTTGGCCTTTTACCTCATAACTAGGTGGTTGCACAACATACACTTCCTCTTTCAGCACTCCATTCAAGAATGTTGATTTTACATCCATTTGATACACTCTCCATTTATGTTGCATGACAATCGCCACAACTATGCGCACTGTCTCCATCTTTGTGACTGGTGCGAATGTCTCTGCGTAATCTCTTCCATGTTGTTGCTTGTATCCTTTGAGAACTAGCCTTGCTTTGTGCCTTTCAATATTTCCCTCAATGTTACTTTTGGTCTTATAAACCCACTTCACTCCAATGACATGTTTTCCTTTCGAAAGGTTCACTAACTCCCATGTGTCATTCATTTCTATTGCTTATATTTCTTCCTCCATTGCCGCAATCCATTTTTCTTCTTCAACTGCATCTTCAAAATGGATTGGGTCATCTACATGACAAAATAATGCAAATAAGGAATTCAGACTAGCGCTGCTATCAACTTCTTCTTACTCATAAACTTCATTTAAATTTCTAAATTTTGGTCTTCTTGTGCTTGTTGAAGATGGGCTTGACATGTCACTTGGTGTTGCACTTTGCAGCTTGCTTGGAAAAGCACTTTCTTTGCTATGCGAAACTATCCTATTATTTGTTGATGGTGTTGCTTGTTGCATGCTTTGTTGTTCTTGAATATGAGTAAAGGGAGTCACTATTGAGGAATTACTTGTTGCTGTTAATTCCTCTTTGTCCTCATGTCGTATACATGCTTTGACATTGATTTTCTTTTCTAAACATCCATCCCATGCTTCCTCTTCTATAAACTGCACATCTCTGTTGATTATGACCTTATTGGTTAATGGATTGTAGAGTTTGTATGCCTTGGATTCATCACTGTATCCAACAAATATACATTTCTCCCCCTTGTTTTCCAACTTCTTCCTCAACTCATCTGAGACATGTGCATACACCACACATCCAAAGACTCTCATGTGAGTGACACTATGCTTTCTTCCACTCCATGCCTCTTCAGGAACTATGTTCTGGACACTTTTGGTTGGACATCTATTCAAGATATATGATCCACAACCAAAGATTTAGCCCAATAATCATTTGGAAAATTCTTTGCCTTCATCATACTCCTTGCCATTTCCATAATGGTCATAATCTTCCTTTCTACCACACCATTTTGCTAAGGTGTATACCATGTTGTAAATTGCTTGTGAATTCCATGCTCCTATAAAATAGAAGGAAGTCATTTGAGATGTATTCTCCACCTCTATCAGTCATGAGGACTTTCATGTAGTTTCCACTTTGCTTCTCAACGAGAGCTTTGTATTGGCAAAAGCGCTCAAACACTTCACTTTTCTGTTTTAAGAAATAGACCCATGTCTTCCTTGTGTGGTCATCTATGAAGGTCAATAAATAGTGGTTGCCACCAATTGATGGTGTCTGCATTGGTTCACATAAATCTGAGTGGAAAATCTCCAAAGGCGCCTTTTCCCTTACTGACTTTCCTATTGGAAATGTCTCTCTATGTTGTTTGCCCAAGATACATCCTTCACATAGGCTGTCTAGTTTTTCTATGAGTGGTAATCCCTTCACCATACCTTTCTTATGCAGCAAATTCAAACCTCCAAAGTTGAGATGTCCAAATCTCAAATGCCATAACCAATTTTCATCTTTGACCTCTACTTGAAAGTTTACTTGTATGACAGCTACATCTTTTCTTGCATCCTCTTGTGAGTTCATTGAGAGTTGTGCTTGTGCACCTTCTTTTTGCAAATCTGATCTTATTTTTAGGGGAAACATTCTATTGTTTGTCATCTGAACCTTTGCAATCAACTGTCTGCTTGGAGGTCTATCCAAAATTGTGCACACATCATTTTTGAAAAAGACATTGTAGCCCTTTTGTATGAGTTGTCCAATGCTCATGAGGTTATGCTTCAGACCAGGGACAAAGTAAACATCTGAGATGTACTTCTTCTCCCCCTTCTTTGTTAGGATATTAACTCTTCCTTTTCCCATGACAGAGACTTTGCTATCAGTCCCTATTGTCACTTCAGATTTCACACTTTCATCTAGATTGGAAAACATTTCTATGTTCCCTAACATGTGGTTACTACACCCTGAATCTAGATACCATGTATCACTTTTTTCTTCTTGTGCTACATTACAAGCTAAAAACGTGTTATCATGGTTCTGACTTCTTTTGTGAAATTTACACTTGGTTTGTTATTAATGACATATTGCTTCTTTCTACACTCATTTGCATAATGACCATACTTCTTATAGTAATGACATTGAACTTGAGATTTATCATACCTTTGACATCGTGCTTGATTTTGGCTTGGGCCTTGACTTGGATTTATGTCTCTTCCACTTGAGCTTGAAGGGCTTCTTCTTCCACCTCTGTGTGGGCTTTTCCTCTTCCTCTAGCATATGATCTTCCTTTGCCTCAATTTTGACCAAATGATACTTGTGTCTTGAAAGCATGCTCTAATGAAGAGCTCATTGCTCTACTCAGTCTATGTTCATGAGAAATTAGTGATGCATTAATCTCATCTACTGAGAACTGTGAGAGATCCTTTGTCTCTTCTATGGCCACAACAATAGCATCAAATCTTGCTAGAAAACTTCTCAAAACTTTCTCAACTATTCTTCTTTCCTCAAGTGTCTCACCATGAGACTTGATTTGAGTAACCAACCCACTTACATGTGTAAGAAACAAGTCTATGTTCTCATACTCTTTCATATAAAGTGTTTCAAAATCTCTCATCAACATTTGCAGCTTTACTGTCTTGACTCTTTCCATGCCTTGGTAGGTTGTTTGGAGGGTGTCCCATGCTTGCTTGGACTTCGTTTTTGCTGCAACCCTTGGGAAAATACTTTTAGGAACTGCTTGGAAAATATAGAACAGGGCTTTTGAATCCTTTTTCCTGTTGTCTCTTAATAAATCTCTTTCTGCTTGAGATAAGGCATTGTATGATGTTGCATCTGCTGGTTTTTGAAAACCATTCTCCACCAGATCCCAAATGTCTTGAGAAAAACCATTTTCCACCAAATCCCAAATGTCTTGAGAAGAAAACAGGGCCTTCATTGTAATATCCCAATAATCATAATTTTTGCCATTAAACTGAGGTATTTGAGGATTAGTCAAGCTTGTGCTTGATGTTTCCATTTCTAAGTGAAAAAGGAAAACTTTCTACGTGTTGGTAAATATGCTAAAAACAATCTTGCCCTCAAAACAATTTTAACTGCTAGTAAAAACACTTGTTTTTACACTAATAGAGTTTAACCCACTACCATGTTAAAAAAAAAAGTAGAGGCAGAGGGGTGAGTTTCACGAAGATGCGTAGCTAGATTTACGCGCAACTATACAGAGACTTAAAAACACAGTATTCACTCACAGCAAAAAACAAAGTATAACAGATAAGGATTGAATTCTAAATTATAAAAATACATTCACATGAGACTGCGACTCATTCACCAAGTAAAACAAAATTTTTACAGTGATTTACACTTCACGTGGAATAACGCATTGTTGTTTTTCACTCTCCCACCAAAATTTGCTCCACCATATAATAACTAAGGATTGAATTCTAAATTATAAAAATACATTCACATGAGACTGCAGCTCATTCACCAAGTAAAACAAAAGTTTTACAGTGATTTACACTTCACGTGGAATAACACATTGTTGTTTTTCACTCTCCCACCAAAATTTGCTCCACCATTTTCTCCTGAGAGACTCTCGCTCTCTTTCTCTTTTGTTCTTTAAATTGCAAAATGACTTTTACATACATATTTATCTCAACACACAATTTGACATTAATACATGACAGAGCAAAATAATTAATATGTTGTTGTTGTTGAGTGCAAGTGTCTGTGGAGTATGGGCAATAATCACGGAATGAATGCTTGCCCATATCTATTTAACAAAATACATTAAATGCCTTAAATTCCTTGCTTTGTTGTGGAATGGTTGGCGCGGTACTCTGTTCTTGTTCTAGCTTCAGTCCTTCCATCTTCAAACAACCTGCAAAAATACTTCTAACAAGTATGGCCACTGTCAAGGTGTTTAATGCAGTGGTTGGGATTAATATTTCCAACAAGGTTGGGCCATCTGGATGAGGCTATTTCTATTATTGACCTCACACAGGATGACTTTTGATTCAAGTAAAAATATATATGTAATCTTATTTGCAAAATCTTGTATGGGGTAATTGTAAATTTTTGCGATTTTTACCATTATTTGAACGGGGTTAACCTAATACATGAATTCCACCATCACTTTACAAATTGGGACATGACAATGTGGATTATTTGAAGGCTCTAGCCCTCCTCCCAATTGTAATGCAGTACAATATTGATTTGGTTTATAGGCTTGTGTTTGCAACCTTGATTATTATGCTCATGATGTGTCAGAAATTTATTGTCCTTACACAGTGGGGTTTGATCAACGGTTGTGGAAATTTGGGTTTGTTTTTGGTGTAACCTCCTCACTCAACCTGACCACGCCATCTTCATTTTCTCCTTCTCCCTTTGAGGCGAGCTTTGCAACCCATCCCCTTTTGTAACACCTATATATGCATTTATTTTTATAGCCATCGATCCTGCATTATTTATTTAACATGAAAAGGAAAGGGCGGTCTTTGGAATTTGTTCTCTTTTTTTTAAGGCTAGGTTTTTCCCTTTTCCTTCTCACGAAGTGACTTGCAGACCCTGGTTGTGCCAGTATTGTCTTCTATTTGTTTTTGAGTCGAATTTTTTTATTAGGATTATATTTGTAACCACGATTTCCCGATGCCAAGAGGGTTAAATTATAAGCAAAAATTTATTTAGAATTAGCTGAAGAAGTGATGGTCTTCATTGCATTCATCTATTAGGTATGTAATCTCACTCTTTTTTTTTTCCTCTATACCATCCAATCTTGTCGCTGAATTTTTTTTTTAGCAAATTTGAATCTTATTAACAACCATGTGTCTTTATTGTGGCTGTAGGGATGGATGGACGACCCTGGAATTCTTTACAAATAGGTTACTTTTTCCTTTCAATGATACCAACGTAATTCTATAGCATTGCATCACTTTTTACTTTTGTATCAATCTTGAAATTTCTAACAAGCTTTTGGGGATTTGCAGGTTATGCCTCCTCTCTAGAATGTAACCTGAATGATAGGGGTTGAGGTCATTGCTCAGAAAATACTTCTGAGCTAATTATTCCCCAAGTTCTTAGATTCTCCTTAATTTACTCCAGGGTTCTCGACTGAGAGGCAAGACCAACTCTTGGAGCTTTACAACTTAGTGCTTATACCCATACAGGCATATGGTATGCATGCATATTTTTTTTATGAAGCCTTTTAGCTTAACCTCCAAAAATTGTGTGTGATAAGATATGTGTAACTACATGCATACAACCATACAAAGCTTATTCTCTAAAAATTCTTGTCACAGGGTTTTGTGTCACATTTGTATAATTTTTAACTTTATTCTGGCAACCGCTCTATATATTAGTTTTTCTTTGGTACAGAAAAGCATTGACCTCTCCTTTTGGCCCAACATTATATTACACAGGCTTGCGTCTGATTACACCGATCTTCTTTAAAGCATACTCTGTGGTTATTAAAACCTTATTCTTATATATGTATATTATATATGAAAAAAATTTGAACAGAATAAATATTCCCTTCGGGGTTTCCACTGCCATTTTCCTGTGATGCTATTTATGTTTTCATAGAAGATATGCTTTCTTTTCTACAATAATTTTGATTACAATGAAAAATATAATATGAAAAAAATTATATTCTCATGTAAATGCACAAATCTTCCTTTTAATACTTTTTACACAAAATCTTACTTGAAATTAATGCTACTTTTCACAACAATTCTTTATTCTTTCTTTGTACTATATTAATATTAATTTTTTTGATTTACTTGTACTATATAAGATATGTATTAGATAGTAGTTAATCTTCTTTATGTTTTCTTTTAGATAATAGTTAATCTTCTTTTATGTTTTCTTTTAGCTTATAGCCTACACCTTCCCAGACCTATTTGCTAGAATTCCGGGACTATTACCCTCTCAAGTCGATGGGCATCCAACTTGTCCACTGATTTCCTAGGTAATAATCTAGCTCCAATTATTACAATACAATATATAAGCATACATATTCTTTTAACAATATTCTTGTCAAATGGATTAGAAAAGGAAAGTATGAACTATTGTGTTTATTTTTTATTTTTATTTTGTTTAATAAACCCTTACCTGTAACCATTTGTTCCCGAAGTTTCAGTAATATATAATTCCCATGCTAAATTGGCAGTATCCAGAAATATACTTACAACTTACAACTGGCATGTTAAAGGTTAGTATTACACATCATATCCATTCACATAATTCCATGATATTCACAATATTCCTTTGTGTAGTAAACATTCAGTTTCCCTTTTTCACAACTGAAATTTCTAGTAATGCATAGAGTGAGTTTTTACAACAACTATTCCAAATTGTGCTTTCTTTTACACAAGACCATGCACCCCTTTACATACACATTTCTTTTGCATGATATTTTCCTGCAAAATGCATAGTTAGTGCATTTAACATTCACATACCATGTACAAATTCTTTTCCTATAGAAATACAATTACCCTACATAGAAAATTATCTTAGACAAATACTTTCTTTTTCAGATACATTTACTTCACAAGTTTAGAATACTCTTATCTAGGTCTTTTCTGGAAAATGTCAGAGGCTTTTATGTTCCACCTAATTTTTAACCCAACATCCACTGGTTCCCCATGAGCTATCCTCTAACTATCAAAAAAAAATCACAAAACTTAATTTGATTCAACATCCTAGATCCCTAGCAGCATCCTACTAATTTTTCTTGGTTTTAAACCCTTAGCAACATTCTCCCACAACCCTTTTCTAACAAAGTCGACACTATGGCATTTAACTCCAACCATGACAAAACACAATGGTATCTTCTCTATAAGTATTCTCATCCATTTCTATTTCCTTTTGAAAGGACATCTAGAGGAACGACAAAGAGGGGGATTTGCCTGTTTTTCTTAGTCCCTTCCTTGCTAGGCATTACTAACTTCAATTTTTTTTCCTAACAGTTAGAAGTTAATTTCTCATCTTGGCCTTTGACATATTCATGAGAGAACTATAATACTAATCTAATTTCTCATTTCACTTATTTTCTTTTTTTGAAATAGAAATGAAATAATATTTCATGACATGTCATTTATCTTTATTTATTTGCTCTAGTTAACTTTTTCAACCAAAAGATAAAAATTATAATTAAAGTTACTAAGGGTATTACATCTCCCATCCTCTTAATAGAGAGACTGTCCTCGTTGTTTCATATTCCATTATTCTTTGAAATATCATAGGAAAATCATCCTTCATTTTATCTTTCATCTTCTGAGTGGCCTCCACAAGGCCCAAAAGTGCTTTCATTATGCTTTATTTTAAGGTATGGCTCAATTTCTAGAGTAAATTCACTCATCTTCAAATTCTTCATTCCATTTACAACATGTACTCATCCACGCTAAACAGAAACCATCAATTGTATTCTATGTACTCAGCAAGGGTCATCAACATGTATGTTAGCCCAAAAAGGGTTAGCAATCTATAGACAATATGAGTTAGCAACATTATTTTAAGCTTATTAACAACAGAAATTTCTATTTTATTTTTTACTACTTACCCAATGGTTGTGTCAAATGACATAGACTCCCCACCATGTGGTTATACTATAAATTTTAGACCATGGATATACAAATTCCATTTACACTATTTACATAGTGACAATAATATTTTAAGAAACATTTAATGCTCTTGCCTTTTGTGAGAATTTGTGACTAATATCATATCACACTCGGTAGAATCTCTATGCTCTTATCTTAATTTAAATTATTTCATATGCTTTAGTCATGCATGAGTAAGGTTCAGGACAACCTGCTTTTCCTGTCATTTTCAAGGTTTTTATTTTGTTGCTTATTTTATCCAAGTGGAACTAACTTCTTTGTTATTCTCTTCTAGCATTGGAATAGCCCAACCATGAATGGCTCGATTTGGCCATATAATCTCATCATGTAATTCAATTACCAAAGATTAAACGGGTTGAGAAAGGGACACAGATTCTAGAGATGGAGGTGGTGAATTGCTGCTTGGGATGTTGTGGTTTCTTATGCCAAGGAGAAACCTAGATTGACAAGGCAACCATTAATGGTTGGCTAATACAAGGAGTTAGTGAACTAACTCCTGAAATTAAATAGGTTGAGAGAAATTACTCAGACTCATGCTTTCTTAAGAAAAAACTATAAGCAAGGAGGGTAGGAATTTATCAAGGAGTTGAAAAACTGTAAACAGGAAGGACGCATCAGTAAATAAGATGGATAGGAATGTTGATCGGGAATGAAAGAAGGCATTCAAAAAATGAGGATAGAAGGAGGGGAGGTCCATTGAAATTTTGGGAGTAGGAGAACATATAACTTCTCTTAGAAGGAGATGGAGAATATGACTAGGAACCAGGCCTTCAACAGAAGCTTCAAATAGACATATTGAAGAGAAGAGAAGAGAAGGGGATCGATTCTCTATCCCTCAGGGCTATGGTTTGAGATAAGATATCTAGAACTCTATGATAGCTTGGGTCCCTAAATTTTATGGGTTGAGAAAGGAGGTCTCTGGAGCCTATGAGAACTCGAGTCCCTGGAGGTTGTGGTTGAGATGAAACCTCTAGAGATTTGTAATAGATTAGAATCCCTAAAGTTTATGGGTTGAAATAGTCACTCTAGAGCCCTATAACAGCTTGGGAGGAGACCATCCTAAAGTTGAAATAGAGACAAGCTTGATCATAGTCTTTGGTTATTGTGTTGATTGGTACAATGGATTTTAGACTCACTAGGAGGGGGTGAATCACTGTATGTGCACGGGATGAGGTTGGCCACCTCTAGACTCCCTGTGAACAAAATAAAGAAGCAAACAACTATTGGGATTGACACAAGAGATCCTTTGGAGTCCCCGACTTAACTGAAAACTTGCGTGTTGTCCCAAAAGTAAGCATTTCCCACTCAAACTCTGGAATCTGGCTTAGGGGTGGCAGTTGCAAGTAACAATGGTTCTAGTTGTCTATGGTTCGGTGGATAGTCATAGTCCTAGACTTAGTTTCCTTGGAGAATTAAAGATAAGTATTTGTTAATATTGCTATCATTTAATGTATTATGTTCCATTATTGTTTCTAATGGATAAGGAAAATAGGGGTTTCAATTGTAACATTGTGCATATAACTGTGGTGAAACCATGAAGGGACATTTCCCTTACTTGTATTCTAAAGATATGTGTATATGTACATGTGTGTTATTGCTTGAAATAGAAAGAAAATATGTTTAATAGCTTTAAGTATTGGCAACCACAAACTATATGATGTTAAGACATGAGAAGAACCCCATAACAATAATGTCTAAGCTACAAAATGGAGGTAGAATCTTACTCTAAAAAAATGCTTACTCTTACTCTAAACATTGGGGACAATGCCTTCAATAGAAGCTTCCAACAGATGACTTGAAGAGAATAGAATAGAATAGAAGAGAAGAGAAGAGAAGAGAAGGGTATTGGTTCTCTATTCCTGGAGGCTGTGGGTTGAGATAACATCCTTGGAACCTTGTGACAGCCTGGGTCCCTAGAGGCTATGGGTTGATACAAGAGGTCTCTAGAGCTTGTAATAGCTTGGGTCCCTTGATTATATGGGTGGGATGAAATATCTAGAGCCTTGTAATAGCTTGGGTCCCCTAGAGGTTGTGGGTTGAGACAGTCACTATCGAGCCCTGTAACGGCTTGGGAGGATAACATCCTAAAGTCGAAATAGAGATAGGCTTGATCACAGTCTTTGGTTATTTCCCTAATTGGTAGAGTGGCTTTTGGACTCACTAGGAGGGGGTGAATCACTTTATGTGTATTTGGGGGTGAGGTTGGGAACCTCTAGATTCCCTCTGTAGGAAATAAAGAAGTAAACAACTGTTGCGATTGAGGACAGAGGTCCTTTGGAGTCCATGACTTTTTTGGCATTTTCTATGTGGTCCCATAAGCAATAATTTCACACTTAGAATCTAGAATATGGGTCGAGAGTGGAATTTTCATGTAATAGTGGTTGCATCTCTCGATGGATGGGTGGAGAGTCATAGTCCCAGACTTAGTTGTCCTACAAAATTAAAGATAATTATTTGTGAATATTTCTTTCATTTAATGGATTATGTTGCATTGTTGTTTGTAATGGATATGGAAAACAAGGAATGCAATTGTGTCATTCTGCATATAGCTTTGGTGCAATCGTGAAGGGAAATTTCCTTGACTTGTATGTTAAATATATGTGTATATGTAGATGTGTGCTAGTGCTTGAACTAGAAAGAAAATATGTTTAATTAATAGCTTAAGTATATTATGTTAGGAAGTGATAATAACCCATAATAATCATTTCTAAGTTATAAAGCAAAGGCAGACTCTTAATCTGAATAAAATGCTTAACTGTGCCTAGGAGTAATACAATAGAGAAATTGAATGAACTTAATGATATATTTCAGGTCAAAATAAGTTCAAACGAAACCATTAAAAGAGGTGGGTTTTGAGACCCATTTTATTAATTTACAATTTACATATAAGACCCTATGTTGGCCATAGTAGGTCATTGTATACATTTGATGAAATTGCGTGCGAGCTGTACTGTTGGTAGGACGACAGTGAATGGTTGTTAGGGGTATTTTCCCCAGGGTTGGTCAAGCTCGACACCCTTAACCATTTCACCTCCAGTCTTGCAGTTGTAGCAACATCCATTCTCACCACACGTACTTTGGCATTAGGGGCCATAGGTCCCTGTGAGTAACCAAATTCCCCAAAAACCTTTAAGCAACGCTAAGGAGGCACTTAGAGGGCCGACATGGATTCTGGAAATTTCTATGTGTGGTACATGAAGTGGAACCTTATCAGAAGCCTACACAAAGACTGTGGTAGGAAATGGATGCATCATTACCTATACTGCCATGCGAGAAATACCCTACCTGAGCGCAGGGAAGGCCCATGGGCTAGAACTCGCTTAATTCATATAACACCTAATCTTAGGAGGGGTAATTCCATGAAGTACATTAGATCACCACTAGCAGAGTGTCAAAGTTTGGGAAAATAAGATACAAAGGTCTATCTTACCTCTGAGATAGAGTCGAAACTAAGTAGATATCACAAAGATCCTCTTCATATTTGTTACGTAAACTAGGATCGAGGTCCTTTAGCCGAGCCATGGTTGAGATTGAAATCAGATTGGTCATAATGTGAAGGGACTAAGTCATGTACTTAAGAGAGAGGATCAGGAAACCTTACACCTTCGTTGATTTGAACCCTATATATGGTAGGAAAAAAACTCGAAAGGGTTAGCTATTTAATAATATGAACAGTTGGGAAGACGACAAGTGGATGAGTTTGTTGACATGCCAGTCTGAAAGCCTTGTGATTAGACAAATGGAGAACGACATTACTGGAGGAGTCTCAGATGAGTAGATTCTCGAAAGGTAATTTAATCAATCGCTGAGAATTATATCACTTGATTGACCAAGGATCATCAACAGATAGATCCCGTGATGAAAACTGATGTGACAAGTATCAGGAGGTCAGAATCTGAGAACCTCATAACCAAATGTGAATTGGAATTTAGTTAGAGAGACGAGATCCAATATTCAAGACTCTAAGATGGAGAGGTGGCAATGCGCTATTGGTCACGAGGTGACCGACGTGGCCCAGATGTGGGAGCCCGAAGGCTTGTTCCCAAAACATATCTAAAGGCACAAGAGATAGATAGTTGGGATTGAAGTGCAGAGATGATGCAGAAAATGATGTGTGCACGACAATTCTATTCTTGGTGGGTGGGTTAGCCCATAACCCACATAAGCCTCGACGCATAACCCGAAGGGATGAGAAGAAGTTTTAATAGAAAGCATTAGGCCACATGGCGTCTATCTAATGGCGCTAAAGGGAGTTTTAGAGAAAGGAATTGAGGTACCGAAAGTGGCTTTCCAACCAATTTATCGCACATATTAACGACATAGAGCTACTCTCAGGACACTTCTTCCAAAACTACATTTCACCTAGGAGTGGTAATGGAACCGAGTGATTTGGTTTATAACGGAGGTTGATTGCAGGGTTTCAGGACATGATGGTAGTGAACATAGAAAAACCCAATGGAAATGCATTGGGAAGGGCCCACAAGATATCTCATCCCCGGAGGAAGAGCCCAACGGGTTGTTAGTAGTGCACAAGCAAAAGAATGGGGGAAAAGCATGGTGGGATCAGGGTTGGAATTTGGATTTCTCTTTACCCGTCATACAATTTTTTTTTGACATTTTGGGTCTTTATGCTTCCCTTCAAGAAACGCTATATTAAAAATTTTGCCCTTCAAGAGTGATGTTCTCATAATAAATTAACCCTTCACTAATAAAGTTTTGATTAAAAAATTACCATTCAATAAATAATTATGTTGAAAATTTTCATATATTTATCGTAAGGAAAAAAAACCAAAATAATTTTAAAAACCCAGAAGCTTTTTGAAAACCAAAAGAAACTTTCAGTGGAATGTCAATTTCTAGGCCAAGAAACCATATTCTGCATAATGATAAACCCTTGTTTTAAAGAGCTGTGAGGAGTTACACATACAAATCTCTTGTGAAATGAAAAATTAAATTACTTATTAAATCAAAAATTAAAATGTAGCAGCAATCAGATCCACAGTGTTTGAAGAAAAAAAAATCAATCACTAACCTGAATCGCAAATTTGCAGTTTCCTGGCAGTTTCCTTGGAGTCAATCTTGAACTTTTCTTGGAGTCAATCTTGAACTGGGCGTGCAAGGTAAGTCTGAATGGGAATATGCCTTGAGAGAGAGTGTCAGGGAAGGAGACAGTGCAAAGCTCTTATGGTCATGTTCAATTTAAGGATGAAGCCAACCACCAACAATATTAACAAGGCTTTCACATTGGCTTTGATTTGCAAATTTTCTATAAAAGCAAGGCGGTGTACATTCTGTAAAAGTAGTAGAAAGCAAGGTGGATTGTGATTCTATATACTATCTGGAAAGTTGTCGTTCCTACTCTACTCTGATTCCAGATAATGCGGATCCGTAATTTAATATGTTTATTGCTTACCGAGTCACTGACGCTGATTAGAATTTAGCATATTTTCAATTAAAAAAACTTGCCCAAAAAATATCCTGTTATATGAAAAATAAAGGGGCGTAAGTTGTAAGTTGTAACTATACCAACGCTAATTAGAATTTAACATATTTTCAATTAAAAAAGCTTCCCAAAAAATACCCTGTTATATGAAAAAACTTGCCGCGTAAGAACGTTTGGTGCGTAAGAACGTTTTGGAAAAAGTTCCAAACGTCAAAAATCCGTCTTTTACTCTTCTAGGCACGTCACTCAAAATGGGAAATGACAAATTCTAGCCATCAAATACGTGCAAAAAGCCTTATGACGGGCAAAATGCCCGTCAAATTCCATCCCTGGGTGGGATGGCCTCGAAGGTATATGTGGTCGGGCCCACTCTATTTTTATGGCACCATCGGCTAGAGACTGGACCACATACCACATCGGCACGCTAAAGTTCACCTAAAGGTTTATTGGTTCAGAAGATTCGAAGGCGTCACTTAATGCCTAGTGGGATGATGTCAAAGGTGTACGTGGCAGGGCATGTTCTATTGTGGTAACACCATTTGTCGGGGACTAACCATATACCACATTGACCCACTAAGGCTCACCTAGAGTATTGTTATTGCGGAAGCGTTGAAGAAAATGGGTAAGGCTGGTGGGATGACGTCAGTTACGCCATCGGACGATAGACTCACATGATTGGCTGCAATGAAGAACATGAGTGGGAGGACTAGCCAATGAGAAGAGAGGTCATATGGCCCCACTTTCCATGAAATCCCAATAAAAAAGTCTCGACAGATGGTAAGCGTTTCCCTTGGGAGTGCACGAGGAAGGACTTAGCGAGATGATGTTGGTGAGCTACGTAGGCATCCACAGAAGCCCGATAACGATTCTATTCAGCCGCAATATACCTACATCTAGATCAACGCGACACCACCACTGGGTGGAATAAAGTAGTATCACAAGGAAGTTATCAAGATTTCATGGACCGACGATGGTGGAAGCATGCAGCAGTTAGGTGGTTGGGGAAATGAGGAGTTGGAACGGTGGCCTGCTGTGTAGGTAAGCCTAGAGGAGAGAGGTCGAAGATTAACCAAACGCTTAGCTTGGGATATCATCAAGATGGTAATTCTAAAACAAAGAGGATGATCATGTTGGTAGACAACACTGACTAAATTACAAGCGGGTGGGCCCCACGAGACACGTAGCCTGGGAGATTGACCCTGGCAGGTTATAGAGAAGGCATGAAGGATTATGTCAGGATGGAAGGGGATATGGGTTAAGCTCGACCCTTGGTAATTTTGTGAAGAATGTGACTAAAGGCTCAGAGAAATAATGCATGGCACATAAAAGTGTCGGGCTTAGGAGCTACGATATTGTGTCTCTCCTATGATCGTTTCGCATAGAAATGAGACAGATGACGCAGAGTCATTAGTGAAAATAATTCCGCCCACAAAGTGTTAGATAGGCTAACTGCATAGGAAAATGGAAAGTAATCAAAGGAAAGAAGAGGAAAAATGTTTATATACCCCATCCCTTGAGGTGACAGAAGGGGTTGGGTAGGTTACAAAGTGGTATTAGAGCATCCAAGTTCAACATTGGGCTTCGATGAGCTTATTGAAAGCAGGAAGTCGGAGTCATCATTAAAGTCTATCATGATCAAGTACCAGTAGGGACTCCCCAAGGGGAAGGGCCTTATATCAATTCTTAAGAAAGAAAAAACATATTAATAAAAAAAATCTTTAGGTGTTAAAAGCGGGTTGTAAATGATTATGTCATGAATGATTTATGCATTCACATTGTACTCTTTTTGTATGACATGGTTGAGTATGTGACTATTTAGTGCATCATCGTTTTTGTTTATTTGGTTAGCCTTCTATGCTTGGTCGAATATGTATGTGACCCTTAATACGTTGCAAGGAACCTTGGGAAAACTCCCTGTGTTGCTGGCATTATCTATATTTATGTATGGTAGCTAATTGAGACATGTGTACATGTTAAATCTTGCATGATTTTTGATTTTTTGAGCTTCATGGCATGGTTACCACCATTAAGTATACACATATATACATATACACTGAGTGGATGGGAACATCCAATGGCCGGTATATGATATAGGTGCCTCAAGAGATCAAAGGTATGTTGTTGCACAGTGTTCAGGAATTCAAGTGATTGATAAATACTTGGTTGCAGGTATTTATTATAGCAACAAAGATCATGGTTAGTTATTGAACATTTTCATAAGAATGGTGCATGTTGACTGGGATAGTGATATGACATGTGCTAACTTGAGTGCATGCAATTTCTATAATGCATCCATGACAAGTATGATAAATGTCAATACAACTTGATATTTTTCTAACCAATCCTTTGAAGTTGCAAATGCCATGGCTATTGTTGACCCTAATAAGAATGTTGGATTCTTCTTATGTCTAATAAGTTGATTAAAAATAGTAATGTAGCCTCAGTGAGGAGGATGATTTTATATAATATTGATTGAACTCTACCTTTTTCTTTGGCATAATGATGATTATAAAAAATGTTAATACGCGTGTTGCTAAGCTTTGAAAACAAGCTTATGAATGTGATAACTGGTGTCTTGGTTTATGACATGTGATTGATGATGATCTTAAGGATGTGTCACAGCTACAGAATTACACACTTGGCCGAATGTGGCAAGGATGAAGACTATCATATGTGTTGTTAATTGATTGTATGAACTACCAAATAAGTGTATGTGGCAGCACATAAAAAGACTCAGTGGCAGCAAAAGAAACGTGTATCATTTCATGGTGAAAAAGGATATGAACCAAGCCCATCGATAACAAGAAATAGGGAAATCCCTCTAAAAGAAAAGAACCACTCAAAAATTTGGAGGTCAAGATGAAGGAACTATAAGATGAGCTAAAAATATGTAAGGAAAAACTCAGAAAAATCACCAAGAAACAATAAGAACTGGCTAAGCAGAATGATGAGTGGCAAAGTAGTTGTGGAAAATGAAATACCAAGTTGAATCCTCTAAAAGGAAATATGGTAGTAGTAGGAGGCCTCATGACATTGAAAAGGAGAAGGAAACACTCTCTTGTTGGTGTTGTGGATAAGATCTGTTGTGGAGAAGAGCATCGAAAAGGGACTATCCCCATGGGAAGAGAAAGAGAATAAAGGACCCCTACAAGCCACAGGGACACCCAACAATAATGCAAAATGCTGAAAAGGAGGAGGGGGAACTCCCTCAAACTCCTTGACTCATATATATATATATATATATATATATATATATATATATATATATATATATATATATATATATATATATATATATATATATATATATATATATATATACATGTATGTGTTGGGAGATTCCCTCTGGACTTTTGGGGAACATAAGGCTTCAAGGTTGCAATTATCCTGATAAAGAAGCCCTGAGCCACTCTGATTTATATGTGTGCATTTAACTAAAAGTGACATGAATATTGGACTCATGGAGATGGAGTGAATTTGGGGATTATTTATTTTACACTTATGTGCTATCACTTAATTTGATTCTCAACTTGATATCATTTTTTTAGACTTGTGCATGCCAATGTTGGTTTATGTTTTTGGCTATCATGTTGGTTTTGGTCTTGATTATCATGTTGGTCTTGGTCTTGTTTATGAATTTGTTTTACTTAGTATTTTGTGAACTACTATTGTGGTGAATTTCATGTCCTTTTGCAATAATTGCCTTTGCTTTCCTCTTGCATTGGTTTTCAATCTTTAAATTTTGAATCGCATTCTTGTGGATCTTGGAATAAGGATATTATAGTGGTAGGAAGGCCATGGAATATTGAAAGAGGGTAGTTCTTGATAAGCAAGAAGGAGAACATGCTGAGTGAAGTTCCAGGTGGAATGGAATGTTAGAGGGAACAAGCATGAATAAAACAACAAGTAAGAATGAAAACAATAGCAGTATGAAAAGGTTGTATGGTGCATACTTAGCTTCAAATAGGGAACCATCTAAACCCTCGACCTATTTGCGTGAGCTAATGGCTATTGTGGCCAAAATTAAGTGATATGATAGCCTAATGGGTGGCTTATGTCCATGAGAATAATGGACAGAGATATTTGCAGCCAGGAAAATGGCAAGAAGGGAGTTCTCTTAACCCTTGACTCCACCTACACAAGTACTTATATACTACATATCAGATTATGTTGATGGACACATATATTTCATATGAGATTATGTTGATGGGTACTTATATACTGCATACATGACTATGTTGATGGATACTTATATATTGCATATGTGATTATTCTTATGGATACTTATACATATTACATATGTGATTATGTTGATGGATACTTTTATGGTGCATCCATGATTATCCTAATGGATGGTGATATGTGGTGTACATGCTCATGTTGATTGATGTATATGTTTATAAACATGGGGATTCCATTTTGTCTAATAGGGTTTTCCCAGGGACTCTTCTTGTGGAAGGACTATGTACACTTATTTGATGCAAACATGGATGACATCAAATGAGTTCTGACTATGATGAGGAATTTATTATGTAGAAAAGGGAATTCTACTAATTATAATCATGTGAAAATATCTCTTACATCATGCCCATGTTAAGTTTAAGAATGTGGGAAGAACAAATGAGTTAGTATGGCCCATTTCACATGCATAGAGACAAGGTGGTCTCTAGATTAATAGAAACATGGTAATACACCATGACAGACAAGGTGGTTTCTAGATTATTGTGATATTGTGTAATGTGATATGCTATGTGTAGATGTGCTTTTGTTGTACATGTACATGTCTTGTGCGTGGGAATGGGGTAAAGTTGTATTATGTGTGTTGTGTCATACCATTTGTATAAGTGTGTGATGTGCAATGTGTTCAGGAGGGGCAGGTATGGGACTTTATGGGCTTGTGTGTTGTGTTTGTGTGTCATGATAGGTAGGTATGGGATTGTATAGGCATGTGTATTATGTATGTGTAAATTTGTTTGAAATAGATAGGTATGGTATTGTCTGGGGTGTATATTGTGTAGTGCCACTCAGACAGGTATGGGACTAGTTGAGCCTACACAATATATTATTGTCAACATAAGACTACCTAGGTGGTAGTTCCCATAATTGTCAGATTGAGATTGGGCTTATGTACTCATTTCAAGGCTGATGACTCACTTAATAAATTTTAAGTAAAAGTGAAGAGAAGGAATTGGATGCTTTCCGATAGGAAATTGATATGGTATGTGTACGTGATCAAAGTGAAGAGAAGGAACTGAATTCTTGCTGATGAGAAACCGATCTAGTGTGTGTACATGATCAAAGTGAAGAGAAGGCACCAAATGCTTGCCGATAGGTAACCGATCTGGTGTGTGTACGTGATCAAGTGAAGAGAGGGCACTAGATTCTTGCCACTGGAAAACCTATCTGGTGTGTGCACGTGATCAAAGTGAAGAGAAGGCATTGGAAGCTTGCTGATGGGAAATTGATATGGTGTGTGTACATGATTAAAGTGAAGATAATGATCTAGGTTCTTACCCAATCGATTACTAATTCAATGTATGCAAAACAAACATCAAGAAGTAAACCAAGATAAGTATCAATACTTCATGATTTTTGAGATTTGTTTGTGAATTTAAATTCAATAATTTACTTTATGATGGTTAGGCCATGAGATAACCTAGGTTATTGCAATAGGAATTAAAGGAGAATTCCAATTTCACCTTATAAATGAGCCAGTAATGAGGTATTATTAAAATTATTGCATTTCCTTAATGATGAAACTTATGGAGTCATATGTACTATGATGCAAGAAAGCATGAAATCACCCAGATGGGTGGAGGGACTTGGCTGCAAAATAATTAGTGCAGTTGAAAGACATCAAATGTGTAGTGGAAAAATGATTAAATATTTCAAGAATGGTGCCATTGCAATACACTAACACCAATGATGTAAATTTATTACCATAAATCATTCTATGATCATACAATGATTTTGAAGGGAAGGACGTGCCTTGAATTTGAACTCCTTTTGATACAAGGAAGCCTTTCCAAGGGATGTATCACTTGAGGGACTGAGAAGCAAAGAAAGGAATTTCTAAACTTGGAAGTTGAGTGACTACACGAAGAGAGGTTACCGAATTTCCTGAGGGAATAAGAAGAAGAGAAGGGAAGGTTGAAAAATGAGTTGGGATTGTTTGTCATGAGCATGGTTGATAGGAATCAAAAGTGCATTTGGGTTGTATCAAGAATCCATGATACAATAAATTCCTCGCTGATGGAATAGGAGTGAAAATAAATATAGTACTAGATATTGGAGCCATACTACCCTCCAAAACAAAGGAAAGAATCCAAGCTGAATTTGGTGCGGAAAAATCACTAGGAAATTTCTCAAAGCGACAGAAAGTGGTTGATCTAGTTTAAATTCGCTTCTAAAATTTCTTAGTTGTTGGGCATGCAGCTGTGAATGCATGACATGTGAATATATGTAAATGTTGTAAATAGATGGATATATAGAGCTCCAAAGACAGTGTGTAGTCATTTCCTTAATTAGCGTGTTTCTCTGTGTATAGGGACAAATAACACCAAGGACGGTGTTCTCCCAAGGGGGAGGGGTATGTAACCGCCCATGCATGAATGGCTTGATTTGGCCATGTAATCTCATAATGTAATTGAATTATCAGATGTTAAATGCCCTTAGCAAGGGACACAAATTCCAGAGTTGGGGGTGGATAATTGTTTCTTAGGATGTTATGGTTTCTTGTGCCAAGGAGAAACCTGGATTGGCAAGGCAACCATAAGTGGCTGGCTAGTGCAAGGATTTAATGAACTAACTCCTAAAATTAAACGGGTTGAGGAAAATCAATCAGACGTGTGCTTGCTTGAGAAAACACTACAAGAAAGGAGGGTAGGAATTTACGAAGGAGCTGCAAAATTGCAAACAAGGAGGATGCAATAGTAAAGAAGATGGACATAAATGTTGATTGGGAAAGAGAGAATGAATTCAAAACAGCATGATACAAGGAAGGGAGTTTCATTCGTATTAAGGGAGGAGGAGAAAAAATACCCCTTCTTAGAATGAGATGGAGAAGATGACTGGGAACCAATCCTTTAATAGAAGCTTTCAATAGACAACTTGAAGAGAAGAGAAGAGAAGAGAAGGGGATCAATTCTCTATCCCTAGAAGCTATGGGTTAAGATAATATTCCTAGAACCTTATGACAGCTTGGGTCCCTAGAGGCTATGGGTTGAGACAAGAGGTATTTAGAGCCTGTAATAGCTTCAGTCCCTAGACGTTGTGGGTGGGATGAACTCTTTGGAGCCCTGTAATAGTTTGGGACCCCTAGAGGTTGTGGTTTGAGACACTCACTATGGAGCCCTATAAAATCTTGGGAGGAGACCATCCTGAAGCTGAAACAGAGATAGACTTGATCATAGTCCCTGGTTACTACACTAATTGGTACAATGGATTCTAGACTCCCTACGAGGGGGTGAATCACTATATATGCAATTTTGGGTGAGGTTGCGCACCTCTAGACTCCCTCTCTAGGAAAGAAATAAGTAAACAATTTTTGGGATTGAGGCAAGAGGTCCTTTGGAGTCCATGACTTCTCTAGAAGCTTGTGTGTGGTCTTAGAAGCAACCATTTTCCCTTCATATTCTAGAATCTGGCTCGGGAGTGGCAGCTGCAAGTAACAGTGGTTGCACTTGTCTATGGTTGGGTGGAGAGTCATAGTCCCATACTCAATTTCCTTGCAGACTGAAAGATAAGTATTTGTGAATAATTCTTTTTAATGGATTATGTTACATTTTTGTTTGTAATGGATATGGAAAATAAGGACTGAAATTGTGCCATTGTGCATATACCTGTGGTGCAACCATTAAGGTACATTTCCCTGACTTGTACACTGAAGATATATGTATATGTACATGTGTGTTAGTAGTTGAAATAGAATGAAAATATATTTAATAGCCTAAGTATTGGAAACCAAAAATTATCTAATGTTAGGATGTGAGAAGAACCCCATAAAAATAATGACTAAGCTACACAGTGAAGGAAGACTCTTACTATGATTAAAATGCTTAATTGTGCCCAGGAGTAATACAGTAGTGAAATTGAATTAACTTAATGATATATTTTAGGTCAAAAACAATTTGAATGAAACCATTAAAAGAGGTGGGTTCTTAGACCCTTTTTATTAATGTACAATTTACATGTAAGACCCTCTACCAGTGAAATTCTGTCATTGTATACATTTGATGAAATTTCTGGCAAGCTATTGTTGTGGTAGGAAAGTAGTGTATGATTGTTAGGGGTAGTTTCCCTGGGGCCGATAGAGCTTATCACCCTTAAACATTTGGCCTCCAACCTCGCAGTTGTAGCAACCTCCATTCCTAC
This sequence comes from Pinus tabuliformis, assembly GCA_031772625.1. Taxonomy (NCBI): domain Eukaryota; kingdom Viridiplantae; phylum Streptophyta; class Pinopsida; order Pinales; family Pinaceae; genus Pinus; species Pinus tabuliformis. The sequence continues at coordinate 635,389,053 of CM062817.1, forward strand.
CACAAGGACTATAGTATTAGGGGCCACATATCCCTATGAGTAACCAAATGCCCCGAAAACCTTTTAGCAGAGCTAAGGAGCCACATATAGGGCCGACATGAATTCTGGAAGTTTCAACATGTGGTAGGTGAAGTGGAACCTTCTCAGAATCTGACGCCAAGCTTGTGGTAGGAAATGGGTGCAGGATCACCTACAAAAGAGGGTAGGGAAGGCACATGGGCTAGAACCTGCTTAGTGCATCTAACACCCAAGCTCGGGAGGGGTAACGCCATGAAGTGCATTAGATTGTTGCTAGCAGAGCATCAAATTTTCGACAAAGAAGATCCAAAGTTCTACCCGACCACTAAGATAGAGTCGCAACTAGGTAGATTAGTGAAAGAAGGATTGTGCAATGATAGATTTTGTCTATGGAGTGATTGCAAATATCTTGTTTTGATTTTTTACATAAAGTAAGTCTAAGGTCCTCTAGTCGAGCCATGGCTGAGATCGAAATTAGACTGGTTGCAATGTGAAGGGACTGAGTCCCATACTTAAGAGGGAGGATCATGCAACCTTACCAATTCGTTGATCTAAACCCTAGATGTGATCAGAAGAAAACCTGCAAGAGTTGGTTGTTTGATAATATGAATAGGAATAATGATGTCAGTTGAATGAGTTGGATAACACACCAACCCAAAAACACCATGATTGGATGAAAGGAGAATGACATGGTTGTATGAGTCTCGGACGAGTTGATTCTTAGAAGTTAATCTAATCATTTGTTGGGAATTTTTTCACTTGATGGACGAAATAACGTCGGCAGATGGCTCCCGTAATGGAAACAGATGTCAGAAATCTTGGGAGGTCAAAATCTCAAAACCTCATGAGCAAATGTGAATTGGAATTTAGTTGGAGAGTTGAGATCCAAGGTTGAGGACTCCTAGATGGACAAGTGGTAGTGCGCTATTTGTTGTGAGGTAACTGACATGGCCGAGAGGTGGGAACTTGAAGGCTTATTCTTAGAACATCTCTAAAGGTGTAAACAATAGATCGTCGAGATTGAAGCATATAGATGACGTGGAAAATGATGTGTGCTTGACGATTCTTCTATTGGTGGGTGGGTTGGCCCACAACCCACATAATCTAGGACACATAGCCCAGAGGGATGAGATGAAGGTGCAATAGAAAGCGCCAAGCCACATGGCGACATTTCGGTGGCGCTAGAGGTAGTCACATAGATGGGACTTGAGGTCCCCGAAGTGGATTTCCTCCCAATTGATCTCGCAGATCAATGACAGATAGCTACATCAAGGGCACCCCTTCCAAAACCATAATCCGCTTAAGATAGGTGGCAAAACTAGAATTTAGAACAGAGTGATTTTGTTTACAACGGAGGTTTATTGCAGAGCATCAGGACATAATGGTAGTGAACAAAGTAGCAGCCAATGGAAACGTCATCTAGTGGGGCCCATAAGATAGCTCATCCCGGGAGGAAGATCCTGGTGGGATTAGTAGTGCGCAGGTGAAAGTGTTAGGCAAAGCCTCATGAGATGACATCAGAGGTATATGTGGTCGGGCCCGCTCTGTTGTGGTGGCACCATTGGCTGGAGACTAGCCCACATATCACGTTGACCCGCTAAAGTTCACCCGAAGATTTATTGGTGTGGAAATATAGAAGGCGGCGGGTAAGGCCTAGCATGATGATTTCAGAGGTGTACATGGAAGGGTTTGTTCTGTTGTGGTAACGCCATATACCACGTCGACGCACTAAGTTTCACTGAGTGGATTGTTATTATGGAAGAGTTGAAGGTGCTTGGTAAGGCCAGGAGGATGATGTTAGTTACACCACACTGAGATACACTCACAAAATTGGTTGCGGTGGAAAATACAAGCAGATGTACTGGCCAATGGGAAGAGAGGTCATACAACCCCACATTCGATGCAAGCTCAGTAGAAAATTACCAAAAGTTGGTAAGTGGTTCCCTTGAGAGTGCGTTTGGAGGGACTTACTAGGATGATGTTGGCTAGTCATGTAGGCACTCACACAATCCCAATAGTGATGCTATTGGGTAGCAACAGGTCCGCAACCAGATCATCCTAACTCTACTGTGAGGCAGAATAAAGCAGTGTCGCAAGGAATTTGTCGGAATTCCATGGAATGGTAGTGGCAGAAGCATGCAACAGACAAGAGATTAGGCTAATGAGTATTTGGAATAGGGACCCACTCTCTAGGTAAGCTCAGAGTAAAGAAGTCGAAGGCTAACCAAACACATATCCTGAGATTCCACTAGGATGGTAACGTCAGGACAAGGAGGATGATCTTACCGGGAGACTGCACCAATCAAAGAACAAGGGAGAGGACCTCACGAGACACATAGTCCAGGAGATTGACCACGAAATGTTATCAAGGAGGCATGAAGGATTGCACTAGGAAGGAAGAGGCTACGGGTTAAGCCCGACCCTTGGTCATTTCGCAAAGAATGGGACTATGGGCTCAAAGGAATAATGAAGGGCACATAAAATGTCAGGTTTATGAGATTTGGTATTGTGTATGGCGCATGGTTTTTTCACGTAGAAATGAGATCAATGGTGCAAAGTCATTAGTGAAAAGAATTCAGCCTATAAAGGGTTAGATAGGCTAAGTGCCTAGGAGAATGGAAAGGAATGAGATGAAAGAAGAAGAAAAACAATTCTATACCCCATCCCTCAAGGTGACAGAAGGGATTGGGTAGGTTACAATTATAAAACCAAGAGTCCACATTGCAACATTCCTTTAGTTTTGATGCTTATTTTCCTACATTGCAGGTCATTGTTGATGGTTATATGTAATTTTATTTATTTGCAGCAATAGGGTTTCTTCATTTCACACTCATATACACAATGAATTAGCTAGAAAAAAAGCTATGTTCTTAGAGATTTATCTTCATGGTTACAAATTCACCACTTTACCATAATATTTTTACTTCTCCTCTAGGTTATTCCAAGTCATAAAATATTTCAATTCCACTGGGTTTCTCTAAGAAATCCAATCCATTTTTACCTATTTATCCCACAACATCAACTCAAACCAATATTTAGTTGAATTCTACTTTGATTAACCATCTCTCCTAGTTATTCGATTATAGGTGAGCTCAATTACTCTCTTTTTGGAAAATACTATAAGAAAATTAGTTAGTAAAATTTCCCAATGAGCCAACAATGCCAACTATAACCTCATACATATCATGTGACCATTTCATCTATCATAGATAAGCCAATCAAGGATTTCTTTCTCTTTCCAGGGTCCATTGTATTTTTTCTTTAAATTACCTGTTCATAATGTCACACACACATAACACAATACAATAATACACGTATACACATGTACAACAATGAACATTACCACATAGAGTCTAGAGCCCATACTGTCTCTATTCATGTGATATAGGCCATATCACCTCCTTTTATTTTTAATAGTCACAATGTAAGAATTCCTTTTTATCAACATGTTCCTCTTTTCATGTCATCTGTAAAAAAGCATATTATTATTCCTATGACCCCTAACAACCATGTTAACATAATATCATTTTCATATATGTATGTATGTGTGTGTGTGTGTATGTATGTATGTATTCAACATTATCATGTTTACAATACGTAAGTACATGTGAAATTTAACTCGAGGTTAAGGAAACTCCCTTTTACCATTTTATTATCCATCATTTCCATGTATTGAATGAGCCTACTTGGTTGACACATTATTTTTTCCTCTCTCAATTTTAGCCTTGATCAATTTCACCTTTATCCATGATTGTCATAAACCTATCATCATGTAAATACTTTTTACTTTATTTCTATGTGCTTTTGTGCTTTTTTATCCCCAATTGCAACCAACATACTATTACCACTCTCACCTTTAATTAAAAAAACTCATAATTTTTTCCTTGATTTTGTCATTTCAATAAATTATCATGACATTTTGTCCCATCTCTGCAACACTCTACAGGTCTTGATAACGTATTTTAAGATGGAATTTCTTTTGTATCACACAATTATCTATTTCCACATACATTATTTTCCTTGAAAATGTTACTGGCCATGCTTGTGCCATCATTCTTTAGGATATTATGATATCTAGAACTATAATTTTATATTACAAGTACATTAATTGCTAACATTCCTCAGTCAAGGAGGTCACAAAATATTTCCTTCAGAATTTTTAAATTATTTTTTCTTGTACTTCCATTTCTTCTTCTTTCTGTATCATTGATAACCATTAATTCTATGCATAGGATTTGGACTTAAACTCTAGGGAACAACCTCCCTTAGGTAAAAAAAAAAAAAAAAAAATCTTCTTCTTCTAGTGCTTTTGCTCCATGATTCTAGTGTTATGTAGGTACAAGTCTAATAACATTTATCTATTCCTTTTTGGTTTACCACTAACATCCTAGTTATATTTACTCCCACATGCGCACTAATTATTGTCCATATTCCCCTTATGTGATTGGCTCTTGGCATGGTTTACTATGTACTCCTACAACTAACTATGTTTCCTCACCCATATTATATGGGTGAAATGATTTGGTATATACGAACATTGACACCAGTGTTTATTTTCCTTCATAAGTGTTAGCACTCCATTCTCCAGGCTAAAAGGAGAAAGCTCAGAGGTAACAACAAACCTCTTTGGGTTGAGAGACTGGTCTTCTCCAACTAGAGGGGGCTCCCTCAACTTATGAAACTAAAGGTTTTGACTATATGGCATACAAAGACTAGACCAGAAAGGGAATTTGAAAAGTTTGGCTGAAGTACATATGGTAGAAAGGGTGATAACATGTGATCAATTGACCTTTTATTCACTTTACTTATGCAAGTAAAAATGACATCCTCCACGAGGGCATGTTAAGAATGACTTTGGACAACAGCAATAGGTTGTAATATAGAGGAGAAAAACAAAAGAAACAAATCCTTCCTATGCATATAATAATGTTGTTCATACATAAGAAGGGAAACTAGACAAAAGAAATAGCATTCATGAGTATAGATCATTCCATTTGCAACTGAAAAATGAAAACAGGTGTCTAGAGTAGCTTAACTGAATTCCAAATCAACCGAGATCATTATACTCATAAAACAAGAAGAGACAATAGAATAACTGAGAAATAAATAAACATAACTCCAAATATCATACCATAAGAATCCTTACAGACAATAATCAATAACTCTCATGTCATAAGCATTCTATCCATGAATTGATCACAATTACTCACATAAATTCTGAAAAATTAATGCAACAATGTTGAACCATCAACAACCCTTTCATATGTATTTTTGAGTTTAAATAGACATAGACAAAACATAATAAGAGTCTAAATTTGCTGCATCATTGATCCAATAGAGGATCGAATCAAAAATAAAAAGAGGAAAGCTTTTTCATTGTTATGAGTCTTTTTCCTCTTACAATGAAAAACAAACAAAATCCATAAAAGCTTCATAGATTTATCTAAGAAAAACTAAATATCTTAATAAAACAAGCATATCTTCGAAATCCATCTTCGTGAACCCAATAAAGCAGAAAAAATAGGAAAAGCTAGTGTTGACTGGGCAGTGCCTGTGCAGTGACTGCAAAATGACTTTTTGCTTTCAAAACTGACACGTGGTTGGTTGTTGAAGAGACGATTTGGATGCTACACCTACTCCATGTTCCTATCTTCAAATTCCAACAAGTGGCTTCCTCCCAACAGACGTGCAAATGTACAGGAATGGTTTGCACAGTAGCTGCACAGCGACTGCGTAGCGCATTTTTCAAAACTGCCTCTTGAAATCCCTCCAGTCCTAACAAAACACCACCATGCTACTAAATTCCGCTCCAAACATCAAATTCATATTATTTCCCTAAAAAAATAGCATCTACAATTTCAAATTCAAAACAAAATTCGAAACTTGAAGTAAGGCCTGATTACCTCCTCTTCCCTTTGCTAGAAGTCTTTCTGTTGGAGGTTGGTGTCTTAGAATCTTGAGGTTTGGGATCATTTTGTTCAATGGTTGATGATGGAGTAGGTTTAGCTTCAGTTATGTGCTTAGACCTCAATTTAGGAACCCTTTCAGGAGAAGATGCTCTAGTTTCTTCTTTATACTTATTTACTAATCCCCATGCCTTATTTATACTTTGTTTCATGCTTCTTAACTTTGCATCCAACACCAAGTTCCTAACATGCAAATTTTTACATTATCTCCTCGCTGGAATGGACCATTTTACAAAATTATTACCGCTGTCAAGGGCCTTGGATGCCTCACAAACTTCTTTGTCATAATTCTCAATAATATGCTGCACAAATCTCTTGTAACTCTGATTTTCTTGTATGAACCTCTTGACCTGTTCTTGACTCTGCTCCAGCTCTTCTAAGCATCTATGATACCTTTTCCATGGATCAAAAGGTGGTTTTCCAAGTTCTTGAGCCACCTTTTTCAACTGTTGTACATAGATGAGTTTTGATTTGGATGCTCTTGTTAAGGGTCCACTAGACTCCATTGCAATTTCCTTGGCATGTTTAGAAAATAAGACATCTTTCCCTTTGTCTTTGGCAAGAGATTTAGGTGGTGTTTCAATCTTTCCAATTGTTGGTTGACCTGTTTTCTTCAAATCTCTATTTTTATTTTCAAGAAATGTTATCTTCATTTAGTATTTTGAAAGGGATTCTTTCATTCTGACCATCTTGGGGTCCTCTTATTCATATTGTATAAAGCCTTGCTCAGATTTTGCTATATCTTCCTTCTACTATGGCTGCATTATTTCATCTCCTTTTACTTCTTCCTCTCTGCTATCTTATTGCTTGTATCCCTATTTATCTTCAAAAATTTATATCACTACTTGAGGGGTTGCCTCTTCCTCATTCTTTTTTACCCTTGACCTTGTCCTATGTCTCATTACAAACTCCTCCTAGATTGTATCTTCAACCTTTACCATAACCTTGGTAGATTGTGTTGATGTCACCTGCACTTTTCCTTCTTCGGTTGTCTTCTTACCCTTTATGCCTTGTTTCTTAGCCTTCTTACCAAGCTTTCTTATGAATTCTTTGCTTGGCTTTTCATCCTCATTTTTCATTCATTTTGTCTCCTTGATGGGTGAGTGAATTCCTTCTTAGGTGTTTCCTACGCTTTATGTCCTTCCTCATCCATTTTCACTGACGAGGACCCAACTTGAAGCAACAAATCAATACTGGAAAGGAAATCTAACCAATGCATTTTCTTCTTTTCAACAACAAACTTGACTAAAAGTTTGATATGATAGAAATGAAATAAATTGGAAACATGGTTTTCCTTTTGAATCTAAACTTTGGCTTCCATTCTCTCTTAACCTTTGAGTAAGAAATAGGGTGAATTCATGTGTTTTCTCTCTGTAAAATGCCATAACAGCCTCAAATGATATTGATACACCCTACTAAATCTGCCTTCATAGGTGAAGTACCTCCAGATGACTTTCAAAAGTTCAATATACTACTCCTAAAGGTATATAGTGGGGAAAACTATAGAAAACGCCTCCATGAATTATAGCTTAACAAGCTGTTTGGAAGCTAGGATGTCCAGCTCATCTCCTTTAAACCATTTTCCCCTGTTGTAGGGAGATAAGTGGCATCAGCAATGAACTTTTCAGCCAGGAAAATCTCCAAGTTTCCTAGCTTAACTTTGCCATCATGAAAATTCAGAAAAAACATATCGGTAAGCCTCATATTGTGACCTACCTTTTGGACCTTTTGGAAAACAAGGATACAACCCACGTTTTCAAAAGCTACACTAACATCTGGTGAGGAATTTATTAGGTTCAGGGTGTTGGGCTCAGTGTGCACTACATCCCCACATTTCTTGCTGACAACAGGAGCCATTTAATCCTAATACGTGACAAGTCAAACTCAATTCTAAAAGAGGCTACATGTATAGGTCAGAGGGTACAAGACTAGGCAATGGTGACAACGTAATTTCACTTAAATAGCTATATCAGGAAATGGTGAGAGGGAAAGTTTCTGAAGGTGAAGGTGAGTGGGAAAAACTCAAATCCACTTTATAGTTTACTTCGACCTTTCAACATCATAAAATTACTACATTTCCCATGTATAAAACACAATTGAAAAATTGAAAATGTGATTATACACTTGATGGAAAAACAAAGTGTGCATAGCGATTTTTCCTTTAACAGAGAATGTGACAAAGCTTAACAGGATTCAATCATAATATAAAAGAGAATACACAGGCAAGATCACTAACTCCTACCTCTCACAACTCTGAGAATAAACTGGGCATTGTTGATAACCTTGTGCAACACTGCACAACCTTAGTGTCCTCTGCGCCACAAGAGCACACCAAAATGTCTGAATTTCTCCCCAACCCGCCTTCAAAACATGGCCAATTCTTAAATTCCCTGCATGAAGAACCAATTCTTTCGCCTATGATCAGCAATAATGCAAATGGCTTCCTTTTGTAATGATTTTCAAAATGATTCAAACTTCTACTAACACAATTGAACTTGATGTTTAATCAACGCTCCACATGAAAAACACCTCAAAATAAATCAATTTGGAGTTTGGAGGCATAAGAAAATCTAGGGAAATGATGTGGGTATAATGAAATACTTGAATATAATGGATATGGATAGGGATTAATCATCATACGAAATGTTGTTTAGGCAAGCGAATTTTAGGCCTAGGAACTCACACTTGGGTTAAAATGGGGGTCTAGGCCTAAAATAGAAAATAGGGATAACATGAATGTTTAGGAATGGGGGAATTTTCAGATGACAAGGGAATAAGGGGATGGGAAGGAGGGGGAATATGATGTTTAAAGAGGGAAAGATTGGGATATTAATGACTATTCTACTTTGACATCATCTCATTGGTTGTGGGCACGTGATCAAGTAGACATACTAATAAACTCTCAATACTCTTACTCAACAGTCGTCATAACATCTCTCAATGCTTAGACACCCCTTCCCATGATTGAAATTTAATGATCAAGGTGATGACCAGGCTCATAATGATTTTCCAGGCAGTAAAAGGTCAAACTTATGACAATGAAAATGTTTATGAGTTTGACCCTTTGTATGATAGCAAAACTCATGAATTTTTGAAGACTTTCGACTAATAAGCTAACCTACTCTAACAATAGGTGTAATGGAACCGTATGTATTTCACATAATTGGTGTCTGGTTCTCTGGTTAATTAAATCTTACAATTATGTAAGTTTCCAAATTGGCTGCAACCCCGTTTTTGGATTCTTTTACTTATGCATTTCCTTTAGGACAAAATATTAATATATTGTACTATTAGTGTTGTCAGAATTACATTCAAGGTCACAACATAGTTTCATCAATATAAAATTACTAACAACATGTACAATTGATGAATTGGTTCAGGACAAGGGTGGTAGCCATCCTAATGAAAAACCTTCATTATTGTTCTATATGCATGTATGTGGAAATGCATAGCCATATAATTATTAAAGAGTGTACATATTTATATTTCATCACCATTTTCTCTCTCATGTTGATTTTCTTTATCTTGGCCTACCATGCTTCTTGTCACCCTGCTCTCATCCAAAAATCTTAGCTAGAGATACCTATTTTTGAATAGGTTCTATGTAGGAGTTGAATAACCAACACTCAAATTCCTATTTGAAACAACTTGTGTTTGATGTGAAAGGGGTTTGAAATTTTATTTTAATAGAAGTACATGCAATTATTTGAGTCTCAATATTTGGATTGGTTTCAGCTTACCAATTGTATACTGTAACAATATTTTCGTTAAACTCTCAGTTTTGGGTTGGCCTTTAGGCCTCAGAGTTGAACCTATAACTCTGATGCCTCCTACAACATCTCTTCGAAAAAAAAATTCTATAATCATAGATATATATATATATATATATATATATATAACAAATTATCAATGTTTATCTATAACTTTAAGGCCTTACAGAGATGATATCATCATTAAACAAACTATGAGCCAGTAAATAAATGTGAATGTATACATTGCATTTTATTGTTCTCATAATGATTATCAACATATTATATATATTTTTGCACATCGTTAACTTAGGAAATTTAAATTCAACCTTCCTCCACTCTTCCAATTTATATTATTGTACTTGATCACTATGCATTTATACATTTTATGCATCTTATACATCTTCTCCCTATTTGTTATTTTAAACTTCCATGTCTATAATACTTATATACAACCTACCTTGTATTTAATCTCACACTAAATTTGTTGGCACAAAATACTTATGAACATTTCATAAGAAGCCTTGCTTTAACATGTATATTGTATAATTTTCATTTTCCTTTGGGCATGATTGATTCATGGTTGACTTCATGATAAGGTGAGGTCACCTTCACGAGGCTATTCCCATTATTGATTTCACACATGATGACTTTCGATTCAAGTAAAAATATACATGTAGTCTTATTTTTACCATTGTTTGAACAAGGTTAATATAATACATCAATTCCATCATCACTTTACAACTTAAGACCTCACATAATGTAGATTATTCAAAGGCTGTAGCCCTCCTGCCAGTTGTAATGCAGTGCAATTTTGATTTGGTTTATATTTTGAAGTTCACAACCTTGATTGATGTGCCCACGACATGTTGGAAATCAACGATCCTTACACGGTAGGGTTTGATAAATGGTTGTATAATTTACCACGTCACCCAACGCTATCACACCATCCTTGTTTTCTCCTTCTCCCTTATGGAGCAAGCTCTGCAACCCATCCCTTATGGAGCTCTCCACTACTTACTCCACCCATTAACTCTGATTTTTTCAATGTGACAAGAAAATGGCGGTCTTCGACATTTGTTCTCTTTTTTTCCAGGCTAGATTTTTCCCCTTTTCCTTCTCACAAAGTAACTCGCAATCATCGGTTATCCTGGTGGTTTCTTCAATTTTTTTAGCCGATCATTCCTTTTTTTATGCAAAACTCTGTAAATTTTTTTATTAAGTTCATCGCTTGGAAAATACTTCTCGGCTAATTATTCTCCAGGTTATTAGTTCCATAAAGTTTAAGTGATAAGTTCTATGTAAATATTATTCTCTACAAAAGCTTGTAACAAGATGTTGCGTGACGTTTGTATAACTTTTTTATTTTAGTCTAGGAACCACTCTATACATTATTTTTTCTTTGGTATAGAAAAATATTGACTTCTCCTTTTGGCCAACATTGTATTACACAAGCTTGCATCTAGTTACATTGGTCTTCTTTAATGCATACTCTCTAGTTATTAAAACCTTACTGTTATACTTGTATATTATATAAACCTTCTTTTCTTTTTTTAAAGAAAATAAATATTCCCTTCAAGGTTTCCACTGCCGTTTTGCATGGATTGCTATTTATGTCGTCATAGAGGATATGTTTTCTTTTATTGTAATTTTGATTATGATGTAATAACGGAATATGAAAAAATTCTCTTCTCATTTAGATGCATATATCTTCCTTGTGTGATACTTTCTACAGAAAAACTTATTTGAAAGTAACGATAATGTTCACAAAAAATATTTATTCTTTTTTTGTCCTATATTATTATTAATTGCTTTCATTCAATATGGATACTTGTATTTTACAAGATATGTATGAGATAATAGTTATTCTTCTTGTATGTTTTTTTTCCAACTTATATCTTACTAAAACTTACTAGTCTGGAAGACCAGGCGGGCCTGTACTAGCCTTCCATTACCTTTTGAGACCCATTTACTAGAGTTTTTGGACTGTTACCTCTCAAGTCGGTGGGCATCCAACCTATCCATTGATTTCCTAGGTAACTAACCTAACTCCAATTATTACAGTACAATATATAAGCATACATATTCTTTGAACAATATTCTTGTCATACTCGTTAGAAAAGAAAAGTTGGAACTATTGGGTTTACTAGAACTTCAACTTTATTTTTTTAAATAAACCCTAACCTACAACCATTTATTCATGAATTCTTGGTAATATACATTGCCTTGCCTACCTTGGCATTCTCTGAAACTATACTTACCATTGACCTTTTATAGGCTAGTATTGCACATGATATCCATTCACAAATTTCCATGATATTTACAGTACAATTTCCTTTGTCAACTAAACATTCAATTTCCCTTTTTCACAACTAAATTTTCTTATAATACATTGGGTTATCTTTTCCAACAAGTATTCCAAAACATACTTTCTTTTACACATTACCCTGCACTCCTTTACATACAAATTTCTTTTACATGATCTCTTAAAAAATGCACAATTAGTGCATTTAACATTCACATATATGTACACAGTCTTTTCCCATAGACACAGAATTAGTGCATATAGAAAATTATCCCCGAAAAATACTTCCTCTTTTAGATACATTTACTTGATAAGTTTATCCTACTCTTATCTGATTCCTTTGCGGAAAACATCAAAGGCCTCCATGTTCCACCAAACCTTAAACGCAACATTCACTAGTTCCCATTGAGATATCCTCTAACTATAAAAATAAATTCACAAAACTTAATCTGATTGCACCTCCTAAATCCCCAGCAGTGTCCAACAACTTCCTCTAGGTTCTAAATCTTAGGAGCATCCTACTAAATTTTTCCTGGTTCTATCAATCTTTATCTCCCAACAGTAATATTCTCAAGAACTGTCTTTATTTCCCATAACCATTGTCTAATAGATCCCACACTATGGAATTTAAATCCAACCATGAAAAAACATGGCGTTCCCTTTTCTATTAGTATTCTCCTACATTTTTCTATCCTCTGGCAAGGATATCTAGAGGAATGACAGAGAGGATTATTTTTCCTTTTTTCTTAGCTCCTACCTCTCTAGGCATAACTAACTTCAACTGTTTTTCTTGTCACATAGTGATTAATCTCTCATGTTGGCCTTTGACATATTTCTGAAATAAGTATTGTACTAACGTGATTTCTCATTTCACTTGTTTTTTTGAAATATAAATAAAATTATATATCATCCCATGTTAGTTATCTTTATATATTTATTTATTTACTCTCATTAAAAATTTCAACCAAAAGTTAAAAGTTATAATTAAAGTTATAACAGGTATTACACTATTAAATTTTCTTATTTCAAAGATTATCCTCATTTTCATAATGAATTTTTCCATAGTCTATCCAATATAGTGTTTCCACATCACCACACTTTGGGTTTTTCCCCAACACGAGGGGCTTCATCTTCAAACAAGCATATCTCTCAAAAATTGAGGACCCACGAAGCACTTCAAAGATCAATAGAAACAACTTGACAAAGGTTATCAACTCGGAAGGGTCTCATGCCAAGAATCACGATGAACATGATCAACAAGTGTGGAGCAAGTGCGGGGTATGATCATGTTCTAAGGGATCCAAACCCTAGAGCTAGGGTTTCATCAATGCTAACCAAAATACCAAGGATATCAGTCACAATATCCTACACCAACTTTGGCACCAATAACAACATACTCAACAATATCCCACTTTATCATTGAGGTCAACACACCAATCATGATTTAGAATGTTGCATAAGCTACCATTGACTTTATGCTTCTTTTCTTCCTTTCTTTCCAAGATTCTCTCCCCCTTTAACATCAATGGAAAAGGTTGCTTGGTGCACCCTTTCCATTGACGATATATTCATTTGGTATGGCTTCCCCTAGTAATGTGCACTCTTGTTGCATCATCTCTTTCATTACATAAGATCTACATATCAATGTGATTTCCCATTGTAACATCTCTTCCATTACACAGGATCCCCCCTCACAATATGCTTCTTCTAATCCTTTGATGTAGCTCCCTCTCTCTCCATGTTTCCCATCTTTCGTTGACTAGTTTGTTTTCTCCCCCTAAGGGCTATGCCTCTTCTCATATTTCCATGGTTTATTTCATCTAGTCTTCCTTATTTTTAGTTTATTCTCCAAACCTTAGTGGTCTTTCTTTCCTACCTGTTGAATATCCTTCCTTCATGACTTTGTGAGGTCCACTTCAATTTTCTTCTACAATCTTGTGTAAAATGGCCAAAATTGTGACATAGGTAGTAAATTACTTTTGGTTTGAACAATGGAGAAAATATTATGATTTCATAGGCATGTGGGATTCAGTCAAATATTTCTCTAGGGTTCGGATAAAACCCTCTATAATTACTCCTATTGTGTTCCCTATAATATCCATCTTTAGGTCCATAGTTAGAATATGAAAAGAAATATCCATAAAATGTTCATGCATACCTGGGTGTATAGGGTAATGATCTCCTAAAAGTGTCTCACCCATGAGGAAATCCAAGTCCTTTCTGCTCTACACTTTTGAATTATCTTCTATGGTTTGGCATCTTGAATACATCAACTTAACTCCTTCAGGAATTGATCTTCCAGCTTCCAATATTGATTGACTTGTGCAACATTTTGACTTTGAGCGTCTCTTCATCATAAGTCTTCTCTTCATGAGGATTATTTCCATCTTCGTCATGTTACTTCTCTTCATATTTGGATATTTCATCCTTGCAGCATGAGAACTCATCAAGATACTGAATGCTTGTCTTGGGAAGTGGTGATATTTGGAAATTGAGAATCTCATCCAAGACTTGTGAACTCCTCAATATTTGATTTATCTTGTCTATTTTTTCCCTCAAGATGATGATTTCCTATTAACTTTCATGCAGTCCTCTTCCTTTTGTAGAAATTCTTCAAATTCTCTACAAATCTACCTCTGAGATCTATGTAGAAAATCTGATTGTAGATTAACTCGATAATGCAATATACCAAAGAAAAATACTATAATCTACTTCTACTATCAAACTTGTGGAATTTAAATATTTACGCAAGATCAAGCGGAACACATATAACCAAAAGAAGAATCAATGCACATGAAACATAGAAGAATACTGAGGGGAAAGCCTCAGCTGAAAACCCCACTATCTGTATTATCATAAAAGGTGGAAATACATCAGAATTACACAAATCCTTAGCTCTCACAGCTAACTAGCTCTCAGTACAATCCTCCTGGATGCTCACAGGCAAACAAGGCTTCTCACAAACCTTCTCCTCTACCCTCCAAGCCTCCTATTTCCTTGTGTTGTTTCTCCTGGGTGATCCTACTGTTACCAAGTGCAACACTAATCACTCACACTGATCTCACACCCTGTCAAAATGCACAATCCTCAAGGAACCTTATTCCTTCTACATGGATGAGTTTCCTTTATAGGAAAACGCATGCAACTGATAGTAACTTGTCCTTGACATTTAGCTCAACTGGGTCATTCTCTAAATAGACATGCATGAGTTTCTGATGAGAGAATCTTCAGTTATTTGGAGTACACTAGTTGGATGCATGCATGCATTAACTAACTGAACTCACAATTAGTTCCTCAAACAGTTTGGAACTAATTTAACTGGACTTAACTCAGTAAACTGAGCTAAATAATTACAACTCAAATTTTATCTCCTTAATTAAGGGATAACTATTGCATGACTTCATAAAGACCTCTAACTTGAATTTCTCCAACTAATTAATCCATAATGAATTAATTGATTAATTCCAAGAAGCTGGTGAGAGTAAATTTTAATTTTAATTCTCAATTTTAATTCAAGTACAAATTAAAATTGAAATTTCTAGATTCTATTTTTATCATTTCTTGTTGCTATTTTCAACACTTCCTCTCAACAAGAAAGGAATTCAACTCGATCCTGATCCTGAACCTTTTGAATGTTCTGCATGCAACAATTCTCTCTAGTGTTGTTGCTCCAACAACTTCAAAAACAAAAAAACATCCAACCTGAATCAAAATGATGCCTCTGTCGGCTGAAAACTCTGTGCTTCTGCTGACTCAGCCTTTCTGCACTATTGTCAATCCTTCTCTGTGCTCTTCAGTATCTGACTACTCTAGCCTCTTTCACTTTGATCTTTGACTGCATCAATCCCACTGATTTATCCTGCTACTCTATACTTTCGGCTCCCATAGCAAGGTATGATCCATGAGATAAAACCTCTCTATGGAACCTGCCCAATTTCAGCCTTTTTGAGACTATCACTTCACATTGCCCCACCTCACACCTAGAGGTATGGTTGCATGTGATCCCTCTGCTAACTTGGCTCGAAATTTCCCCCTACTGGAGGTCTCTGCATGAGTGGATGACTCCACTCGATCTCCTCTCAGCATCTCCAACTGTGGCTCCTCCACAATTGTCTGAGACTTCTTTTGGGGCTATATGTTGAGAGGTAATTTACTCTACTACTCTCCCTCTCAACCACCAAGTATCTAACATTTGCCTTGCTCCTCAAGGCTTTGCGTACATCTTGAACCTCAAGAGCATACATGTTCTTGACTCATGAACCGATCTGTTTCACCTGTCTAGTGGTGATGTGTCTAAGGAAAACCTTTCCCTTACTAAAGACAACATCGTAGCCTTTGTCCTCCAACATCGCGATTGATACCAAATTACTCTTCAGTCCAGGCATATGCTTCACATCTGTCAAGGTGATAAGAGCTCCATGCTCCCTCTGAAAAGCAACTGTGCCCACTCCTGAAACAATATACCTTTCATTGTCACCCATCTCTATGCACATCTTGAGGTCTTTCTCCTCCAAGGTACTGAATAAACTTTCATAGTCGGTCATGTGGAATGAGGCTTCACTGTCAAGAAACCAACCACAACCCATCATCGATGACACCATGCATGCGATGAGGGTGAAGTCCATTTCAAGCTGAGAGGCTAATGCCTCACCTTCCGATCCTTTCAAGGATCCCTTCTTGGACTTCTTCGATGTGAAATTAGTGGCATAATGACCCATCTCGTGACAATTAAAGCATCTCACTTTAGACTTGTCAACCTTCTTCCCTCCATGAGAAGAATTCAATTCGGAATGGAACACCTTCCCCTTCCCTTTCCTTGCCTTAATTGCTAAGGCCATATTTTCTTCATCATCATCCTTGGATGAAGAACCATCTCAAGTGCTCCTCTTGATCTCCTCCTGCATGAGATCTGACCACAGTCATTCCCAATCCGACAATTTCTCCCTTCCATTCACAGAGTCTTGGTAGCCATTCTAGCTCCTTGGAAAGCCAAGGAGAGTGAGGCTCACCATATCATCATCAGTAGTAGTTATTCCCACACTTCCAATCTCATCTCTGCAAGTGGCGAGCTTGTTCAAATATTTGGAAATAGTATCGCCATTCCCCATCTTCATTCTTTGAAGATTATCCTTGAGCGCCAATTTCCTCTGGTTTCTATTGTTTTGGTATACGTCCTTCAATGTCTTCCACATTGAATATGTAGTGTCCTTTCCATGGAGAATCGAGACAATATGGTCTCGAACTCCCTCAAGGATGATTTGTCTCGCCCTCGCCACACACTTCTTCCATTTAGCCAATTCTTGTGCATTAGTTGAACCTAGCTTTGGGACTTATTGATCAAAGAAATCCTTCAAGCCGTTGTCTTCTAATACAGCCTTCATTTGATCTTTCCATGCTATGTAATTCGAGTTTCCTTCCAAAGCATACTCGAGTCTCAAGCCATAGAACACCATCGGCCAACCTTGAAGTATGATAAGAATTCAATTTGCACCAACAACCTCGAACTTAAAACTTCAAATTCTCTTCTTCGTATACTGTTCATAGCTCCGATAAACTCAGCTCTGATACCATGTAGAAATTCTACAAATTCTCTACAAATCTACCTCTGAGATCTATGTAGAAAATCTGACAGTAGATTAACTCGATAATGCAATATACCAAAGCAAAATACTATAATCTACTTCTACTATCAAACTTGCGAAAGCTTAAATATTTGAGCAAGATAAAGTGGAACACATATAATTAGAAGAAGAATCAATGCACATGAAACACAAAAGAATACTCAGGGGAAAGCCTCAACTAAAAACCCCACTATCTGTATTATCATACAAGGTGGAAATACATCAGAATTACACAAAGCCTTAGCTCTCACAGCTAACCAGCTCTCAGTACAATCCTCCTGGATGCTCACAGGAAAACAAGGCTTCTCACAAACCTTCTCCTCTGCCCTCCAAGCCTCCTATTTCCTTGTGTTGTTTCTCTGGGTGATCCTACTATTACCAAGTGTAACACTAATCTCACACCCTGTAAAACTGTGCAATCCTCAAGGAACCTTATTCCTTTTGCATGGATGAGTTTCCTTTATAGGAAAACTCATGCAACTAATAGTAACCTGTCCTTGACATTTAGCTCAACTCGGTCTTTCTCTAAATAGACATGCATGAGTTTCTGATGAGAGAATCTTCAGTTATCTAGAGTACACTAGTTGAATGCATGCATGTAGTAACTGACTGAACTCACAATTAGTTCCTCAAACAATTTGGAACTAATTTAACTGGACTTAACTCAGTAAACTGAGCTAACTAATTACAACTCAAATTTTATCTCCTTAATTAAGGGATAATTGTTGCATGACTTCGGAAAGACTTCTAACTTGAATTTCTCCAACTATTTAATCCATAATGAATTAATTAATTAATTCCAAGCAGCGAGTGAAACTAAATTCGAATTTTAATTCAAGGACAAATTTAAATTTAAATTTTTGGATTCTATTTTTATCATTTCTTATTGATATTTTCAACACCTTCTACTTCATATGACTTATTAATAATTCCTTAATCCTTTTGGCCTCTTCATGCTCTCCCTTGAAAGAGGTGATTTTCTTACCAAGTTCTTTATCATGTTTTTTCCACTTATTTGGCTTTTCCTTGAGTTTCCTTGTCAAGATGCTTTCTTTATTGTTTTCCTCTTGTAGCATGCTTTTGAGATGGTCTGCTTCCTCCTTTTCTTCATCAATTTGACGATCCTTTCTGCAATTTTCATCTACTCCTTTTTCATTTCAATTACCCTTCTTAGCCTGTTTATTTCATCAAGAGCATGTTCATATTTAGCTTCCTTCTACTCAATATTTTTATTTTTATCTTCGAATTCAAAACAATTGGCTCCTCACCAATTCAAAACTGAGACTGTTATAAAAAATTACTATCACCATCTCTCCTTTTTCAACCTTCTCAATTTGGAGCTTGAGAGATGCAACTTCTTCAAAACAACTACAAACATTTAGTACATGTATTGATATTTTCTTCACTTCTTCCTAAAGAGTCTTGTTCTCTTTTATTGCACCTTTGAGCTCAATTAGAGTAGTAATAAACTCATCTTTTAGATCAACTACCATATTATCTTAAACAATTGGCTCCTCACCAATCAACTCCTTTGACTTCCCTATCTCAGATGCTACAAATCTACTTTCAAGTGTTTAATCTTCCAAATAAGGACCGTCTTTGATACTAATTGTTAAAAGCACTGAGAGGGGGATGAATTAGTATTTAACTTTTTTACACAATTGGTTAGATTCCTTTACACATTCATAACATCAACAAAAAACATAAAAAATCATCACATAATACTATCAATATACAGTATATTTCACTCAACAAATTACTCCATTATGTATGGTTGCATACAAGTTTAGTAGTTGAACATGAAGGAAGTACAAAAATACACAAGGGTTTTACCAGTAAGTGTTGGAAGGAAGCTAATTCTCCATAAGGCCTAAAGATTTTTGCAAATCCAATATAAACAGGTCTTCATTCCCCTTGTAAAATTCAACTTCTCTGCTCCACACTTCAACTCTTTCTACCTCAAACCAAGATCAATACTAACTTTGGGATCTTGTACTAAGGACAATCACCCAGCTCAACTATGCTAGCCTAGAATCAACGATTGCACAAACATTCACTATCATTGCAATATGTATAAGTAAATTTTCCCAAAATATACATAAGACCAGATTCCTTTCCAAGCTTTTGCTCAACCAATCAAACCATAGCCTTTTCAATACATCAAAAATATCATATGTCTCACACTATCATTGCACTACCTATGATTTTTTCTGACTGTCATAATATTGCTATGTCAAATTCTAATAACATCATTCATATATCAACATGCTCTCACACTCTATTTATACATCAAAATTTCAAACTTGACTCGTTAGAAACACTTCCTAATACATCTTAGAGAAACAAACCCATTCAATCATATCTTATAAGGAACATACAATCAATAATCTGTGAATTCTCTCACAGACTTTTGCAATATCAGTGTATACAACACTTATACATGAAATAAATTAAAAAATGACTATTACATGGCCTCCATATACTTTGGCTGAAAAACAAACACATTCTCTGTTATAAACCCTTACCAGTAGTATATATATCTAATGCATCAATAGTGTCAACACTTATCATCACCAACATTACTTGTCCTTATCAAACCCTAGCAAGTGAAATTTAGCAATCATATTATAGGATCAAGGCTTCAAACCAACAAATCTGCAATGCCACACAACCGTTGTTGCATCCTTTTCGAAACTTGACCCAATGATGATTCTTTATTGATGTGTCACAAAGTTAGGCTTGAACACATTTGTATATTATTGATATTTGTGCATATAAGAAATAAGATATGACATAGAATTCTAGATAAGGCTTCTCTCCACACTAGCATAGTGTGTTCTTTAGATCTGGTTTAATAATTTACATATATCTTATCCAGCAAAAACTACTTTATTGAGATGAATACAAGTCATAAAATTCTATAATGATTGATAGGGTGAAAGTGTTTCCAGAATCAATAGAATGCATACAAACCTCTTAAAAATTGAGACCAAACCTTTTATAATGGAGGGATGTGTGGTCATAGGAATGCCCAACTTCAAAGAAAAATTGACATCGTCAATTAGTAGCTAAACAACGTGTCAATGAAACTAAGAAATGATCTATAATGATTCTTTCCATCCTTTATTCTTTGTGGAATACATTTATTGATTCCTTTGTTGTTTTGTATACTACCTTCTTTCTTAAACAAATGTGCTACTTTATAAACTGTTACAGATTACACAATTTCCTGCAACAATTTTGTGGATATTTGTCCTTGGAACGTTTCTCAATGCAACACTCTTTTGTTCCAAATATAATTTTGATCCAAACACTAACCAAGATAAGTTTTATAATTAGGTTGGTTTGATCGAAAATGGTTCCCATAGAGATATGCCCTAAGAGGGACAAAATACAATGAACTGATCATAAAAACTTCTCTTCTAAGACCGAGTAGATCATGCTTCAAGGATTCTAACACTTTGCACAATTGAACTCATGAAATATCCAAATGAATCACCAAATATTAAACCTTCATAGAATATAGTTAGGTAGTCAAAGAATGTGATGGAACTACCTTAGAACATGGCATTAGGAACCTCAACAAACTTCATTAATTGAAAGATAAATAATGAAAATTCTAGATCATTAACAAGATCAACTTTCTTTGATGTAGCACTCTATTCCCAGTCATAGATAATTTTAAAATATCACGCATTGAGTGCACAAGATAGTTTAAATCACATCCAAATTTTTGCATTAAGCACATTCTGTATGCAATGGAACCCTTAACAAACCATTAGTTTCTTTAATAAAAAAAACTTTAAGAATTTGACCTGAAAATATTAACCATATATACTCTCTCATTAGTTCTTTTAAAAGACCCAAAACATGCTTCAAATATAACTTGGATTAGTCTCACATATGCTCAAATATTCTAGTGAAGGAACACATCAAAGGATATAAAATCAACGCAGAATTTTGAAATTTTTCATGTTGTGCAAGAAAGTTGATTATTTTTAAGGATGCAGAAAAACTAACATCATATTAGTGTTTGATGAAGTAGACTCAAGACCCAATGAATCCCTTTCAAAGGAAACCAAAATCATACTTAAACAATTCTCAAATCACACAAAAACACCTTTCTCTCCAAATTTGTATAACTCCCTAGGTCGGAGCGAATTCATCACATGATCAACACCAAATTCATTGACTTTGTGAAGAGTGTAAGTGAATTTATATATATTAGGAGGGATGTCAAAGAGGTTAGATGAGTTCCCCATTAGGAGGGAAAAATCATTTAAAATTTTAATTTTTAATTTTATTTGGATCCAAAAAAGTTCCCTCCAAATTTGGAACTACTTAAAAATAAATTTACTTTTTCTTCCAAAAACTATATCATGATGAAATTTGAGAGTACTATTTGACCCTATTAAATTTTCTTCTTTATAATATTATCCCTCTTTTCATAATGAAGTGTGTCATAGTCTAGCCAATATAGTGTTGCCACATCATCACACTTTGGGGTTTTTCCCACAAGGAATGGTTTCATCTTAAAACAAGAATATCTCTCAAACTGTGAGGATCCATGAAGCACTCCACATATCAACAAAAATGGCTTGATGAGCATTATCAACCCACTGGTGTCTCATGCCAAGAATCTTGATGAAAATTATTATCAAGTGTGGAGAAATTGTGGTGTATGATCACCTTCCAAGTGATCCAAACCCTAGAGCTAGGATTTCATCAATGCACCATCTCATCCATGTAGGCTAACATGTTAGGAACATCAATCACGAAATTCTGCACCTTCTTTTACATTAATGACAACATACTCAACAATTCATGTTGAATTCAAAATGATAAGGCTAAAAAAGGAGAGATTATGATAAGAAGTTTTTATAATAGTGTCAGTTCATAATTCAAATATCTAAAGAAAAATAGTGAGAAGAAGGAAGCTAAATATGAACATTCTCTTGATGAAATGAACAAGCTGAGAAGGAATATTGAAATGAAAAAGAAACATATTAAAATTCCAAAAAATGATAGTAAATTTGATGAAGCAAAGAAGGAAGTGGACCATCCCAAAAGTATGCTACAAGAGTCAAAAATTAAAAAAGCATGTTGACAAGCTAACTTAAGGAGTAACAACTTGATCAAATCAATGAGTTTGATTATATATATTAAATTTCCCTAGAATAAATCACTCTTGCTCAAAAACAAAGAGATAAAAGGAATTATTGGTTCATTTGAAAGAAGAGATTCAAGAAGGGAGATTAGGACTTCCTATTTAACTCAAGATACAAAAATTTCAAAGGAAATTTTTACAATAGATGGTTAGGGTGATATGTGGTCAACATAGTCTATGGCAATGATTATTTGAATATCCACACCATGAATGAATAAATAAATACATTAATGTCCAACAGAAACCAATTAAATCTATATTGGAAACCCAAATCAAGAGAGAAATTTATACAATACTTAATAAATGTCATAACTGTATTTTCCAATTCATTTCATTAAGAGGAACCACATGTCAAATTCCTTTAGTTTTTCTTCCTGAATATACCCCTTCTCCCCCATGTTTGAACTCAGATAACAACCCATTCTCCCAAAACCCTAGCATCTTTTATACCTATCACACCATGCAGGCATGCATGTTATCACCTAGCATACACCTTGTGCAAGTAATCGAAGTCAAAAGTTTAGAATGTGTCTTTCACAAGGAGATTAACTTGACTTGTCTTATCATTATTTGGATGAGGGTCAATAAATATAGAAATTTCATAACTTATCTTAGCCCTAGGTGTCAACATACATCATCTTAGATCTAGGGAAGTCCTCTTTAGTTATACCCTCCTATGGATGAGCAGGGAAATTAAAGAGAGATATCCTACTAATGTTTGTGAACCATCATCGAAAAATTCCTCTCTTACAACTCAAATGATCCCACTTTATCTATAAGTTTACGCAATAGGAGAACTAAGGGATTAGAGGATATCTCATGTGTGAATAAGTTATAAGAATCTTTATCTACCATTTCTATTATGTTAATGGAAACATGTTTTACTTCACCATTTCATGTTTATATGTGTAAGAAATATGTTTTATTTATTGTATTACTTTAAGATACATGTTGACTTCATGCTATAGAAGAAATCCTTGTTTTTTTCTTTTGCATGTGTGTAAGAGTTTAGATCAAGGATTTAGAGCATGATATTAAGGTAGAAATAGGGTTTCTAGCTATTGTGATGGGTTTGCAATCTACACTAGCCTGCAAAGATACTAAGGCATGACCATTTATTTTTCTTTCTTAGTTAATTATATGTCTTGTTGTTGCACTATAGTTATGTAATCTTCTTGAGTCCTTCACACGCTATCTGGAAGATGTTAAGGAAAGCTATATGGGGAAGTAACTCCTTTTTCCTTCTATACAAATAGAGCAAAACAAATTGGCGACTCCACTAGGAAAAATACCTAGTGACTATGTGAGTATGTTCTCCTTCCTTCTTTGTGATCTCTAGTTTTTTATTATTTTTTTAGCATATGTCTCTGAATTTGAACCTTGTTTTTGTATTTTTGAGGCTTGATATTTATTCTATTTTTCCAATCTAAGAGTCTATTTTCTTAAAACTTTTATTTTGGAAGCCAATCTCTAGCTATTTCAGAGTTATAGAGTAATTGCAAGAACCAATCACTTCCTATCAACTTCCTCATAGTGACTAGTATTTAAGATGATCTCTTCCTAGGAGATATGGTCTCTCAAAGTCAAGTTTTGCATTGAAATACAAATTGGATCCTATTGCTAGAGCCTTAGCTATGTGCTTCTCTACATATTACTGATTACATCTTACCAAAATTTGACCTATATCCCTTCTTGTTCATGAAATCTACTTTTTATTTTAGCTTTTCTTTGTTTTAAATAAGGTTTTCCTATTTATTACCTTCAGTGGTGATTGACCTTTTTGTTATTTTTTTGACATTGAGAAACTTATTTGATTTGTTTGGTTAGTAATCGTTCTATCTTCTTTGATAAATTTCAAATAAAACTTTGAATTGTGTGGCATTTTAGGTCTTGATCACTTCTAGTGTTTGGATTAATTTTCCTTGCAAATCATTATAGGTGTAAGTTTTTTGGTTTCTCACATTAAGTTACATATTGAAGCATCTTTATTTTTGTTTGAGATTTATTTTTGTCCGGTTTGATAAGGCCTAGTACATATTTTCTCTTTTAAATCTATATTTAATGCATTTTAATTTTTTTCTATCCAGTATTTGTTCTATTTTCTTTGATAACTCACGAGCCTCTATATTGCAACAAGAATGTTGCAACTCCCAAGGCTACCGACTTTAATTATCAACCCGAGGTTCGTACAAACTTAAGAGGTATAGACACTATATGTGCATCATATAATGTGTCCTTCCTTTGTTGTCGTGAGAGAAAAGAAATGTTGCCTATTTACAGGA
Source organism: Pinus tabuliformis (assembly GCA_031772625.1). Classification (NCBI taxonomy): domain Eukaryota; kingdom Viridiplantae; phylum Streptophyta; class Pinopsida; order Pinales; family Pinaceae; genus Pinus; species Pinus tabuliformis. The sequence continues at coordinate 635,414,161 of CM062817.1, forward strand.
ATGAAAGACTGAATTTAAAAATGCTTGTAAAGTAACATGAAATCCTCTATCTAATTATTAACACACTTTGCTTGCAAAATAACCCTATTTGTAACATGTGATGTTTTAACTAATCTAAGCATAAAATATGATCTAGAGAGTACTAATTATTGTGTGCATGTGTAAATATAAAAGAACTCATTTTTTAATCATTTTGTTTAATAAATGCAAATGCTAATCCTCACATGTTCTTTGGCAGGGGAGATAGGTATGGAGGAAGAGGGTTAAAATGGTATTAATGGCATGGAGGTCAAGTAGAGGCCTAATCCCAGCTTCAATGATGATTTTTCTCAATTCGGGCTCAAAACAAGTCGCTACAAGATTTCCTACAGTATGTACTAGTTCTCCTATAGGATCCCCTGTTTTACTACATGATGTTACAGATTTACTATACGAAAATTTATCGAATGACCAAGAAAATCAAATCCAAATTGGATGGGAAAATTTTTTATTGACTAGGATGTCTTGGGTCCCCATTCCAAGTGGAATCACTCAAAAGGACCTCTGTTAACCCATGCTAAAAGGTAGTAGAAAATTACTAGTCGAAAATCTAGAAATTCAAGAACTAGTGAGCTAGTAAATCTATAAAATGCATAACCTAATAAAGCGAAAATTAAATGGGGTAAATTTTTTTATGAAATAGAAATTTTTTTTGATCTAATACAAGTGGAATCAACTTTATTGAATCTCGTTAGCATGCTCTAAAAAATAGCAAAAATTTACTTCTAGTTGCCACAAAGGAGTTTCACAAATCTGGATTTGGGAATAAGAAGACTAATCCAAGTAGCTCAATGATTACTATGACCTTCCAAATATTTTCAAGAGATGAAATGATTCTTGTGATCCTGCAAAATAACTTACATCAACCATTCAACCCAATCCTACAACAAGAAATCATTAATACTAAATGCAGAAATAGAAAGAAATGAAAACAAGAGATGCATGTGACTAAGAAGTGAAAAGAAGGAAAGAAAATGATACAAAAGGGCTTTGAGGCTCCTGGAATGGCCAATCCCAAGGACACTCAGAGACCTATGGAGGAGAACAAGATGTAGAATCTGAACATGACACCAATCTTCAGTATTTTCATCAATACAATTACATCTCTGCAAGAAAATACAATGGATCTGCAAAAATACGAGTTCTCTCCATAATAACACTAATGAAAATCTCGTCCTAGAGGAAAATTCGACTTGGTACTTATAAAAAATGATTAGGTATCATTCCTGATGAATGGAGGAAGATTTCCCCACCAAAATCCCTTAATTAGTGGATCTGGTTCACAATACTAGGAATTTGCATTAAATGGCAGGGAAAACATTCCTAGAGTTTCTCAATCATTGGAGTTCCACAATTTGTGCCATAACTCTATAATATCTTGTTGATTTATTATTCAATAGTGATCCTCCTATAGTAGGGAGAAAGTACCTAAATTATCTCCTCCTCCAAATCTTCATGATTTGCCCAATATTCTCATAATATTCCACAAAAATAAATAATATTAGGCACAAATATGAAATTATTAATAAACCTTCCTAATGAATATATTAAATTTAAAAATACATTATCTAATGCAAAAAGGGAGGTTTAATGTGTTGAAGGATGGTTATAGGCCTTAATTTATGTTTAATTTAGAGGCATGGGCCTTAATTTATGTCTAATTTAGAGGCCCAGCATACCCTCTGTTGAAAGTATTGCTCATCCTCTGAGCAACTTAGTGACCTCATTGTGCCTCATTCATGGCCCTGGTGGCCTCTCTCTTGTGCATTAAGAATCTTGGCTGTAAGTTCTGCAAGGACAAGCCCAAAAACATATTTGTACAATGAAAAATCCTTGTTTCTTGAGACCATTATTTTGCCTTCTTCCCCTTATTGAAGATGGTTCTTGAATATTTTTCAGTTTGGCAAGGTCTTCCACATCCTTATCAACCTTCTTCTACCTTGTTCCACCATTTGGAAACCTCTGAAACCTTCAAAATGTCTTTAGATGAGAACTAGGACATCCTGTAGTAATTCCTATCAAAACTACAAGAAACCTACAGGAAACCAAAATAGAGCATAAATGATAGTCTAAGGTTAGGGCAGGCCCTCAACTTGACTCTCATGCCTTTCTCCCATTTTTAGGCCCTCGACAAAAGCTAGAAAGAGATTGGAGACCTCTCAGAAAACCTATTTTCATCACTGCAATTGGAGTTCTATTTTGATGGTGAATGCCTTATTTCTTTTTGTTTCCTTCTTCTTCTCTTTTGTGGCCTAAGTGATTGCCTAATGGCCTTGGAGTTCTCTATTTTGATTAGGTCTCTCTTAGGCAGTGTCATTTTGAGTTTTAGCACAAATTGTTCCTTTCTTCCTTCTTGTAGCAACATTTTGCCTTCCTATAGCATACATTCCTTCTTCCTTCAAAATCTTCTTACTGTATGAGAGTGATGAGAAATGATATAGGTTTGTGAAAATGGAGAGAATTCTCTATTTGCTTGTTCAAGAAATTTTCAAGGGGAGATAGGGTTTCTTCTTGAAATTATGAAATAGGATGGATGAATGATGGATGGATAGTGAATATGAAGTGGATGGAGAGCTTGGAGTGTTGTGGTGACTTGGCCTTTGCAAAAATTTCTTCTTTTAACTGATGTCCTCATTCCTTGAAATCATCACCCTTCATAATTTGACTTTTCAACATTGCATGAGTGAAGGAGTGAGCCGCAATTAACTAGTTGAAGGCGACTGAGACTGCTAACCCATCCTTAGCTTATAAAACCTCATTTCTCATGCATTTACAACAAATTTCTAACTATAATATGTTCAAGAGAAGAGGTCAAGAATATTGCATACCTGTACCTACCTAATGGTTGTTGGAGAGACTTGCATGCTGCTGCTGAGTTGATGTTGTTTTGCTTCTCATGACTCAGATACATCTTCTTGACTACCTTTTTCTTTTTTGTTGATCTTATTTTGCTGATGGGTTGTCTTCTTGTTGATGTGCAAGTGATAGCTTCCTTTGTTGTTGTTGAGCTCTAGATGAGTTTCATTGTGCCTGCAGTTATGCTTCTCCTCTTTCAATCATGGTGTTGAAGCTTAGTCCTAGATCTTGTTGTTACTTCAAAATAGGCTACTATAGCTACCCTTTTTTTTATGTTTGTGTCCTTTCTCTGTTGGAGGGTAAATAGGTATTGGAATGAATAGAAGTTGTGGCCATAGAATGACATGGTCATGATGGGTGTTGGCTGAGATGTGGTGAAGTCAATGTCCTTTTTTTCTATCCCAAAACAGGTTTGCATCATAATTTTTCCATTGGACTACCTTTCCTATAGATTTTCAGAACTTCCTGTAGTACTACAGGAAACTCCTGTAGTAATTCAAGACAACCTCTTATAGAAGACTTGTTTTGTCCATATACCCCAAACAGTAGAATGAATTGACATGAAACTTTTTGAGAATGTTTCCATCATCATTATGCACCTCCCCATAAAACAAAATTGTCAATGGATGCACGGATCTCAAGAAAAACTAAAAATGGCTAAAGGTAATGAAGGTCGATTTCTTGCAAACCATGCACTGGAATTTGCTGAAATTTCTTGAACATGTTACCATCATCCATATTCATCTCCCCATGAAATAGATTTTTAAATGGATGCATGGTTTTCAAGTTATGCCAAAAATAAATTTATGCTCTATGTATTTTTGTTTCCTGTAGTAAAACAAAGCCTTCCTATAGTTTTTTAGGACAACAAACAAATTGAATGGGAAAATCTTGAGAATGATGGGTGGATGGTGCAAATGGATGACGGTGACGGATTGGCATGGCCTTGGCCTTGTTGGAGCATTTGAGAAAAGGAGGAGAAAGTCAAATTTTGACTTCTTTTGACTAGGTTTGACCTATTTTTTCTTTCTCTGGTGGAAACTTGTTTTTGTTCCTTGTAGATGTTAGAGAGCGCCTACATTCATCAAAGAGATACATGGAGCAAGGATTTTTTTATTTTTTTCTTTCTTTTTTTTTTCTAGGCCTACTAGCTACCTCAATGAGGTTTTCAACTAGTAGGTCTGCCTAGGTGCCTCAAAGGAGGTTTTCACCTGGGATCCTTTTTTTCCTCTTTTTTTTCTTTTTTCCCAACCCATTGACTGCCTTATGGAGGTTTTCAATCAATGAGCCAATCTGAGGCACCTCAAAGGCGGTTTTCACCTAAGATTTTTATTTGTTTCTCTTATTTTTAAATTTTTTTCTACCCTACCCTACTTGAAAAACAAAATCACTTTCAAGTATAAGAATACTTCCAATGGAGCCATGTGCACATCAAGATGATAGAAAAAATGATGTGTAGGCTTGAAATATATGCTTTGACATGTACTTGGATTTCATAGACTAAATGATTTTAATTTGAAAGGATCAAGCATAGTTGAAGAAGAATATTTTAGAAGATTTTCCCGAACTTAAATATCTACCATTGACATAATAATTATTGATAATAAATTAAATTTTTGAAATCCCTATTTTAAAATAGACACATGTATTGAGTTAAAAATAACTATACATTAGTGGTAACTGTGTAATTATAAATTAGTTGTAACTATGTGGAAAAATAATTAGAAAATTAACTAGAAATGATTTTTAAAATTATGAAAATAATCTAAAAAGAATATATATTTATAAAGTCTAATTTTGGGTTAGAAGCAATGATATGGATTTCCATCATTAATCAATAGGTTTCTCATGTTAGTTTGATTATACATAGAGGTACATTCTACAATTCACTATGAATAAGATGTGTAATTCATTTTTATGTTTAACATAAGATTTACATTTCATATTAAGAAAATATATTAATAACTAAAAAAATATTTTACTCTTACCCATAAATAAAATATTTAGATTTATATATCAAGTAACCTAATATTATATCAGCGTCTCATATTGACTTTATGTATAGAAAAATAAATAAAGTAACTGAATGTAAAAAAAATTCTTATATTTTCACTTTCTTTAAGGAAGATGTATGATTCTTTCACCTTTTAAAAAATTCAAATGTAAACCTAAAATAAAATATTAGAATATAGAGCTTTAACTAATTACATTGTAAGGTGTTCCACTTTGAGAAAAACTCCCCCTGTTGCCACTTTGAACTCCTATGCACCATAAGATCTATTGTTAGACGATTGAGAGTTCTTCTACCCTTAGATCCCATTGTTTTAATTGTCAACAAAATCTCGATTTGTGTAACCGCTCAACTTTTTGATATTTACAATAATTGTAACCCATGAAGATCTGTCCATAGTGGGTTTTGGGAAAGAATCAAAAATCTTAATGCATTTGGAAAACCTTCTTATGGAGAAGCTGGCAAGTCTTGCTCGTCAATGGGACATCCATGAGATCAACATCGAGGATACCATTTGCATTGAAGTTGAGCATTTTGATTACCTGAATTTACAATCGTTTGGTAGTTAAGTTTAGATTTCTCTACTTTTGAATTAAAGAAAATAAAGATACCATTGGCATTGAAGTTGAACATTCTGATGATCCAAACATACAATCGGTTGGTAATCAGGTTTAGATTTCTCTACTTTTGAATTAAATAAAATAAAATATTGTAATGAAGTAGATTGCACTCTCATAATTACAAATTTTGCATGAGTAGTTCTCTATTTTACAATGGGGTCTAATGTATGCTTTTTGAAATAGTGAAAACAAGACATTGTAATCACCAAGTTTATGGCGTTGTGGTTGTGGTTCTGGACTTAGTATTATATCCAATTTCATTTTATCACACTTTGGAGTAATGATGTTTTGTTAAGAAAATACCATTATGGATTTAGTATTAGATAATTTTTCTTTGCATTACATTTGGAGTAACAGTATTAGATCGATTTGCTTTGCATTTCATTTTGGAGTAACAAAGTTGTGTTAAGAAAATACCATTGTTTGATTCACACTAAATGAGGTTGTTCTGGTTATCACATTTATCTCAGTTGTGGGATATATTTGGCCATTTTTATTTTTTTTTGCAATGTGTTTTTCTATTTTTTTGGGATAATTATAAGAAAAAATTTAGCACTTAAATTTTAGGAATCCTGGTTTAATTTTTCAAGTTTTTTTCTTAAAGAATTGTTAGTTTTTATTTTTTAAATAATTTATAATTCGTTAAATTTTACAAGATAAAATGATCTTATCTTAAAAACTGCCAAAATTTTGTAAACACTATATTATTAAGTGTGTCACAGTAAAAAAATTATCACAACTATTTTATAGTTTACAAAGAAAAAAAATAAATTTTAAAATGAATTTCTATCCTTAAAATCTTCCCTAAAGAATTATATAGTTTATGAGCAAATATATTTTTATTTCCAAATTTATTAAATAATTAAGATAAATTTCTATTCTTAAAATCTTAACAAAGAACCATAGACTATGGTTTATGATTGAAAATATTTTTGTTTCCAAATTTATTAAATAGCAGAAGTGCAATTTTTTTTTATGTGAGATATATTTATCGTTATGTATTGAATTTAATTTTAAATTTATTAATAACTTATTAATTATCTTAACACATAATAATTTTGATATCTATAATTTATTAGTTTAGATTTATTTTAAAATTCATATATATATTGTAGAAAGATTTCAAAATTAAATGAATTTATATTTAAAGGGATTTATATTTTTATGCTTGTGTATATTTTAATGAAAATTAAAATGGGATTTTCTTCTTTTACATGGAATACTTGAATGAAAGGGTTGCTTAATTACCAACCACAAAAGGAATTAATTTATTTATATTCAACCCTATAATTTTTCATAATATATAATTAAAAATCATATAAAAACTTACTAAATTTAATAATTAATATATAATTTAAAATAACAATGTTTTTATGTGTGGAAATGTTAAATATATATGATATTAATATTAGCTAAACATAAATTTCATTTTTAAGATACAGGTTGAATTTACCAATTCAGACACACAAGGAGAGCTCAATTGGTCATGTAAATCATTAGATTCAAAGTTCAGATCCCCACGTGGTTCAAGCCAACAAAAAAAATGAATAAAATAAATGGATGATTGATATTCGTAACCATTATATTTCATAACTACATATTTAAATTATGTAACTATATACATAGAGACATGCACTGCACCAAGAGGAGCATTATGACTATATGAGGGAAATCAATAACTTGGAGTTGACACATGTCCCTTCTAAAATAAAAATGAAATACTCTATAAATAAAAAAACAACTTCGTCTCTAATGGAAAATAAAAATGAATATATATTGTTGTTACTTTTAATTATAATATAATGTCAATGATACCACTCTCATTCTTTGTGGTTGATAGTGCAACCCAATATGAAGTACACCCTTTACTCTCAATCTCGACCACAAATAAAACATTCCAATGTTCAAAGACAAAAAACAATTGAAAGTAAAAAAAAATCATTGGGAAATGTGTAATGAATTCAATCCTTGATATAGATTTAATGTGTGACATTTAAAAAATATTAATAATGATAAAAAATTCCATTGTGAATTATAAATAAAATATTCGAATATGTAGGCTTAAGTGATTTTTCTTTATTGAAGTGTATTTAAAAATATATGAATCACCAAATTTTTTTTAAAGTGGAAGATGTGGTCCATAAATAGAATATTTCTATGTCAACTATGTATATATTTATGCAGAAAGGCATATCTATTTTCGAATAACACTTCCATAATTTTAACTTAATCATTAATAATTATTGGGTGGATGGTAGCTATGTCCATGGAATATTCTATAATATTTTTAATAGTAGTCACATATCAAAAGTTAAGATCTATGTCAAAAGTAGTTATGCCCCTTTTTCCATTTTACATAAATTGATACATTAAAAAATGGCATATCAAAAGTATTATTGCATATTTTCAAACATTATATATGTTTATCTTAAATTTTAATTCTCTTTACAATCAATAATAATAATAATTTACCCGGATGCAGGTATTCATCCCAAGCATTAACATGACAAGACGGAAAGGCGGCGGATGGGCTAGCCACATGGCCCCCTGCAACTACCCCCATGCCACTCTGAATGGCATTCATGGCACCTTGCAAGAGCCATTAAATGACTGCACAAGTCGAGGTAGAGCCAATTCCCACATAACCATGGAGCGTGCGAATTTCTTTGTTATTCCTCCCCCCCGATTCACTGTGCCTGTCCTCCACAGGTGGGAGAGCCTAATGTGTGCACCGTCACTGGTAGTAGATGTTGGCTATTAAGCTGCATTAATCTAGGTAATGGATTCCACAATTCCCACAACAACCTCTGCAATCTTGCTCATGACCACAACTCCTCTATAATTTCCCCGCACCGCTCCTCTGTCAATTCATCCATAATCCTTGCTGCTTCTTCCCCTATTTCCATCCCCATTATGGTCCGCCATCATATGCACAGTAGAAGAGGAGGCACAAGAGGCAAAAGCTCTCGCTCACCTGCAATGCCTAGCCCCGATTCGGTTTCCCCTGCCTCCTCCATGGCACAGGTCGTGGAGATGCAACAGTCTGCACTGCTACCTTTCCCCTTCCTCTGCACCCTGCTCCTCACACCACGCATTTCTGCTTTCGCAGTTCACTGAATCGCCCAGTAATCGTCGCCACCGTCTCAATTACCTTCACAGAAGAAATTGAGCCGCCAACTCCTCTGGCTAATCACACTAAGGAGGCGACCAGAGCAGGACCGAGCAGTAGGAGCCAGGATAACACTGGTGATCAGGAAGTTGATGAAGTTCGGGCCACCTTGCATGGCCAAGCAGTTGCTGCTAGTCAGCGTGTTGAGAAGGGCAAGCTCAGTTACACGCAGGCTTCTGGTAGTCGCCGAGGAGACACGTCAGGACCGCATGTTGGAACATGCAGCATTGAGGGAGGCCAACCAGCACATGGACATGGCATGCCAGATGAGGATGACAACCCAGACAAGTACGTGTGTCCAATTGTGGAGGAACCAGCCTGGGACGACTGGGTGCCAAGTGTCGAGTTAGCCAGGTGGACATTTTGTCATGTTGATGGTTCAGTTTTTGTTTAGTCTTATGTGTCTTCTGGTTAGGATTATGATTTGGTTCAAATGTTTCTGTTATGCTGTGATAAAACTGGTTACCCCTGTGTGGGCTATTTTTGGACTCATACTTTTTTGGATTGGTTTCCCCTCTGTTGGGGCAGTCAAAAATAGTTATTCTAAGTATGTGATGAATTACTCTAGGATCCTATGTGGTCGAGCCTCACTGTAATCCTTTTTTGTATCATATTAATAGATTAAACTTACTTAATAATAATAATTTAAAATAGGGATGGCAGGAGGGAGAGGGGTCTTTTATCGCATTGAAAAAATAAAAGTTTTAAAGTATTCAAGGGAATCAAAGTTTTAGAGTATTAATGGTGCTTGCAAAAGATGAAAAATAATCAAGAACAAGCCTATGGTTTGGTCCAATGCATTCTTCTAGCCAAAGAATTTCAGGTATGCTCTCTCATTATGTTTGGCGACTCCCTTTTAATAATTCACTATTTGGTCAAAGGATCTTCCCTTATAAACAAAATTCTGGCTAGAATTTTTGTCTCTACATCTTTATTATTTTTAGCAAGCATGTGCAACATAATTCCCATTAGATGTTGTCAATTCCCTTCACCTATCCCATTCTTTTAAGTGTCATGGACATAATGTGGATACTGGGACTAGATCGTTTTATTATGTTTTATTTTGCTATATTGTTTTTATAAATGATGTTAGCGATACTTGTTTCTTTATCATTTCATATTTTATTTTTGAATCCAAACTCTTAGATACTTCTCATCCTATAATGCAGAGTCACCCTTTGAGTTTCGTGCCCTTGATATGGCTTTACGGGCTATTTGCAGTTTCCTGGATGCACACACCATAGAATTGGAAACTAATGTATACCCAACTTTAGATGATCTTACATCTAAGGTAAATGTTTTCTAACATATCTACTTGTTTGGTTGTTCTTACAATGCTTTCCATCTTGTATAACATTTGTTACTTTTCGTTATCAATAAGAAAGCAGAGAACCATTTCACCTTGTCCAGGGGTGTCCCTTTGTTTAAAAATTATGACGAACACAAATTTAAGAATGTGTGACTTCTTTTCCCCTTAATAACCATACACAATACTAGTGGTTTAATGGTGAGAATATTTCTACCATATATCGCATGTAAGATACCTATGCAGGTTTCTATTGTCTTTGGGCTAAGCCAACCCAATATCATTCAGCTATCACATTTTAAAAAGTTAATACTTTGGATGCCAATTATATCAAAGGTAGAAGAATCATGGACACAAGAAGATGAAGGACTTTGATATATGATGAAATGGGTATATTATAGTGAACATCAGCATCATGTTCCATGCTTTAATTTTCTTTCTATGAATTACAAAAAAGAATACAAGCATGAATTTTGAAAATTCTTTAAAATTGGAAGTTATTTAGGCTCTGAAAGAGAATTTTTCAAACACCCTCAAAATGATAAACTAATGTAGAACAGAAAATTTCCTTTTAGCCTAGTTATTGATATATTATTTCTGCTTAATGACAAGTATTACTGGTAGAATTTCTTCCACTTTTTTTGGTTGGTTGATGCAGTTTGTTGAGGTTGTTGAAGCCTTGATGGCTAATCCACTTATGCCCATATCAGAGTGTCACTATTCATGAGGAAGAAATGTTGGCAATAGGAGCTCTTACATATGCAACAGGTGTGGAATTTAGAAAATACATGGATGAATTCTACCTATATTTAGAGATGGGTCTCTAAAACTTTGAAGAATACCAAGTAACTATGCTTTAAAAAGCTTTAGATGTGGTAGTCATTAATAATTATAACCAGCAATTAAAACATGTGATAATGGTGGTGAAATTAGAAGTTATTTAAATTGTTATATCAATCTAGTATGTTCATAAATCTTACAAGTTTTGTGGATGTTAATTTGTAATTATAATTAGAAATTCAATGTATGCAAAATTGAAGGGAAAATAAGCTATTTAAATTACTGGTTGAGCCTAACTTATTGTTTAAATTAATTTTAGGGAGTATGTAAGAATGTGAAAATTGCTGAAGAGTGCATCATCTGTCACACCAATTCTCAAGTCGGTATCATCAAAGGAGAATTGTCTGTCTAAAGAAAATTGCATCCAATATGTTAATGGAAATGTGATTTAGGATGTGCTTAAGGTTGTGTAATGTCGATTCTGGTGAGTTGGAAATGTATCTTGAATGGGTTGATGTTCCTGATAGATATGAAGGGGATGTATGTGTTCATTATGCATGATGGTGATATTGTGTATGGATGTTTGTGTAGAGACTATATTTTTTACCTCTAAATTGGTTCTAGTAGAGATGCCTTGTGGTAAAGGGTTGTATCCAATTTCATAATCTTTTACTTGTTACTTTATGAGGTTTTGGATTTCCTTCTTATAAATGAAGATTGTATATATTAGAAAAATCAAAACAAATCTAACTTACACTTAATATTTTTGTAGTTTAAGACAAGTTAAATTTATTCATCAAGGGAAGATGTGATAATCTGAAGGTATTATTATTATGGTCTACAAGAACGGTTACAATGTAGCTTTAACTTAATGTATTGAATAATGGTTAGATTGTAGTTTTACCTTAATATATCTATGGTCACATCTTAGTTAAGTCTATTAAAAAAATTTATGTTGTTAATTCTAAAGAAAATTCTAATTGTAACAAACTTTAGTCATTATCAAGGGTTAAAATATGCTTGACCACATCTCCTTTGGATATGCAAGTTCCATTTAACAGAGTAATGATTTACAACTTCAAATATCTCTACAACATGATCTCTAATTATATGTTGAATTTTTGCAATATTATTTAAATACAATTTGTTTTTCTTACAAGAAACACATAGCACTTTGATATGGTTTATGTGTCAGATTTACCAGATCAATCAATTAGCATGAAACCTAGTGCTTTGTAGCTTGACAAGTGAAGGAAGCATTCACATACAAGTTGTTTATATCTTTGGAGATGAAGTTTGATGAGAATAAATGGATAAATGTCATTATTTTTTATTCTTTCACCAAGAACCAACTAATATTTAGCCAAAGCATGCAAGAAACTCTTGGGATGTGCCACTCTAGGAATTCCCAAGCAGAAGAGAGAGTTTCATACATTGAAACATCATTTGATCAATGAAAATATACCCATATAACAATACTTACTATTGGGCCAACTTGAGCACAAAAGTAAAAATCAAAATTTCTAGGATGGAAAATTTAGGGCCAGAAAAACATAGAGGACCACCATTAACTGTCATATGATTGATCCCACTAGATTCTATGGGGTCCAAGGATGATGTGACTGCTCCCTCCCTTACTAACATTTCGAGTACATTCAATGTTGTGCCTTATAGGTATTTTTTGGATTGTTGTTATGGTAGTTTCAATGTTGTGCATCTTGGGTCTTTTTTGGAGTTTTGTTATGGTTTTTATTTATGTGATGTTCATTATTTTTGCATATATTATTTCTACGGAAAATATCATTATATGAAGGATTTAATTTTACATTCATACTCTCCTTTGTCCTAAAAAAAATAGGAATTGTAATAATGCACCTCACACAAGAAGAATTTGCAATAAGAAAATACATTTAACAACAATAATGCTTGGAGGTTTGAAATAGCAGACATACATCTCTGGAGGAATGGGATTTTTAATGTTGCGGGGTCAAGGCTTATGGGTGAAGCTGGCATAGTTCAAGGTTGTGTTCCTAAGGTTTCCAAGGCTATCAGAATTACAAATAAGGTTTTTAGTGCTCATTATGTTTACCTAAGCTTCATTCTCATAATTTTGATAGATGTTTATATTTTCATACATGTTAATGTAGGGACGAGGAAGTAACAAATGTTGCAGTTGGGGTCCTAGGTGACTTGGTTGATACATTAGGTTCAAATTTTGTACCGTTTCTGCAACAATATTCCTTTTATAATGACTTTATTGATGCATGCTTGTCATCTGATGATAAACTGATTAAGGAGACTGCAAAATAGCTTTTCATGACTGTACATCAATTTGTTTCAAGTTGATTGTGTCTAGAAAGTTTGGAAATGCATGTCATTGTTTGGTTGAGAGGATCCGAGGATTTGATTCCTACCTCTACTAACTTTTCATCTCTTCCAATGCTTGGCAGCAAAATTGTGAAAGTATTTCCCAAGTCCTTGTTAGCAGACCTCAAAGAGAACTTAATTACATTCATGATTACCAAAACAACTCTCAGTATTGTTGTTCAATCAATAGCTAAAACATCCACCTTGGGTGCTTTTGTTGTGCTTACAAAAGCATCAAAGGTTGGTTTGAAATAAGAAATGGCAATGTCAATATTGCATAACAAGAAAAAATTACCATTACTTCTGCCACTTTTTATGCCACTTTGTAAATGGCTAGAGTGATTAATAGTCCTTCTTATATTACATCTAAAAGAAAGCACATTTTGTTTCTTAGGCTCAATGTTGATGCATTAGCCAAGTTGATAAAATATTAGCATTTGCATTTCCATCTTCTTATCTTCCATTCTTTCCCCATATTAATTTGATAGGTTAAATATCCTTTATCCATTTCATTTATGTTTAGGATTGCTTCAAATCAAGCATGCATATGCAAAATAAATTTATGCAATGCATTACTAATTTTATTTGAATCATTCTTTCCTTCTTGTATAAATCTTCTTCTATTTTCTCCCGTGCTTATGTCTATCTTCACAGTGCTCTCATGTGCATGTTTGTTGTTTAATGTTGGCCAATGTTATAGGTATTATTGTGGATGGGATGACTCTGCTATTTTTTTGTTGGAAGTATGTGGATGTATGGATGTTCAATTCATGCATCTTGTTTTACTATTGCATGGAATGATAATCCCAAGCATGTCATCAATCTACTTGCCTAGTCTGTGTTTGATTGATTCAAATGGAATATAGTAGTTATTAGTTTTTCTATTCATTGACCTTCAGGTGGTCAATTTTAAGGGTTGTCTTTATCTTTTCTGCTTTATCATGGTGAAGGTCCATCCTGTACTTAATAAGAATTTTTTCTTTGTATAGTGGGATTTGTGCAATTTCTTCATGCTTAATATGAGCTATTTCAATTGATATGGAATTATTGCTGCTGGAAATTTAAGGACAATGATTTTGCTGCAAAATATATACCTATGCATTCACTTTATCTTACTCTGATATTGTTTTAATTCACGTAAAATTTTTGCAAAGATTCTTGAATTTAGGCCCTTTCAGTATTTAAGAGTATGCATTTCAAAGGAATATGGTTGAGGTATCTTAATTTTAAGTTGTGAACTAACTATGAGTTTTTATCTTCTACTTTCACTTTGAGAGTAAAAGAAAAATATGAGTTCTAGATGTGAAAAAAGTCCTTGAAAGAAAACATGAATTTCAGGTGTGAGAGCTGAAATCCTAAAATATCAATGCGTGTTACAAAGATGGATATCCCTGGATGGAGTCATGAAGAATTATATCAAGGGACTCTTACTACAAACGTTTTCCTCACCTATTCCATATGCTTGAGCTATTTCATCACAGGTTATAACAAAGATTTTTGGGATTGAGTTACCTCAAGGGCATTGGAAATAGCTCATGAGGACATTATTACTCAACATGGGTGGCCCACAAATGGAGCCACCCACGCATTGCAAACAGGCTCTAGAAACTCTTAGATATCTTTGTGAGGAGGTCATTGCAGATAGTCTTGCCCAAGATCTAGTGAGTTCCATCCTTACAGTTGTTGTGTAGGGAATGAATTCAACTGAGATTAATAATGAGGTTAGGCTTGTTACTACTCGAGCATTATAATTCTTTGAATTTTACTCAGACGAATTTTGATAATGATATAGAGAGGGATTGTATTATGAGAGTAGTGTGTGAAGCAACCCTATCCCCAAAAGTAAGGATTCGACAAGCTGCTTTTGAATGCCTGGTGTTGATATCTTCTACACATTATGAGAAGCTTGTCCCTTACATGCAAGACATATTTTCTATTACAGCAAAGGCTATCAAAATAGATGAAAAGATGGTTTCTCTTCAAGCTATCGAGTTTTGGAGTTCTATATGTAACGAAGAAATTTATATACTATAGGAATATGTAGGAGGCCTAAGTGGTGATTCATATGTGTCTTGCTTTTATTTTATTAAGCAATAACTTCCTACTCTTGTGCCAATGTTAGTAGAAACATTGTTGAAACAAGAAGAGGACCAAGATTAGGATGAGGGGGCATGGAATCTCTCTATGGATGGAGGACTTGCTTGCATCTTGTTTCGAGAACTGTGGGAGATGGCGTTGTCCCCTTTTTTATGGCATTTGTAGAAGAAAACATATCAAAGCTATATTGGAGATGTCGGGAGGCAACTACTTATGCCTTTGGATCAATTTTGGAGGGTCCATCACCTGGTAAGCTTACTCCTCTTGGCAATGTTTCTCTCAAATTTATTCTCAATGCAATGAAGGTTAAGAATAGTCATGACACAATTGCATGGACCCTTTGGAGAGTATTTGAATTTTTCCACGGTTCAACAATGGAGACACTCTACTTTTTAAGTATAGGACCTATTTTGGTGAACTACTAACAAGACAAGAAAGGGAATGGGAACATAACAAGAAAAAGGTCCCTGAATCACATCTTGTCACATAGGTTGGAAGGTACCTTGTGAAGCATGGAATTACATTTGAGTGGTGAGCTTTGCCTACTCAAGATCAAAATTCGAATTAAAAGAATGAAAAAATCATTATTTTTCATATGCTAGCCTTTCCTATGCTACTGTCTTACGATGTTTCCTTTGCAACGTGTGGTGCAATTGCTAGTATATTGTATTATCAACTTCATATATATCTCCATCTTCCCATGTATATATATATATATATATATATATATATATATATATATATATATATATATATATATAAGTTTATTCCTTGTGTAATTTTTCTATAATCATCAAAGAGATCAAATCTATTGAAGTGCAATTTTGTCATCAAATTTTTGCATTTAAAGATATTTGATTCCTCTCAACAATTAATAAATTTAATTTAAAATAAATCTACACTAATAATTACATTTACATTTATAATACTAAAAACATCCTTTCATACTTCCTTTAAAAATAATATAAATCACCGAGTTATTTACATTTATTTGTTTGGTTTTAAATATAATATTTTTCCATAGTTAAAAGTAATTATAATATATAAATATATATATATATATATTTTAATATGAATAATTTTATTTCATATATTTGCTTTCTTAAAAAAAAATCAATTACTATTGTTTTTACTTCTTTTACTTTGAAACCTATAGAATTTAATACAATGCATTTATTAATTAATATGGTTTTTGTTATAGTTCATGTCATTGTTTGCAAAATTTAGTAATTATTATTTGACATTTGTTTAAATTATAGCCCATGTGAGTGTACAAAAGTTTAAGTTAGGATTTGAAATAAAATAAAGTACAATGTTCTTTTAAATGGAATGAAGTTATTACTTAATTCATTGAATTACAGTATAATTGAAGAGTATTTTACTGAAGTTATTGTTTATTTAATTCTTCCTGTTCTACTTGACTGCTTTTCATAACCTTGGAGTACAGCTCATGCTATTTCGCGACCTGAGGACTTATCAAAAGCTTGTATGACACATTTAAAACTTGTGCTGTGCAACAAAAGGGAGTTTTAATATAAGATATAGTTAACCAAAAACACAAAATTGATTTAATGCTTTCGCCGTCACGTTTTTATGTTTGTGCGCCTAAATTCTCACTATGAAATATCTATGCATAATGCAAAATCATCAATGTGCTAATAATGTTTGTCGACTCATTCTCACTATGAAATAATTGTATGATGAAAATCATCGCTGTGCTAGTAAAGGTACTATAAAGTTCATAGCAAACATGGCAGATACCAATTGCAATTTAAATTATCACAATGGCAGAATCAATTTTTTAATGTTTGTCAACTCATTTTCACTATGAAATAATTGTTTGGTCTGAACCATTTTCACTATTTTTAAATTGTTTTATATAGTGTTAATAAATCTGATACAGTGGTCATGGAAAGTAAATAGATCTAATACAAAGGCAGTGAAAAATAAATAAGTACCCTATCGAACATTTTCACAATTTCCACGACAAATAATTTCCATCAAATGTGTCTTACTATAATCGAATCTTCACAAAAACCTGAAAAAATTAAGAAGTAAGGAGTCAAACAATTTCGTTGCTAAGTATTATGCCAAATAATTTCTTAAGTATATCAAAATAAATTTAGTTTAATAAACTATTTAAAAAACCATGAAAAAAAATAAAAAACATTGAATTAAGAAATTTCAAGAACACCAAATCTTATCAAAGAATTGAAAGTAACAGAGAAGTACTCCCAACACTATCAGAAATCACGGGTTTGATTAATATTATTTTGCCCAAATCCATTATAGATTGTTATGGTAATCAAATGTATGGAAATTTCCCATTCCGACCTTTTGAATTCGCTGATAAGTGTAGGGCATAAACATTGTGATGGCTTTCGCGCACTGTGGCACTTGTGCAAAGTCTCTAGATCTCTCTGGTGACAAGAATTGAAAACTATGGAAGAGTATTGCTCTTCTCAATATTATGAATCAATTAAATAGGATTACATTGGAAACATCAGTGATAAATGATTGGAGTGAAACTCGACTAAACTGAACTAACTAAAATTGAACTAGGACACTTGGATGGACGGTTTTGACACGTAGCAGATGGTTGGAATTAGAATCTCCAACAGTCCCCCTTAATTATAACCACATAAAACTTTTATTTAAGATGTCTGGTGGTCTATGTCTCAGCTATGCTTACAATTTAAAAAATTTACTTCAACTACATTTACTTTTCTTCTTCTCTTCTTCCAGATCCTGTAGCCTCTAAAGTGTTTCAACATTTTCTTCTCATGGTATCCTTCAAACCTTAATTTCTTCATTTGCTGGTGTAGGTCTTCCATCATTCCAAGTTGTCTAAGCATGTCTTGGACGTCTTCAAAAATCGGCTTGTATGTGGACTGCTACCACATGTCATCTTTTGTTGTGTGATCTTCATCATCAATTCTCTTCAACATAAGTTTATAATAATAATCAGTACTCTAATACCAGAAAATTTCATTGATGTTCTCATCATCCAAGATGTCTTCAACATGCATTTCTACAACTTCTATGTAGACTTTATGAAGGCATGGTGTTGCAATCCATGCTTCAAGGAAATTTAACTCTTCTTCATAATCGTTTTGTGTAACTGCACACTAGAAATCAATGTTAGAATTAAAAATATTTGCAGAACCACATTGGTTCTATTTCTTCTTCTCTTTAATGAGAGTTTTCTCCTGTTGCACTTCCAACTCTGCTTATGCTTCTGTCTCTGTCTTTATTTTCTCTTTGAAGGCTTCCTTCTTTTCCTCTGCCACTATCTGTGTTTCTATCTCTATCTATGTCTCTTCTACTTCTGTACTAACCTATGCTGCTGCAGATAGGTTGTCTTCCACTTGGTTTTCAAATTCAAGTGGGATTATATTACCAAATGGCAACATCTCAATATGATGTTTTTGTTGCATCATCTGCAACCATTCATCATTAAGTAACAAGTCTTCATCAAATTTTATATCATCAAATTGAATTGTTGTATTAACCATAACATTGACTGCTCTAATGGAAGCTTCACTGTCATTAGCAAGCTCTATTGTTAGATTCACTAAATTGTCATCAGCAAGTTATGTTGTTGGAATCACCAAGTTGTCATCAACAAGCTTCATTACTGGATTCTCCAAATTGTCATCCACATGTGGTTGTGCACAGTGGGATTCAACAAACTTTTCATCGAGTTATAAATTTGTTGCTATAAATCCACCTTAATCTTTAACTTCAATGCTCCCCTTTACACCAAAACTCCTTTCAAGGGTATCCCAAGCTTCTTTGGTTGTCTTGGCATCTGAAATGAGGTGAAGAATGGCATTCTTCTGCCTTTTAACCTCCAAATCCAAAAATATCTCACACGTCTCCTATTGTCGCTTTGACCTTCTCAGCCTCTTGGATTTTACCATTTCTATTTGGTCTTTGATTCTTATACGGGTTCAACATTGTTGGTCCAATGCCTCTATTGTGTCTTCCATTTTTTTTTTAAACTTTGTTTTTTTTAAAAGAAAAATCCTCCTTTAAGCACTTCATTCACGTTTCCTAAATTGATTCTCTTTTATCGATCAAACATTCCATTCAAATATTTCACCACTCAAATATACTTTTTCTTTATTTTCTAAATTATGAGACTTGAAGACTTTTTTATATGCTCGAGACCCATCACTTGGCTTCTCTGTTGCGAGTCCAGCTTTGACTTTCACATGAACCAACAAATTGCTCTTTGTTGTTTATTGGATCAATTCCATCAACGTAGTTCTTGATGGACTTATTGAAGCTATCAATGTAGTTATCGATGGATATAGGTTGTGCTGAAATGATGTTTTAGTGAATTTCATGAGCTCTAGGCATGGATGCATTGAGCACTAACCTTTTTTTTTTTTAATAAAATTTTGATCTTCTTCTTCAGTACTAACTTTGTCTCTATTGCTTCTACACAAGAGGCTCTCTTTCAAACTTTGGTTGCTCTCTTAAAAAGTCTTATGCAAGCTCATCACTTCTCTTTGCTCTCACTTTGCTCATGTTGTTGCTCTCTTAGAGAGTCTTATGAAAACTAGCTTTGATTCCATGACAAGAATTGAAAACTGTGGAGCAGAGGATTTCTCTTCTCAATATTATGAATTAGATAAATAATATTACATTGGAAACATAGGTAATAAATTACTTGAGTGAAACTCAACTAAACTGGACTAACTAAAACTAAACTAGGACACTTGGATGGACGGTTTTGACACCTATCAATTGGTTGGAATTAGATTCTCCAACACCTAGCACACCACATCTATTCACCACCAACACATTTTTACCTCTTAGAAATACAATTATAAAGCCACAGAAGGTAGAGGAAATGGTTTCTTATCTGGAATTGAATCCTTGGACCTAAATTTGTTAAAAGTGTCATAAGAAAAAGTATCGTGTAGAATAATTTCATCGAATATATTAGCATAAATTTTCTACTAATAAATCTGATACAAATACCAAGAAAAATAAATGAGTACCTTATTATTTTCACAAGCACCAAGCCAAATATTTTGTGTAAAATATACTAAAAGTTAAATTAATTCATTCAAATCTTCAGAGCAACCTAAAAAATAATTAAAAATTGAGTACTAGAACATTTTCTTGAGTACTATATCAAATGATTTATGAAAATTCACGAACATAACAACCCAAAAGTATGCCCAAACTAGAGAAATATCTAACTTTTAAATTAATTTATTTTTAGCAAATCCATTATTGTGTTATGGTAATCAAAAGTACAAGAAATTCCTTGGGTGATATTTTTTAATTCTCTAGTAAATGTAGGGTACAATCATTGTCGTCGCTTTAGAAAATTGTACCATCTGTGCACAATCTTTGAATCTTCCTCAAAGAACACATATTTTCATCATCAACACTTTTTTTAGCAATTAGAACAACAATATCGTTGGTTAGAAATCTATGCATTAAAAAACAAGAAATTGTAACATTCTTAAATCTTACATATAGTGTTGATCCCCTATCCAGAGAAAGTAGTACAAGGTAAACCAAATCAAACTAAATGGGTCGAGCAAGCCAATGTAGAACCATGACAAAAAAATAAAAAATAAAAAAACCTAAAAACGTGAACGAAATGAGTAAAAGATGTTGGAAATAGTAATTACTCTTGCATGAAGATATAACAAGATCCAAGTCGAGTGATCCATGAAGAGTTAAGTGCAATCCATATTTAGAGTGAGTTAACTAAGTTAAGTGTGAGTCAAGTTTAGTTCAGTCTATATTTGGAGAAGTCCAAATTTAGTGTGTGTGTGTGTGCATGTGAAGATTTTTTAGGTGAGTCGCTAGTCAGAAAAGGTTTAATTACCACTCACCGGGTTCATTGTAATAATCAAGTTTGTATGATCTATAGAAGAAGAGACAGAGTGTTTTGTGTGTGAAATTTGGGTTTTGGCTTCTCTTCCTTTCAAACAAATTGTAATCGAAGCTAAGGTCAAAAAGATCAAAGCAAGAAGACCTAAAGAGGTCAATAGTCTATAGCCACAACTTGCAGAGTCGACAAGAAGCTCTTAGTGATTCACGAACAATAACCCTAGAGTGAGGGCTTAATCCCTAAGTACGTAAACCTGTTCGAGTGGAAGTGAGATTCACCCCACTAAGAGTCGCTACTACAGTCAATGTTGTTTTCTTTTTGGAGGTCGAATGTATGCTCTGCTGCCGTGAGCCTAGAAATCAATGTTCAACGTAAATTAAAAAAGAGGCATAAAGTCAGTTTGAAAAGTCCACTGAGAGTTTGTGATGGTAAACAGGGCGATATGGAAGATAGCCTCATGCAATCAGGAAAGCATCTATAAGACAAAGAAAAGACAACAATCATGGGTCGAAAAGTGCGATTGAAGAAGAATAAGAAAAGGGATGAAAAAGAAGAGGCAAATATTGTTGTTGTGTTTATAGAGGTTCAAGCTGCAACCAAGAAGCTGAGAAGTCTATCATAAGATAAATAAGACATCAAGGTTGATTGGTGTAACGTGGATCTACTACCACCTCCTATGTTTACTAATTCCCTAGCTTCGAGTTTCATTCAACAAGCAATGGATGAAACGGTTATGTGTAAGGTAGAAAAAACTACAACTTCTAAGGAACCATGGAAGATATTGGAAGAAGATTTTGGTGCAAGGGGAAGTGACATGCAGTAGTAGGTTATGTCACAAGAAAAGAAGTTAGCCTCAGATCTGAAATTAGATGAGCAAGACTCTGAGAGGACAACAAAGCTTGGAGAATCCTACTCAAAAGTGGATGATGGTTGTCAATACCATAAAATTGAAATCCATTATGAAAGAATTCATATGGATGAAGAATATACAACAAATATTGCAGGGAGAGAAGCATAAGCCTCTATATGTGAAGCAGAGAAAGAGAATGTTCTGAAACCAGCTCACAAAAAGATAGAAAAGATAGATCAATGCCTTAGAATTCAGCCTCTTTGAGGGGGCAACCTCCTTTACATTACATAAATGAAAAATTCTTGGATGATTCAAATGACAAAACCTCCTTTCTATATATAGGAGTCTAAGGGGTCACAATATAACCAAGTCGACCCAACAATAATAATATAAGGGCACAAAAATAACAATAGAGGGATTTTATGGGGCACAATAATAACAATATGGGGACAATAAGGGCACAAAAATATTAATAAGGGATACAACTACAATATTAATGGGGGCATCACTAGTATTATAGGGACCTAACATGCCCCTCTCCTTCAAAAAAATGTTGTCCTCAACGCTTGAGTAGTTCTAGATACTTCTGTATAAAATTCTCATCCTCCCATGTGGAATCTTCAGTGCCACTTGATGAGATACTCTAAAATGGATTGATTTCGTAGTTCTCGAGATCTCATTTTTATGACTGTTTCCGGTTCCAATATAATTTTTCCTTCCTCATCAAGTTCTGGAAATATTGTTTGAACTGGGAGCTTGTCACCTATAACCTTCTTTAAAAATGAAACATGGAAAATTGGGTGCACTCAAGAAGCTGCAGGAAGCTCCAATTTGTATGCCATAGTACCAATCTTTTGCAACACCTTGTATGGACCATAATACTTTGGTGACAATTTGTTATCCTTCTTAGCTTGCTTGAGGGACATTTGTTTATATGGTTGTAGCCGTAGGAATACCCAATCACCTACATCAAAACTTCTTTCTCTACGATGTTGATCTGCCTGTTGTTTCATTCTATTATGCACCAACACGAGGTTATCCTTTAAGAGTTGGAGAACTTGTTGTTGATGCTCGATGTGATGTTCCACTGCTTGAAGCTTAGAATTTTCTCTTAAATATGATATGATGGATGGTGGCTGATATCCATAAAGTGCCATAAATGGGGACATTTTTGTTTCAATATGGAAGGAAGTGTTATACCACCATTCAGCCAGAGGCAACCATTTGACCCATTGTGTTTGTTTATCAAATAGAAAGCAACGAAGATATCCTTCCAAACATTTGTTTACTATCTCCATTTGCCCATCAAATTGAGGATGATAAGATGAGCTATGAGCTAACTGAGTACCAATACAAGAAAATAATTCTGTCCAAAAATTTCCTGTAAAAATGGGATCTCTTTCACTTACAATAATTTTTGGGTTTCCATGTAACTTTTGAATTGTTTCCATAAATGTCGTAGAAACTGTATTGGCTTTAAATGGATGTGATAATGCACAAAAGTGTGCATACTTGGTAAGTCTATCAACTACCACCATGATGACACTCTTTCCCTCAGACTTGGGTAAACCTGTGATAAAATCCATTGAAACCTCCTCCCAACGTTGGCTTGGAATGGATAAAGGTTGTAATAGACCTGGTGTCTTAATTGTTTCAGCTTTATTTTGTTGGCGTACCAAAAATTCTGCCACAAACTTTTGAATATCTGATTTAAGGCCATCCCAAAAAAATTCCTTCTTAACCCTGTGGTAAGTTTTTAAAAATCCTGAGTGCCCTCCTAAGGGAGAAGCGTGCAATTCCAGAAGAATCTTTTGTTTGAGTTGGGAATTATTATAAAGGTATAAGCGATCTTTGTACCATAACGAATCATTTTTCCAGCTAAATGTATCAGATGTACTGGAATCTTGTTGTAACTTTTGAATAAGTTCCCACACTTCTTCATCATTCTTACATTCCTCCCTTGCTTCGTTTATCCAATCTGGTTGGATAATAGAAATGGCACACAACATTGCTTCAACATCCTCATTCTTTCTTGAGAGTGCATCTGCCACAACATTTTGCTTCCCTTTTTGTATATGATTTCAAAATCATAATCCAACATCTTTGTGACCCATTTTTGTTGTTCTTCAGAGGATAATCTTTGTTCTAAAAAGTATTTAAGGCTATCATGATCCGTTTTTACCTTGAAGTGTCTTCCCATTAGGTAGGGTCGTTATTTCTTAAGTGCATGTAGTATTGCCAACATGTCCTTCTCATAAATAGCTTTGTGTAAATACTTTGCCTTGATTGGACAACTTTCGAAAGCAATAGGTCTTTCATCCTGCATTAAAACAGTACCAATTCCATTTCCAAAAGCATCACATTCCACAATAAAGGTTTTTGTGAAGTCTGGTGTAGCTAAGACCGGTGCTTGGCACATTGCCTCTTTAAGATCTTCGAAGGCCTTTGTTGCTTCTGGAGTCCATGAAAATGCATCTTTCTTCAACAATGTTGTTAGAGATGCTGCTATTTTCCCATAATTCTTAACAAACTTGTGATAATACCCTGTCAACCCGATAAATCCTCGCAAATGCTTTATGGATGTGGGGATTTCCCATTCCTTAATGGCTTTAATTTTGTTAGGGTCTACCTTAACTCCTTCATGAGATACAATATGACCCAGATATTCCACCTCTTGTACTCCAAAGAAACATTTGGATCTTTTTGCATATAATTGTTTCTCATCCAATAGTTGTAGCACCCTGTCAACGTGTTCAACATGATCCTTCCAAGACTTGCTGTAGACTAGTATATCATCAAAAAATACTAACACAAATTTTCTATTGAAGGGTTTGAAAATGGAATTCATCAAACCTTGAAATGTAGAAGGTGCATTGGTAAGGCCAAAAGGCATGACCAAAAACTCATAGTGACCCTCATGAGTTTTAAATGTTGTTTTTGGAATATCTTGAGTCTTCATTCTGATTTGATGATATCCTGAACGAAGATCTAACTTGGTCAAGTAAATTGGTCTACGTAATTCATCAAATAATTCATCAATGACAGGAATGAGAAACTTATCTTTAATAGTGAGATTGTTGAGCTCCCTATAATCCAGACACATGCGCCATGATCCATCCTTCTTGTGCACCAATACTACTGGAGTAGAGAAAGAACTTTGGCTAGGTTTAATTATACCAACCTCAAGCATTTCTGCAACCATATGTTCAATTTCACTCTTTTGGGCATAGGGATATCTGTACGGCCTGATGTTTGGAGGAACACTTCCTGGAATCAAATGAATAGCATGACCATGATCATGAATAGGTGGGAGACCTTTTGGAGTCTCAAATACCTTGGAATGATTGTCCAAGACTTTCTGGAAATCTGGAGCAATATATGAATTCGATGTGGCAACATATACTGAACATATTGTGCAATTACACCTCGTTGTTCTTTTTTTAGAAGCTTTGTCATACTGTTAGAGCTTATTATCTTTCCCGGTTTCCCTACAACACCCCTTAATTCAACTTCCTTTCCTTCCACATAAAATTTCATGAAACGTTCTTGAAAGTTAAAAGCTATTGTACCCAAGGATTATAGCCATTAGACTCCTAGTACAACATCAGCACCTCCCATTGGGATGGAAAGCATTGGGCTTTTCAATAAATATTCTCCCATGGATAACTTGATATTATGGCACTTTCCAGAGTAATTTATCATTCCTCCATTTGCAACCATCACTTGACACTCTGGTGCTGGATATAGGAAGCAATTCAATTCTTTTGCTATCTTACAATGAATAAAATTGTGGGTACTTCCTGAATCAATCAACACTATTGCCTTCTTCTTCTTGATTTGCCCTTCTATCTTGATGGTTTGAGGAGTGGTAATTCCAGACAATGCATTACAAGATATGGTCGGATTCATTTCTTCTTTATCTAGGCTTTGTTCCTGGAGTATATCCTCTTCTTTTGACCTTTCTTGCTCCTTTTCTTCTTCCTCTTCACAATCTATGTAGAATAATTTCTTCTCAGCACACTTATGACCTTTAGTGTATTTTCTATCACAACTATAACAAAGCCCTTTTGCTCTTTTTATTCCAATTGTTGTGGTGTCAACCTTATAGGTTGTGGAAGGCTAGGGGCAACAACACTTCCATCTTTATAGTTGTGAGTGGTATGCTTCCTGGTTACCATAATTTTGCTTTCCATTTTCCTTGCTAACCTGAATGCCTTCTCTAATGAATCAGGTTCGCAAAGGTGAACATCATGTTGGATATTATCCTTTAAAGTCTCTATGAACACATCAATCCTATGCTCCTCTGGAATATTTTTTACCCTTATGTTCAATTTTTGGAACTCGTCAATGTGCTCCATTATTGAACCCTTTTGTTTGAGACTTATCAACTAGCTAAAAAAAGTGTTTCTTTTTCTATCCTCATAATGTGCTGTCAATTCTTCCGTAAAAATTGCCCAAGTGATCATTTGTTTACGAGAGCAAAGCCCTTGATACCATACAAACTGATTTGGTTCCAAATATAAAGTTTCAATACGTACCTTTTGTGTGTTTTGCACATTATTGAGATCGAAAAATTGCTCCATCTGTAATATCCATGTTGCGAGATCCTTGCATCAAACGTCCTCATATCGATTTTTGGAATATGGTGGGCCTTCGATCCAACATTAGAGTCTATGGAATCATGATTAACATTTCTTTTGTTTTCATCATGAGTTTCTTTTACCACCCTTTCACCATTAGTGACCATTTCTTGTAGCAACTTATTCAGATTTATCTTCAATTCTTCCATCTTATCATCCATGCCATCTATTTTAAGCATCCATGCCATTCATCTTAGCTTCCATGTCATCCATCTTAGCTTCTATGCCTTTCTTTAAACAATCCATCTTAGCTTCTACGCCTTTCTTTAAACAATCCATCTTAGCTTCTACACCTTTCTTTAAACCATCAAACTTAGCTTCTAAATCTTTCTTTAAACCATCCATCTTAGATTCTGTTACTTTTTGTGCAAGTGACACTTGTTGCACTTGGTCTCGTAATTTTGATATATCATGTTGCATTTCTTCCTCTTCTTCATGAGTCATGCTAGAGCTTTCAGGTTGCTTACTAGGTGTTTGCATTTTCTTTCCTCATGGCATCAATTACCGATAATAATGCTTTACTATGCCCTTTGAATTCCTTCAAACTAATTTTTCAAACCAAGCTTGTGCAAAAAATTAAAAAAAAACTACAGACCTTTTTTCACTTTGTAGGAGCTTGATATTGAATCTGATGTATCTCTATAATTTCGAATCATCTAGTTCTAAAATTGTGATCTGTAGTATCCCTCTGCGTCCTCTTTCCAGTGCCACTAGTCTGATCCAAATTGGATTCTCCAAGGAAGAGTTATGCATAATCTACCAAGATGACCTGATTATAGACCTTTCTAGAAGAGAGAACTTGTATGAAGTGCCACGTGTCACTGTTTTGACCTTTGGCTCTGAAAAATATATACAAGAAACTATTGCCCGTCCTCTTTCTGTACCTTCTTACAAAATTTCAATCCGATGCTCAGAGAGAAAGTTATGACTATTTTCCCCAGGTCACCTCTTTGGAATGTAATTCAGGAGTTTGCAAAAAGACCAAATTCCTCAAATCATATCTCTGCAAATATAGCTCAAAAAGATCTGAAATTAAAACCTGAGGTTTAGTGTGATTTTGTCTCAAATGGGTTTTTTTGTTCGCTTCTGAAACATCACAGAAAAAAATGTTATAGTGAAAATGTCTCGATGACCTCTTTGGAGTAGCGAAACCCTAGAATCCAAAGCTCTGATCCCAAATGTTATGAAACCAGCTCACAAAAATATAAAAAAGATAGATCAACGCCTTAGAATTCAGCCTCTTCGAGGGGGCAACCTCCTTTACATTACATAAATGAACAATTTTTGGATGATTCAAATGACAAAACTTCCTTTCTATATATAGGAGTCTAAGGGGTCACAATATAACCAAGCCGACCTAACAATAATAATATAAGGGCACAAAAATAATAATAGAGGGATTCTATGGGGCACAGTAATAACAATATGGGGACAATAGGGGCACAACAATATTAATAAGGGATAGAACTACAATATTAATGGGGGCATCACTAGTATTATAGGGACCTAACAGAGCATATAATTTCTCAAGGACTCCATTGTAACATGGATGGTACAGATGATGGTGAATCTCCACTATGACAAAACACATGTGGATGATGACTGCAAAGTGAGATGTGAATTGGTGAATGAAGTTGTAGTTGATAGATTTGGTGGAGTTGAAATTGTCAATGAAATTGACAATGAAAATGTGCATGCTTGGATATTCCACCATAGTATGGATGAACATTATTTTGATGTTATGTGTGGTTTATTTTTTGCAACAGGGATTGATTGTGGCAATATGGTAAGTGCCATGTTTGATGAAGAATTGAAGGTTGAAGCTAGCACTATAGCAACAATATACAAAATTTAAAATACAATATCATAATAGGCATTAGCTTGTACAAGACAATACAAGTGTTTTTTTATAAGAAATAGGGAAAGAGAAAATTTTATTTTTAAATTTTATTTAATTTAATAAGATTTGGATTAAATGAAATTTTAACAATGATTTGAATGTTTGGGATTTTGATTTATATATTTATTTTTATTTTTATATTATTGCTTTGTATTGCCAAAAAATTAGGACTATATAATTTCCTAGATTGCACCTAGAGCATATTAATCCTCCTCAAGCCATTACTCCTCACACTAGAAAGTCCACATTGATCTACATTTTTCCATACAACCATGGTTACAAAATTCACAAAAAACACTATAGACTACTAAAAAATAAATACACTATAAATTTGAAAGCCCTTTTGACTAGCTAGAACCAAAACACAGAGGACGTAGAACTGCAAAGGAAACCAACATGAACATTAGTAATTAGTTGAAGGAAAAATCGTTGTTTGTACCCTCACATTGAAAAGAGGAGGTTCAAGGAGGGATATTAGGACCTCATATGTAACTTAAGATACAAAAAATTCAAAGTAAAATTTTACACTAGATGATTTGGATGATGAGATCAACATAGTTAATTGTAATGGATCTCTCGACCCCCACACCATGGATGAATAAATAAATCCATTAATGTGCAATGGAAATCAAATAAAGTTGTATTAGAAGACCAGATCAAGGGAGTAATTCATACAAGACTTAGTCAATGTTATAACCTTATTTTCTAATTCATTTCAATAAGAGGAACCACATGTCAACCTCCTTTAGTTATTGTCTTGAGTGTGTCCCTTCTCTTCCTTGTTTAGGTTCAATTAGTAGATAAATGCTCCTAAAACCTTAGAATATTGTGTACACATCACTCCATGCATGTGTTTATCTTGTCACTTTGTATACAACTCTTACTCCTTATGGGAGCAATGGAAGTCAAAATTTTAGAAATCTTTCCCAAGGAGACTAGCTTGACTTGTCTTATCATTAGTTGCCTGAGGGTCAACAAATATAGAAGGTTCATAACTTATCTTGTCCCTTGGTGTATTAAGTCATCATCTCTGATCTATGAATGGCATGTTTAGTCAAACCCCTTGAGGGGTGTAAGAAGGAATTGGAGAGAGATAACCTAGTAATATTGGTAAAATATCACTCGAAGATTCTTCTCTTGAATCTCAAGTAATCGTAGTTTTTCTATAAGTTGAGGGAAGAGGAGAACTAAGGGATTAGAGGAGATCTCATGTGATAATTAAATTATAAGCCTCTTTATGTACCATTTATATTCTATAAATGAATAAGTGATTTCCTTCTCCATTTCACTAAAATTTAAAGGAATTATGTGAGAAAGAAAGGTAGCAATGCACTTCCCCATTTTAATGGTGGTCGATGGATGACAAATGATTTTGACAATGTATTTTTTTATAGAAAATTTTAATCTCTATAGGTAATCTGGATTTGTCTATTCTAGACACCATATATCCCTCTTGGAAAACCGTTACAGAGTTATGATTTGGTTTTGGAATAAGAAGTTGCTATATTCCATTATGATGCATGTATATGTTCATCATATGTCTCTTCATCTATGTTATTTTTAATTGATGTGTAGAGTCATATTTTTTATTAAAATCATGTATTAATTGAGCATTTTTTTGTGTAGTAATTTATAAAACTATTTATCACTATGTTTCAGATTAAAATTTCATGGAAAAGATTGAAATTAAAAGTCACTTTTGAGGAAATTAAACTATTTTTTTTATAAATTTAAAATATAAAGAAATATACTTAACATATCTATAAATTACTTTCAAATTTTATACCAAATATATATACAAGGATATTAAAATAAAATTAAGATGATATAAAGTATAAAAGTAAGTCATCCAAAAAAAGAAATGAGACCTATATATTTATATAGTTAAAAAAAATGGTGGTGATATATTTTTTCAGCACCATACATATATTTAATTAAAATATACAAAAGGGTCACTTTAAAAATAAGGCAATTAAAATTAAGCTTAAACTAGTGATTCAATATAAATATACATTAATAAAGTGTAAGGAGTAGTTTAATTATAAAAATAATACATATATTATAAGGTATTAAGATCAAATGAAATATTATAGGTTTCAATAAAAGATAAAATGGAGAAAATAATCGAGGAGAAAGGAATGAAATTTATAATTAAGTGGAAAGGAAATTTTCTTGAAATTTCTAGAAAACTTGTTTATGCGTTACTTAAAATCAAAGGAACAATTGTAGGAAAATTAGTCATTCTTGAATATAGTATAATTGAAAGGATAGACAAAGGTGAAAAAATATATAACATAAACAATCTACATCTAAGTACTAGAGACTATATTTTTGTCTTACAATTCACCATTAAATTGTTTTGTTGTGATGATAATGACATAGTTCTACTATCATCCTAGATGAAAACACTAGGGTGTTTCATTCTAAACATGAAGAAGAAGTTCTTAGTGTTTTCCTATAAGAAGAAAAAAAATACCATTACAGTATAGAACATCAAAGCTAAATTTAGTGACACCAAAAGGCCTTAACAATATTTAAAAAATAATCCTTCAATAAAATAAAAAATTGGTGCAAAATACTAAAAAAGAAGATGACTAAACTATCCCCGACAAAAATGAAGAAATTTCTCACTTGAAGGATCATAGTGATAAATTACTTATGCAAATTAGGAATCTTACGAAGGACAAGAAGTCATTGGAAAGCAAAGTACAGCAACTTATCTAAAAAAACATTGTAATATTAAAAAATAACAATCTAATATTGAATAAAAGGGAACAAACATTGGTTCTGAAAAATCCCATTCCAACTGAGGTGAGTACACACATGGATGCAACAATTCAATTGATTGAAATTCCAAGTAAAGATCCATTGATCAACTAAGAAACATCAATAAGGGAAAGAAATCACATACCTGAAATAAAGGAAACAATCACCACAAGCATGATAAGGGAAAATAAGTTTATACAAACTCCTTATCAACTCCAAAATAATAGGCGAAGACATCTCAAGAAATCTACATATCCAAATCACTCAGGACAGAAGCAACTAGACTATGTTTTGAAGAATATTAATATCAACACAATTAAATCATTTCATCATAATTTATCCAAGGTACAAAATAATTGCAAAGTTCCATGAACATTGATTTGAGATGGTAAGATCATTTCACAATGTGACAATTCTCTACCACACTAAGAAGTTTATATCATCTTGTATCATCGAAGATCACATTTCCAAAATTGAGAATGATGAGAAGACATTACGAGACATAAAATGATATCAACTCGTTTCATCCATAAGCTTTAAGGATAAATTTTCTCTAAAGGGGATATATATATATATATTATAAAAATAATAACTTATTATTAATGAAGGAGCATATATGAAAGTACGTGACTCCACTAATATACATGACTCTTATGAGAGGTCACTTTTGACCTAGTATATAAATAGGGCCCTCATTATATTCAAACCATATATCATTCATTCACACAATATACAATTTATTATTTACTCTTACATGGACTTCTACAATATATTCCAAGTATTCTAGATTAATTAACTTGTCAACAAAATTTGTTTATTACAGTCAAGCTCCAAGCACTTTACATGAATAAGTCTATTCAATAAGTTTTCTTTAGTTATCAAATTCCATACTGACTTTCTTGATAGCACCACTCCAATGCCATGAATGTTTTTGAGCCACCATCCACCCTCATCCTTTGGTCTAAAAATTAATTTCCAACTTTTCCAATGGACTCGCTCCCATTCTTCCTTACCACTTCAAAGAATGTTGAAACAAACTTTCCCAATATTTTCTATTTCTCCTTTGGGGATATGAGTGAAAAACTGCCAATAAATTAGGGTTGCTTCTATCACTTCATTGACTAGATTCAAATGACACGTCTTAACAACCAATGACTACACTAGAAGTGAATACATTTCTCAAGACTTCCATAAATCCATCTTTAATATTGTTATTTGTAATCACTGGGTTTGAGCATATTGTCAGGATATTTAAACCCTTTATTAAACTTAGAATATTGAAAATGAAATGTATCAAAAAGCTCCTCTCTTGTCCTATCGTCACCACCATTAAAACATAGTATTGGTTTTTCCATGTTAGCCACCACTCTCACAACATTTTTGTAAAGGCACAACATCTCTTAAATAGCTTGTCCCTTAGACGATATTACATTTTTAAACAATGGTACATCATATACACATAAATAATGAGTTAGCATAAACTCTACTCCCACCTCAATTCCTTTTAGCCTACTAGTTCTCCCGACCTCCATTATAACACAACTTAAACCATCCACCTAAGGGACAAAAATATAAGGAGGCAACATGCATCCTTGATGCAAGCCTCTACTTAGAGTAAATAAAGGATATAGACATCACAATGGCCATGATTATTTTAACCATATACAAGGAGAACACTATATGAAGTAGAAGAATTTTCAAATAACATTTCCACCATAACACTCAGTTTATTTATCTTTATATCATGAAGTCTTTCTTAAGTTACACCTACAAGATCATGGATCGACCTCCCTTCAATGAATCCAAATCACTCAAGGCATATGACAATGGACAAGAAATTCTTTAGTCTCACCACTAAAATTTTTGTAGTGATTTTATACACGTAATTTCACAATGAAATTGACCTGAAATCCCTCAAATATTTTAGCTTGTAAACTTTTGGTAATTATTTTAGACTTGTTTCTTCAAACAACACTTTATTATCTTTGTCCAAGACTAAGCGTATGAAAAAGGAACATACATTCCCTAATTTCACAAGCTTTGCAATCTCTAGTTGTTTATAGATAATATTAAAATATTGAACCCCTACTTGCGCTAATTCCTTAAAACCTTGAACTTGGACCCCTCCATTGTCAGATAGCTCCCAAATGATGTTTACTTTCTTTCGATGGTTTGCGAACCAGTGAAATAACTTTTTTATTTTCGTCACCTAGCTCCAACCACACAATCTACTTTTCATATGTTAATATTCCTCCTTGTAATGAAGAAGCTTCATCTTTTTAGCCTTAAATCCTACCAATTCTTAAATTTCTCACTTGGAGAAATCTGACACCCTATGAATTATTGTTGAGTATATTTTCAAATGCAATTTCTGATTCCTTTAGCAAACTATCTCTTATTTTGACTGTAATAGCCATCCACTTACCTCTAATAGCCAACCAATCGATTAACTTCCCTTTTAATTTAAGAAATGAAAATACAAATTGTGTACTTGCTGAAACGCCTAACACTAGACTAAATGAGACCCATTCCTTCACCAAATCTACAAATTCCTCCTCCCCAAGCCAAATTTTATTAAACTTGAATGGGGATGATGGATTATCATATGCCTTTAATACCTCTAAAAATATTAGATTGTGGTTTGACCTTCCCATTATACTGACCTAGCTCTTATACTTCCCCACACAACTTAGGAACCAACCTACTATGAAAAAATAATCCAATTTTTAGAAACCCATGTTGCTCTCAATCTCTTGTTGTGTCAAGTAGTCTTAAGTTTGACTAGATCCATATTCACTAAATCAACACTCTTGATTTGATATACAAAGTAATTCAAATGCACATACAAACAAGCCATTGTACCACAACTCTTTGACCTACTCAAAGTATGAATTTGTCCTCATTTAATATGCACAACAAAAACACACAATCCTATATTCTTTTGCTATAATATGGATATCCAAGGATTTACATTTGAGCTCCATCCACAATCATGAATGTATAGAGAATACTTTATCAATGCTAATTCCTATCTTCATCTTGTTTGTAGTTCTCCAAAAATTTCACAACCATTTACCCATTAGAAATCCTAGTGTTAAAAAACTTCTTTCAATAGCCAATAATTATATCCCCTTATACGTATTTTCTTGTATAAGAAGGATATAAGGTTTCTCTTTATCAACTACTCCATGGAAGGGAAATATTTTGACATGGCTTCTCAACTCCATAACATTCAAAGAGAGACACTTCATTTTGTAACCCTGATAGAGGGTTATCCATCTCTAAGATCCCATTTCAAGGTTTTCTATTTACCTTGTAATAATTATGCAATTGCCTTTTTTTGTGCATGAAAAATATGTGACTTCCCACCCACTCACATCCTTCCCATGGATCTCTTGCGGTCCAACCCTAAGCCCTTGAGAGAAGAAGAAACATCACCAACTATCAACCCTTTTAGACTTAACTAGAACATATGCCTAATCACATAAGTTTATTCACATATAAAATACTATCTCATAACAAATGTTCACTCTTTCATCAAATCATTATATTCCTTAAGATGAATAAAGTGTTGTTAACACCAACATTTCATTTAAGTGCATAGAATTTAACAGGACATCATTTTTGAGTCACACTTATAATCATGGGATAACATTGAAAATTACTTATTTATAAATGATTAATAAAATCATCTTATCTCATATTTTATGCTTTTGTGATTCATGATATGATGCTCAAATTTTCGGGAGAAATCACATAGACAACAAAGGGTCGATGCGTTTCGAACCTAGATCCCAACGGTTAAAGAATAAAATTTAAAAGTTATAGCAAATTCCCAACGGTTAAAGAATAAAAAAATAAAAGGTTTATAAAAATGAACGTTAAAGGACAAAAGTCAAATTAGTTAATTTTGAATTTTATTTTATTTTGAATTTTAATTATAAAAAGTTGATAGATTCTAATATTTTTTGTTATTAACAAATTTTATATTTTATTATAATTTATTTATTACATTTTTAAGATACAACTATATTATCAATTAAATTTAAAAAAAATATTGATATTATTAATAAATACAATTATATTAGAACATTTTATTAATTTAATAAAGGAATGCTTTTAAAAAAAATTAATAAATAAAAATAATAAATGATATTATCAATAAATACAATTATATTATCAAATTAGAATTATATAAATTTAAAAAATAAATAAATAAATATAAATAATAAATGATATTATCAACAAATATAAATATATACTCCATAAAAAAAAAAAAAAAAATTCCTAAAACAAAACTTAAATACTCGAAGAAAGAAGAAGGAAACTAAGGGGGTAAGAACAAAGAGAAGGGACCCACAAGCTGCTTAACTTCCATCCATCGTCCCTAGTTTTGGGAGAATTCTTAGGAAGCAAAAGATTGGCTCCACCTTTGCTTAACTTCCATCCATCGTCCCCAGTTTTGCTAGAATTCTTAGGAAGCAAAAGATTGGCTCCACCTTTAGACCTTTTAAAACCATTCGTAGCTCTTTAAGATCTGTGAAACACCTTATTGATCCCAAATGTATGAAAGGTGTTTATTTAATTCAGTGTTCTTGTGGAACCCCCTAGGTCGGTGAGACTAGTCGTTCCATTTCACAAAGGAGGCAGTGAACCTTGTGCACATTGAAATTGCACAATGGATGGAAGTTAACCAGCTAGTGGGTCCCTTCTCTTTGTTCTTACCCCCCTTAGTTTCCTTCTTCTTTATTGGAGTATTTAAGTTTTGTTTTAGGCTTTTTTTTTAATGGAATATATAGTTGTATTTATTGATAATATCATTTCTTATTTTTATTTGTTTTTATTATATTTTTTTTAAGAATTCTTTATTAAATTAATAAAATATTCTAATATAAGTGTATTTATTAATAATATCAAGTATTTTTTTTAATTTAATTGATAATATAGTTGTATTTTAAAAATATAATAAATAAATTATAATAAAATATAAAATTTATTAATAACAAAAAAAAAATTAAAATCTATCAATTTTTTATAATTAAAATTCAAAATAAAATAAATTAAAATAAAATTCAAAATTAATTAATTTGACTGTTGTCTTTAATGTTCATTTTTATAAATGCTTATTTGTTAATATATCTGATGGTGTTTTCCTCTATTCTGATGAGACTCATTAGCATGAAATGGATTTTGTTTTAATCGTTACTTACTATGAAGTTAAATCATGTAGTTGAAATGAAATCAATGAGCGTGTGCAATAAGAGTTTTCAGGAGTGCGAGCTGGTGAAAATGGGGGTTTACAGCTTACGAATTCTTCAGATCTAGGGTTCGAAACTGGAAAAGAACAGGGTCAGAGTGGCAGAACTATTTAGAAGAGGACAGGTCTTGACCCGACAGATGGAAAACAAGGGGTCCATAGGGACCCCATCGTATAAGCATGTAATGATGCACAGACAGACAGCACAGGAAGGTGTGCAAATAGTTGGATATGAAAGCTCACAGAAAGAGGACGGAACCAACAAGGGAAGGAAGAGATATGAGGGTAAGGAGGAACATCATAATCAAAAGCTGAAAGGAAAGGAGGACGGTGGCCAAACAGAAAACAGAAGCAGGGTGAAGGCCATGCAAGCACATCCCGACCAGGAAAACAAACAAAGAGAGAAGCAAATAGAAGGAGAAGAAGGGGTCCTAAATGAAGAGAACAAGGAACAAGAAGACAAAGGGGAAGCATGCAATGGCAAAAAGACTCAAGGCCCATGTAAACCTAAGGCGGTAGAAACCCTAAGAGTGGTAATAACAGACCCAAAGATTCAAGCCTACAGGGATCACATGACCGAACATGCAATAATCTGCAAGTTCATGGGGCTCTGGCCAACGGAAAGAGCGCTATGTCAATGGATAAAGCAGCAATGGAAACCCAAAGGTGATATAAGACTGCACTTAGGAGCCAAAGGTTTTTTCACTGTTGTTTTTTCAAATCTAGAGGATAAGGATAGAATATTTGATGGCGGACCTTACTTCTTCACTTCTGCAGGCCTATACATTCGGCCGTGGAAGCCAAATTTTGTGCCAGAAAAAGAGACTTTCAAGCAAGTGCCAGTCTGGATACGCCTTTTCTCCCTGCCAATAGACTACTGGGGATATGCTTCTCTAAAACAAATAGGTGACAAATTAGGAATCTTCGTCAAAGCTTCAGAAGCTACTCTGCAGAGAAGATACACCTCATGTGCCCGAATCTGTGTAGAAATGGATGTGTCAGGAGCATTTCATGAGGGACTGTGGCTAGAATACAGGGATGAGGACTATTTCCAAGCCATAGATTATGAGCAAATCCCATTCCGTTGTAGAAAATATCATGAACATGGTCATTTAATCAGAGAGTGTCCATTAAATAAAGCAGCAGAAAACCTTAACGCAGATAGAGTAGAAAAGAACAGGGAGATCTTTACTCGACCAAGAACGAGACAAAGAGCAAACAAGAAACGTCCAACCAAAGCAGGAACATCACAAGGTAATACTAGTAATGCTTTCGAAGTATTGGAAACTGAGACAGAATCAAAGGACAATAACAAGGAACAAAATACCGTTGAAGCAATCAAAACTACAACAGAGCTTGGAACCAAAACAATGGAAGAAAATCCTCCAAATTGCAAACTACAGAATCAATAGACAATAGAAAGGGTAGATGAGGACTCAGAAATGCTCATAAGTGACATCGAAAGTGATGAGATGGAGCTGAATGACATACTAGAACAAGAATGAGTTAATCTACCAAACATGGTGGAACACTGGAAAAAGAAGGGGATGGAGAACATATCGGAAGAGGAAGTGAGGAGAATCAATGAGATACTAATAGAAAGACAGAGAGTAGAAATCGAGAGGCAAAGCAAGAACCTGGGCGTAGCAAAAGGAATGGGACATCGAACAAAAGGTCTACTTCAAACCTCCACAAGCTCCAAACAAAGGAAAAAGAGAGGGCGCAGAACAAATAATGAGGCACTGCAGGAATTGGGACAAATGCTCTTAAACTCTGGTAAGATGAAAGCTTTAGAAGCTTTTTCTCTTAACTACTAAATATTGTTTTAAAATGAAAGTTATCTCTTGGAATGCTAGAGGGCTTAACAGCCAATTAAAACAATGACTTTTAAAGAAGAAGGTCCAAAAGGAAAATCCAGACATTATATTTGTGCAAGAAACCAAATGTACAAGTAGCACTATTCATAATGTAAGCAAAAAATTAGGTAAACATATGGAATACATGGAAACCGCCAGCCATGGATGGGAGGGAGGTTTAATTACCCTGTGGGATCCGCGAGTTATCAAAATCCTCTCCTCTGAAGCTATCAGATCCTTCATAGCCATAGAAGCTCGTATGATAGGAAATTCGGAAACCTATCTATGTACTAATGTCTACGGGCCTCAGAAGTTAGAAGAGAAGTTTCTTTTTCTGAGAACTCTACTAAATCTGAAGCTAAGGTATCCCAGAGTGAAGGCAGTCATAGGAGGATTTTTCAATATGATAACTACACTAATGG
Organism: Pinus tabuliformis; assembly: GCA_031772625.1. Taxonomy (NCBI): domain Eukaryota; kingdom Viridiplantae; phylum Streptophyta; class Pinopsida; order Pinales; family Pinaceae; genus Pinus; species Pinus tabuliformis. The sequence goes on from CM062817.1 coordinate 635,452,960, forward strand.
AAAAAAAGGAGGGATAAGGAAACTCAACAAAGATTCTGAAGCCTTCTCAGAGTTCATCAATTCTGCTAAACTTGTGGATGTCCACCCCAAGAGTGGAACTTACACTTGGAATAACAGAAGGGGAGGTGAAAGACAAATTGCTTCTCGACTAGACAGATTTCTAATCTCTGAGAGCATTCTGTTGGAGGGAGTTACAGTAGAATCAGATATACTCCCAAGTGGTGGATCAGACCATTGGCCCATTTCTCTGAATGCGGCTATCCAGGGAAATCCAAGAAACAAGCCATTTAGATTTGAGAAATTATGGCTCACCCATCCGAAGTTCATTCAACTTATTGGAAAATGGTGGCATGAACCGGTGGACATCAGAGGCACCAAAATGTACATATTACAAGGCAAACTGAGATATATTAAAAACAAAATCAAAATATGGAATAAAATAGTTTTTGGGAAAATATTCAAAGAAAAAGCCAAATTAGAGGAGCAATTGGAGGAGATACACAAAGGTTGGATCACTGGAGACATTAACCCAGAAACAGCAAACAAAGAAAAAATGTTGTTGCAGCAATGGCAGCTTCGTTGCTAGCAAGAGGAAACCCTTTGGAAAAAAAAGTCTCAAATTCAGTGGCTCAAGGAATGGGAAAAAAATACAAAATTCTTCCATAGATCAGCAATGGACCACAGGGGAGGGAACAAAATTCTCAATCTCAAAAATGAACAGGGAGCCATTCTTCAGACACATCAAGAAGTTTCAACCCTGCTTACTTCGCATTTCAGCAGCATAGCTAAAGAGCCAGAGGTGGACAGGACAGAAGCAATTGAGGAACTTATCAAATCCATTCCCAAGACAATCACCAATGAGCAAAACCTAGCACTAACTCGAGAAATTTCTTTGGAAGAGGTGGAAGAAGCGGTGAAGGGCATGCCAAATGATAAAGCCCCTGGGCCTGATGGGTTTACCAGCAACTTCTACAAGGCTTGCTGGGACATTGTTAAAACAGAGGTCTGGGAAGTTGTGGAAGACTCTCAGCGTTCTGCCTCAATCCTCAAGTCCCTAAATTCTACTTTCCTCACCCTGATACCAAAAGAAGAAGAGGCCAATACCCCGGCAAAATTTCGGCCTATTGCTTTGTGCAATGTTATATATAAAATTATCTCTAAAGTCATAGCTAACAGGATGAAACCTATTCTTTCGGGCCTCATCTCTGAAGAGCGATCGGGATATGTTGAGGGGAGACAAATTCTGGACAACATTTTACTAGCTCAAGAAATGAGTCACACACTTCGAAGCAGGAAAATTGCAGGTATGATGATGCAACTTGAATTATCGAAGGCTTATGATAAAGTCAACTAGAATTACCTTGAAGCAATTTTAAAGGCCTTCAGTTTTGCCAGTCAATGGATAATGTGGATTCTAGCCCTGATCAAATCAACTAAATTTTCTATTCTGGTAAATGGTGCCCCTGCCAATCAATTTTCTCCCTCTCGTGGACTCAGGCAAGGTGACCCATTATCACCCTTCCTTTTTTTCATCCTGATGGAAGGATTAAGTAGACTCATTCGTAGCGCCAAAGAGAAAGGAAATATCAAAAGATTGCAGCCCCTGCCTTCCATCCCAGCGACCACTCACCAACAATTTGTTGATGACACAATGTTACATGGTACTCCAACAGTCAAAGAAGCCTTGAGCTATAAAAGGATCCTCAATCTTTTCAGCAAAGCTTCAGGTATGGAAGTTAACCTATCTAAATCCACCATCTTTTTTTTCAATACTCATTTAGCAGTGCAAAAAAATCTCTCTACCATTCTAGGCTTCCGGAGAAGCAACTTGCCCTCTAGGTACCTAGGAGCTCCTCTATCAGATAAACCCTGGCAAAAAATTCATTGGGAGAAGGTCTTAGCCAGCATAGAGAAAAGATGCCAACATTGGACCCACAGGGCCCTCAATTTTGCTGGCAGACTAGTCTTAACCAAAGCAGTCTTGCAAGCCATTCCACAATACTTGTTATCTATAACTCCTGCTCCCAAAGGAGTCCTGCAGCAAATGAGGGTAATTCAGAGAACTTTCTTATGGTCGAGAAATGCAGAGAAGAAAAAGTGGGCACTAGTGGCATGGAACAAATTATGTAAACCCAAACAACTAGGAGGGTTAAATCTGCTAGACCCCTCCACCATCAATAGGGCCTGCGGTGCCAAGCTATGGTGGAAATGGCTGAAGGAACCCAATCTTCCATGGGCCAGACATTGGAAGGAAAAATATTCTCCAATGCATAGAATTCAGTACCTGATCAGAATGTAAGAGAATCCAGAAGGCTCTCCAATCTGGAACCTTGCAAGGAATAATCGACACATTATACAGGAGAATAGCTTCTGGGAAATTCGCAATGGAGAAACGACCCTTTTCTGGGAAGATGCCTGGCAACAACTCCCCAAGCTAGAAAGGCCTGAATTTGCAGGTGTGCAATGAAATTACCAAGAGCAGGGGAAAATAACGGTGAATCACTATTGGGCTCCTAATAATAGGGACTTGGAATGGAGACATTGGGTATTCAATGAAACAGGGAACATGGCCGAAGCAAACAATGACATCAGAGATCTGCAAATACTGCTAAACAAAAGAAGAATTAGAATGGTAGAAGACAACGATCAACTAAGATGGGGTAAGCAAGGAGGGGGCAATTTCACACTCAAAGAAGCCAGAAACTGTATCGAGGATTCAGAGCAAGAAGAAAAGGTTAAATGGAGCAATAAGGTTTGGGATTCTCAATTCTGGCCGAAAATTAAAACATTCCTTTGGCTCCTAATGCACAGGAAAACTCTCACTTGGGAGAATCTCCGAAAGAAAGGGTTCTGTGGTCCTTCTAGATGCCCAATGTGCGAAAAGGAAGAAGAAACAATGAATCATCTCTTCAACACTTGTGAGGTAACTAACCGCTTATGGAATTGGGCAGAAACCATTTTGCAGCAAACGAACAGAATAAGAGAGTCCATTCAAGCAACTATCGAAAATTGGCGAGGCAATTTCTCCAGCAATCAATTGGTCAACCTCATTTGGAAAACTATGCCAGGGTTTATCAAATGGACAATATGGAAGGAAAGGAATAGGAGAGTATTTTTAAACGAAACCAGAAACATAAATCACTCTATAGAAATAATCATTCAAAATACCAGACAATTGATTCTTGTCAAAGGCAAACCTGACAAAGATACTAAAACATCAACTGGGGACTTACAGATCTTGAAAGCCTTTAACCTGGATAAAGGGACCTTTGCAGCTACAGTAAATCGCCAACAGGAGATAAGTTCCACTTTAAGCATCTGGAAACGACCACCTTCAGGCTTCCTCAAGCTAAATTTCGATGGTGCCTCTCGGGGAAATCCGGGTCTGGCCGGCATCGGAGGCATTATTAGGAATAGCGAAGGAGAAATTCAGTACATCTACAGCAGAGCCTTAGGGGAAGGAACCAATAATGAGATTGAGTTTGCAGCAATGGAACAGGGACTGAGAATTCTCGAGAAATTACAGGTGGGGGCAGCGGTGGTAGAAGGTGGCTCCTAGCTCGCAATCACAGGAGCGAGAAGGCTGTACGCGGGAGCTAAAGCAAACAAAATTACACAGCATTGGCGACTAGCTAAAGTAATAGAGAGTATTGCCGATCATCTTGGGCGTTTGAAAGGGTTAATCTTTCAAGCTGTTCGCCGCAAAGCCAATACAGTTGCGGATCATCTAGCAAATTATGGTATAGAGAACCCAAACGACATCATGGACAGTTGTTTGCAGGACGTCAACTGTCCAGAAGTCAGAAACAAATGTACCCTACTCTCGAGGCAGGATATGGTAAATGAAAGATAAGGACATTGGGACAGCATTCTAGCAGGCATTGGGATATGATTAAGATCAATTACACTGCGGGGAGAATTAAAGGTCGGTAGAGGAATGAAGGACAGGCAGGAAATGGGCATTCAATGCTCAAGCAGGTGAGAGTCACGCCCATCAACTCCATAAGCGGAAAGTATGAGCGACGTCGGCACTCTTATAGAAATAAGGACACTTGGCACGCTTTGGAGAAGCCCAAGGGAGGCAAACTTAAGAGTAAAAATCCGAGACATCATCGAAAGGATATACCACGTTATAGAGATAATCATGAAGGAATTTGCGGCCAGCAGATGAAAAGATGGAAAGCGGCAAGTGGCTCACCCGATCTCTCCTATATAACTTCAACACTCGGTATCGGCAGCACCACTGTGCACTCAGTTAGTCTGCAGAAATTCTTTTCCTCGGTCCTCAGAATACAGGGCAGTCGGGTGCTTGAGTTCAAGATAATGGCGGGCGAAAGTAGTAGAAATGCATCTGCAAACCGGGATCTCAGGCACGCCCGGGAGGCCTATGAAACAAGGACATCACAGAGGGAGAAACGAAAGATCGAGGAACTGGAGGCCATTGTTACTGAGGAAGAGGAAAATTTGGAGGAGCAGGATCTGGAAAAAGACATGGAATGGGTCCACGACCCTGGAACGTCTACAACCCGAGCCACCCAATATGTCCGCACACAAGCGGAGATGTGGAGAATGAAAACGCTACTGGCAAAGGCCATAAGTATGCAGGGTGACTACATTAGCCAAGCTCGACAGGCTCAGCATGCTATTGCTGTTACTTCTGCTGAGCATGCGGCGATACTGGAAGGATTGGATTTCAAAATCAGCGGCCTGGAGCAGCAATTCGACAGCATCTCTAAAAAACTGACTGTCCTAATCAGTCTTCTACGACACTCCATATGTCAGGAAGCTGTCAATGCGGGGGAAAGGGCAGAGGGGATCACGAGCAACAGTAAGAGTACACTGTCAGCACCTCCTCAGGCGGGTTCAGCCAAGGCTCCGACTGGGCAGAATTCCCCCAAGAATTATGTGGTTCTCGAGATGTGACTGGTCTCCGCTACAAGCTTTGGATGAGTTCTTGGGACATGGATCTGCATATGCGATCGTTGGCCTCAGAATTTATCTGTCTTATAAGCTTTTTTTGTTTTCTACTTTTACTGTCCATGGCTCCCTGTGGGTATCTGTTTGCTCATTGTCTGTTCTTTGGTCAACCATTGACTGTCTATGCCGCCCTGCATGGTGTGCCCTGGGGTTCTGTAGGAGGTCTTTTTGGTCAAGATGATGTGTATGCGAATCAGGAAAGCAGTCTTCTGTCTGCACAAGCAGACCTTTTGTAAATATGTATTACTATCTTAATATAAAATTTTGATTCACACAAAAAAAAAAGTTCATTTTTATAAAACTTTTAATTAATTTTTATTCTTGAACTGTTGGGAATACGTTTAATTAACTTTTATTCTTGAACCGTTGGGAATTTACAGTTGCATCTCTGAGATTTATATATTATTAGATTTATATATTATTAGTCAGTTGATCTTACTCCTCATTCTGGTCTTGATATTGAAACTAGATCTATGTTCGAAACATTGACCTTTTGTTCTTTATATAATTTCTCTCAAAAATTTAAGCATTAAAATCATCTTATTATAGATGGTATAATTTTTCTATATAACTATAATAAATCAAGTTATAAAATTTAACTTTATAAATCATCAAGAAACAAATAACTATTAAAATTTTAAAAATATTTGATAATATTGAAAATCTACCCTTTTTTAATTTGCCAACAAAATTCTTCATAATTAATGCCAAACAAGAAAAACTAGTTTCATCTCCCAAAAAGCTCAAAATCGGCATCCATAGTACCAAACAAAATAAATAATGATTTGAAGTTCAACATGACTGTTGCAATCACATTCTCCGAAAAAAACCTTAGCACTCTACGAAAAGTATGAATTTAACGAATATTCTTTAAAGTCGAGTGACAAATATCAATAGTCCTTAAAGTTCTTGCTTTTACATATTATTATTTTTTATGACGAAAGGTGACTAGTTACCCTCCTTTAGAAAAAATAAAAAGTGACTAGTGACTCCAGTCCATACGAGGCGGACAGCAAAAAGAAGGCAGAAGCATCTTGCTTTAAAGTGGGGGCGTTCCTGATTTTCTTTGAATAATTTTTATAAAAGTAAAAAATGAAAAAGAAGAAGAAGAAACATCACCAACTATCAACCCTTTTAGACTTAACTAGAACATATGCCTAATCATATAAGTTTCTTCACACATAACATACTATCTCATAACAAATGTTTAATCTTTCATCAAATCATTATATTCCTTAAGATGAATAAAGTGTGGCTAACACCAACATTTCAATCATTACATTCCTTAAGATGAATAAAGTGTCGTTAACACCAACATTTCATTTAAGTGCATAGACTTTAACAGGACATCATTTTTGAGTCACACTTATAAACATGGGATAACGTTGAAAATTACTTATTTATAAATTATTAATAAAATAATCTTATCTCATATTTTATGCTTTTGTGATTCATGATATGATGCTCAAATTTTCGAGAGAAATCACATAGACAACAAAGGGTCTACGCGTTTCGAACCTAGATCCCAAGGGTTAAAGAATAAAATTTAAAAGTTATAGTAAATTCCCAATTGTTAAAGAATAAAAAATAAAAGTTTATAAAAATGAACGTTAAAGGACAAAAGTCAAATTAGTTAATTTTGAATTTTATTTTATTTTGAATTTTAATTATAAAAAATTAAATGATTCTAATATTTTTTGTTATTAACAAATTTTATATTTTATTATAATTTATTTATTACATTTTTAAGATACAACTATATTATCAATTAAATTTTAAAAAAATATTAATATTATTAATAAATACAATTATATTAGAACATTTTATTAATTTAATAAAGGAATGATTTTAAAAAAATTTAATAAATAAAAATAATAAATGATATTATCAATAAATACAATTATATTATCAAATTAGAATTATATAAATTTAAAAATTAAATAAATAAATAAAAATAATAAATGATATTATCAATAAATATAACTATATACTCCATAAAAAAAAATTCCTAAAACAAAACTTAAATACTCGAAGAAAGAAGAAGGAAACTAAGGGGGGTAAGAACAAAGAGAAGGGACCCACAAGCTGCTTAACTTCCATCCATCATCCCTAGTTTTTCTAGAATTCTTAGGAAGCAAAAGATTGGCTCCACCTTTGCTTAACTTCCATCCATAGTCCCCAGTTTTGCTAGAATTCTTAGGAAGCAAAAGATTGGCTCCACCTTTAGACCTTTTAAAACCATTCGTATCTCTTTAAGATCTGTGAAACACCTTATTGATCCCAAATGCATGAAAGGTGTTTATTTAATTCAGTGTTCTTGTGGAACCCCCTATGTCATGCCCCTACACCTGCAGTAGTCTTCCAACCGCTTATAGCGAGGTGCAGCACCACCGAACACTTTCTTTTCACCAATATTAATGTTCATGGACTACGCCTAATTCACTTTTCCTTACTTAGTTTGTGTTTTGCAACCAAGCAATATTATGTTTAGCCTTTATACTAATGAACACCCATACTCATTCATTATCAACAGCAATTATAAAAGAGAACAACAATTGCACAGTATAAAGGGAGGGGCAACTCCCTGAACAATGAGTCTGCCCAACAATATATAGTAATCAATCTTTCTTTGATAATACAATCATCACAAGTATGCTTGGCAAACTCCAAGCCTATACTTAGTCTCTTTTACAACATAGAAAAAACAGCCTTTACAACACTTGTGCACACCTTACACGGTGGGAGGGTGCTCACCCGAGACACCAAGACCCCCTCCTCAAGTCTCACACAAATCTGCACCTTAGAACGACCCGGGCACACCTTGCCCAACCTTCAACCAACTCCAAGAATGCTAATCAAGTGTGCAACCATCTATGAGAAGAGCGCATGAGTTATGCACATTCCCTTCTCTTTTCTGCGCACTCCTTCTTGAGCTCTAGCGAAGATGCTTGAGTTGAATGAGTTGTTGATTGAACGCTCAACCTCCATGTATATATATTCGTGTTCAAGGGTGGGGTGGTGGCTTGGCCAACCACCCAAACTCATGTTGCACACCCCTTTAAGCGCCCCAAACATATGATGCTTGCCCATCATGTAGTCGGCCTTCACCATCATTCATCGCTCCAAAGAGTTGGTATAAACACCGTCGCATTTCCCCTTGTATTCTCCATAGCATGTTGTATCGTCGCACCAAGCTCGCCATAACGTTGCATGCCTGTGTGTGCCAGCTTGTCGCACGCCCGCCCGTGCACCGCGCGTCTGCCCGTTCACCGCGCGCCCGCCCGTTCAACGCGCGCCCGCCCGTGCACCATGCGCCCGCCTGTTCACCGCGCGCCCACCCGTGCACTATGCGCCCACCTGTTCACCGCGCGCTCGCCCGTGTGTCGTGCGCCCACGTTTTCTATCTGTCGTGCGGCCTGGCTCACCGTGCCCAACCGCGCCCGGCTGCCCGAGGACCTCACATCCTCCTCCACCTAAAATCGTTGTCGTCTTCGACAACATACCATCCTGGTAGCCATCCACCAAGATCATCATTATCCATGATGTCAACTCCTCCACATAAGGCAAACATCCCTGCAACATATGTAGAACTCCATCTCCAACATGTCTCCAACTTAGTGACCAACTGCCACCAAGCTCACCATACCAAGGTATACACCTCAACAGTATGTCATACGTCATCAGATATCATCTCGATCCATGATCATCGACCTCTCTGCCACAATCTCCACTGCAACATCCTGTGTCGACCTCATCATGTGTCATCCCTCCATGTAGTCTCTCATCAGATGCCAACACATTTGTATCATGTGTTATCATGTATCGACTAATTCCAACATATCTCTGCACATTGGTACCCCTCATGACTCGAACTAGTTGGGTGATCAGTCCAACCATACGCCCAAATCATAAGAATGCACATCCTTATGCCACCACAAGTCTTTCCCTGACTTCTGCTACATCTCGGACTTATCAAGAATCTATCTCAACCTCCATGTCACAACAACATCTGCACAACATCCCTTGCTTCGACACTCCCCGTAGAATGTCCATGAATGACACCTCTACACATGCTCCTGCATCATGTCCCTGCACCACTGTCATGCTCCATATCTCCAACCTGATGTCCATGACTCTAGTTGTCCATGATGTCCAACCCATGTAGACTCCATCCCAACATCTGGTCATCTGCATCCAAGTCTTCAATCTGTCATAAAGAAGCCTCCTTCCAAGGCCCCTTGCAAAGTTGGTGTAGCTCCTCCCAAACAAGGTCCCTACACCAACCCTTCTCCAAGGTTGTCTATAGAGAAAGGAGGGCCGGGAAGTTTCTTCCCTGACTCTCATCCACCCATGTATCAGATTGATGTTGTGTCCTCAAGTATCTATGCATAGCCTCAATCTCCTCACATGTACACCATGTTAGGATCCCATATTGTCTATTTTTGAGCTTATATTTTGTCATTATATTACCCTCTTCAACCCTTAGTTGAGAGCCTTTGCTAGTGTTTTGACTTAATCATTCTAAAAGGTATATAGTAACTCTCCTCATTGCTATATGTTTAGTTATTCAACACGTAATCATGCTATCTTTATAATTGATCCTTGAAGTTGACTAAGTTGCTGAACAATTGTTGAAACTGCCTAACTGGCAAGACCACATTTTGCAGTTGCTGAAACAGCGGAAACAGTGCAAACCGTGAAGCTGAAACAGCAAGAACAACATGCGAAATTCGAGGAGAAAGTTGAGATTTGCGTAACAAATCTACATCAGCAAAGGAGTCCTACCAATTACTATATTGGTCATAATGATCATGCTCCACATGACTGTAACAACATTCTGTTAACGAAAACTAATTTTCCTATTTTTGGTACAAAGGGTTGAACCAGAATGTATAATGAAAATCTTTTGTAATAGATGTCTCCTCTATAAAGAGGAGACATCTACATTAGAGAGGGGAGACATATAGAGAGAGGATGAACAAGCTGTAACACAGAAATTGTAGTGAAGGGATGAGACTGAATCTTTCTTGTAATATGGTATATTCAGATGAATAAAGTTATGTTCTGAGTATTTTATCTTAGTTTCTGCATCCTGGGGAATCTTGTGAGAAGGACAGGGCCCACCTTCATCACAAGATTCACCCATCTTCTTTCTGTTGTGTGTTGTGTGTGTGATTTCTGTTTATATCTTATTCATGAGTACTGCTTCTAATGATATTTTACTTTTGCTGAAACTCTGTTTTCCTTTTAATTGATTGATGTTGTATATGAGTGCCTAACCGATGATTAGGATTTACAGAGTGTATTGGTGAACTGGATAACAGAGGCAGGTGCTAAAAGTCCTTACTCTGAGGATAGGGTCCTGATCCTTTGTTACAGGATAGCCATCACTCCCTTTTGCAGATTTGTTTTCTTTAATTATCTATTCTTATTCCATTCCTGCAATAGGCTGTAACTGCTGTAAAACAGAGTAGGGGTTTAATAGATAGTGAACTTTTTATACTACAGCTTTTAATACTATTAAGATTGAGTACATACAGTACGTAGTCACCTTTGGAATAATCAGACTTTCCCGGGTTGATAATTTATGTGGCACTCGACTATTTTATTAATAAACAATTAAAGTGACCAACATTTTGGTGTCGTTGCCGGGGAAGGCGACTGAAGATTTTAAAAGTATTAACGATTTTCTTTTAGAGATGCAGGATGCATGAAAGGACGCAAGAAGGCTAACCATTCAGGCAGTAAGGGCAAAGGAGGAGGAAGAAAAACTTTTATTGATGATATTATTTCAAAAGCTGAGACATCCCAGAGGTTAAGCTCTCGAAGGCCACAGACCCAACACTCTTCCCAGACAGACTATCAGACAGAGGAAGTAGTGGGACCAGAGAGGGTTATAGAACCATCAGAATATACTGAGGAACCAGTGGAAGAAGATGAACGACCAGTAGAAGAGCCAATAGAGGAAATTAAAGTGGAGGAACCAGTGCAGGACATTGAAATTCCAACAGAAAACTCCGAAGACCGGGCAAGCGCATCAGGAAAACAACCAATGGAGGATAACAATGAAGGACTTTTCGGTGGAGGTCGCAGAGTAGAAGGAAGGGGAGAGAATTCTCTCTCCACCCTGGAATTCCCTATTGGGGATCTCCCCAGAGGAGCAACTCCTATGAAGAATATCCCACTTTCAGCATTACCCAATTTCCATGGGTTATCCACAGAAGATCCTGATGAATTTCTTTTTGAATTTGATATATTGTGTAGAAGCTATGACTATGTTAATGCTACTCAGAAATTGAAGTTGTTTCCAGCTACATTAAAGGGGAACACATTAAGATGGTTCATGAGCTTGGGAGCTCATGTGATTACGACATGGGACCAGATGAAGGAGAAATTTCTGGCCAAATACCAAGATTATTGTCGAACAAGAGAAAGGAAGGAGGAATTATTCAAGATGACTCAGAAGGAGGACGAAAGTCTGGAGGACTTCGTGGAAAGGCTACAGTATAACTTGCAGCGATCTGATCATCCTGATATGAGTAAGGATATTCTCAAGTCAATATTGCTAAAAGGGGTACGAGATGATTGTTTAGATATGTTGAATATGCTTGGAAAAGGAGACATATCTAAGGAATCATATGATGAGATTGTCAATCTCTGTAAAAGATGTTCGAGAGGAGCAGCAAGCAGACCAAAAAGCAAAGATAGTACATACTCAAGAGTCCAGAAATCAGCAAGTGGAGGAGCAACACGGGCTGAAATAGGTAACTTACTTGAAGAATTTAAAACTCAAATGTTAAGCTCTTTTGCTTCACAAATTGATACCTTGCAGGTTAAGAAGAAGCAGGCAGAAGTAGAAGCTGCTCTGGCTATTTTGTGCTCTAAATGCAGAGAAAAACACCCACTAAGGGAATGCCCCCTGGACAAGGTACCAATTTGCACTATCTGTGAAAAGGACCATGAGACTCAACAATGCCCTTCTTTGCCAGGAATAAAAGCAGCACTGTAGCCAACTGAAGAAGAAGCTAAAGCAGTGTACCTGCTCACACAGAGGAGGCAATGGCAACCACGAGGACAAGGTATGATTTCTAACATGTCGTTTAATCGTTGGAATAATCATCCTCCTTTTCAAGAAAATTACCCGCCCTTCAATCAAATGCAGTACCCACACTTTAATCAAATGAATTTCCCACCCATGCAGCAACCGAATCCTCCTTTTGTTGATCCTACAATATGGAATCCCTGGGCTCTACAGCAAACCTATTTTAATCAATGGAACCCAAATTGGACAGCTCCACAGATCCCATTTCCAAACCAATTACCTCAGTATCAGCAATCTCTCTCCTTACCATCAAATGCTCCACCAAATAATCAGACAATGAGACCCCAGCTGCCTGTACAACCTAACCCCAACCCAAATAATAATAAAGCTCTGCAGGTAACTGATAATATCAAAACCAACTTGTTTCCCCTATGCAATGTAATAACATTCATTTACGCTCTGGAAGAATAGTTGAACCCATTATTGATGACATTACTTCTTCTGATTCTGATAAAGAAGAAACTGGAAAAGAAAAGTCATCTAATAACAATGTTGAAACAGTTGGATCATCCTCTAATAACAATGCTGAAACAGTTGAAACATCCTCTAATAAGACTGCTGAAGCAGCAGAGCCACCATTCCCTGAACGTTTGGCTCTTACCAAAACACTTGAGCCACCTGCTTTTAATATTTTAGGAGAACTATAGAATTTATATGTTAAAATTCCACTCTTACAAGCACTAAGAGATGTACCAATTTATGCTAGAACTGTTAGAGATATTTGTATTAAGAAACCTGGAAGAAAAGCTAAGGACCCCCTCACAATTCATGTGATGGGTGATCTAGCTGCTCTAATGTCAGAAAAAAACCCTCCTGTGAAACCCTGGTCATCCTATGGTCACAATACAGGTTGCAAAAACTTTTGTTTCTAGAGTTCTAGTAGATCTGGGTGCTACAATAAACATCATGACACTTGAAACTGCACAATTATTACAGTTAAAGGATGTAATTAGGGAAACCCCAACCATTCTAGAGCTAGCTGACCACTCCACAATCAACCTGAAGGAGTCATTGAAGACCTGATAATTTCAGTCGAATCTTGGAACTACCCAGCTGATTTTGTGGCATTACAAACCAAAACAAAGTTGGGGGCTCATCCATTGATTTTAGGAAGACCTTGGCTGGCTACAACAGATGCCTTCATCAGTTGTAGGTCAGGTTCAATGACAATTTCTAATGGATGTGAAACCAAACAGCTTACTCTTTACCCTCATGCTACACCTATGATTAATAATGATAACTCTGTGTGGTTAGATTATGAGGACAATGAGACCCAACCCATCTTGACTGTCAGACAAGCTCTAACTTTTAAAGATTCAACCGAAGATGAATTAATTAGTAGCTTTATTTCTGAACCTTCTTCGGTTAACTCTGAAATACATGATCACTTGACTACAATCTTGGAATCTGAATCACAACAAAACCTTAGAACTGAAGATTTATCTCAGACATCAGCTGACACCTCCTCCAAAAGTATAACAGTCGAAATCGAGCCTGGCAAAACATTAAATATAAACCCTAACCTAACAGATGCTGAAACACAATAGTTAATGAAGTTACTCCGTGAGAATAAAGAATCATTCGCATGGGATTACACAAATATGAAGGGAATCTCTTCTGAATTATGTACTCATCGTATTTATATTAAAGAAGGATCCTGCCCAGTCTGTCAACCCCAACAATGAATGAAACCCAATTTAAGGGAAATTGTGAAGGAAGAACTTCAAAAATTGTTGAATGCAGGATTTATATATCCTATATCTGATAGTGAATGGCTTTCACCATTAGTAATAGTACCTAAGAAAAATGGGAAATGGAGAGTGTGTGTGTAGATTACAAAGCTCTAAATAAGGCCACTCAGAAAGATCATTTCCCCTTACCATTTATTGATCAGGGACTAGACAATTTGGCAGATAAGAGATTCTTTTCCTTTTTGGATGGATTTAGTTGATATAATCAGATCAAGATTGCACCCCAAGATCAGGACAAGACCACTTTTACTAGTCCATGGGGGACTTTTGCCTATAGAGTTCTTCCATTTGGACTATGTAATGCCCCAGCAACATTTCAAAGAGCAGTGATAGGAATTTTTTTTGATATGCTTAATGATTCCTTAGAAATATTTATGGATGACTTTACTCCTTATGGTGTGACTTTTGAAGATGCATTACAGAACCTTGAAAAAGTACTTAAACAATGTATAGAATCACATCTTGCCTTAAGTACTAAAAAATGCCATATGATGATGAATCAAGGTATTGTATTGGGACACTTCATCTCATTCCTAGGAATTCAAGTTGATCCAGCTAAAGTACAAGTAATTCAGACTCTTCCTATCCCTAAAACACAAACTGATGTAAGAAGTTTTTTAGGACATGCTGGATATTATAGAAGATTTATCAAGGATTTTTCTAAAATATCTTCTCCTTTTTTTGTGTTACTTATGAAAAATGCTGAATTTAAGTGGACTGATGGTTGTCAAAAAGCATTTAATGAACTTAAACATCAATTGTCTACATCTCCCATTTTAAGAGGACCTGACTGGGCACTCCCCTTTCATATATCCTCTGATGCTTCAGATACTGCAATTGGAGCTGTCTTGGGTCAAGAAGAAAACAATCTTCCCTATGCTATCTATTTTATTAGTAAAAATATGACCCCTGCTGAACGTAATTATACAGTCACCGAGAAAGAATTCTTAGCAGTCATTTATGCTATTAATAAGTTTCGACATTATATTACTGGTTATACTACTTTTGTGCATACTGATCACTCGGCCATTAAATATTTAATGAACAAATCAGTTACAAATGCTCGAGTTACCAGATGGTTATTATTATTACAAGAATTTGATATCACAATTGTAGATCGACTAGGTAAAGAAAATGTAGTTGTTGATTTTCTTTCTCGGTTAAAAACTGATGAAAATATTCCAGTAGATGATTCTTTTCCTGACGAATATTTATTTGCAGTATCTGCTCACTCACCTTGGTATGCAGACATTGCCAATTACTTAGCTGCAGGGAAACTACCATCACACCTATCACACAGAGAGAAAAGAAAGATCGTTCAGCAAAGTGCTAGGTACAACTGGATAAGTGGGTGTCTTTTTCACACAGGACTCGATCAAGAAATTCGGAGATGCATCAGAGAAGATGAAGTCTATGATATATTGAAGGATTGCCATGATGGCCCTTGTGGAGGGCATTTTGTGGACAAAAGAACAGCACATTAAGTTCTTAGAATGGGTTACTATTGGCCCTCACTTTTCAAGGACGCAAAGAAATATGTTAGGGCCTGCGATAGCTGTCAGAGAATGGGCCAGCCTAATCACAGGGATGAAATGCCACTCAACCCCCAGGTAATACTTGAACCTTTTGAAAGATGGGCACTAGATTTTATAGGTCTCATCAATCCTCCATCCAATCAAAGAGTTTATATACTGGTTTGCACAGATTATATGACTAAGTGGGTAGAAGCTAAGGCACTCATCAAAGCTAATGAAGAATCAGTGTTAACTTTTCTATTTGAATAAATCTTTGTTAGGTTTGGTTTGCCTAGAGAGCTAGTTACAGATGGAGGACCCCCTTTTAGTTCTCATGGCTTCAAAGATACACTCCAGAAATATCACATTAAGCATAAAATGACTACACCTTATCACCCCCAGGCAAATTGGCAAGTGGAAAGTACAAATAAAGTCATAGAAACCATTTTAACAAAAACAGTCAAGGAGAATAGAAGGGACTGCTTTCAAAGGTTGCCTGAAGCATTATGGGCTTACAGAACTACTTGGAGGAACACTACGGGTTTTTCACCTTATGAATTAGTTTATGGTAAAAGTGTTATTTTTCCTGTGGAATTTGAAATCAAAACCTTAAGGACTGCTTTAGCTGTTAACCTTGACTTGACTGATGAACAGACAGCTAGGTTGCAGTAGCTTCAGGAATTGGATGAAAAGAGGTTGGATGCCATCCATCAAACAACCACGATACAACAGCAAAGAACCAGGTGGCATGACAAAACTATTAAGCACAAGAAGTTCCAAAAAGGTAATTGGGCCCTACTGTATGACTCCCGTTTTGAAAATTTTCAAGGTAAATTAAGAACAAGGTGGCTAGGACCTTATGAAGTAGATACTGTTTTTCCAAATGGAACAGTCAGAATCCTAACAATTGATGATTCTAGAACACCATTATTAGTAAATGGGTATCGACTTCGTTTGTATCAACAACCTATTTCTAAAGAGGATTTCAAAGCTACTTGCATGGCAGACATACACTATGCCTTTTTGGGGGAACTGGCTATCCCTCAATGCACTTAATTTTCTGTTTATGTATTCATTTTTAGATTAGAATTTTTTAACTAATAATCCCTGTCAAGGGTTTCCATGTTACAATTAATTATTTTGCAGATCTTAGCTTTGGAGGGTGGCTAAAAAGAAAAATTCCAATAGAGGAAGAACTAATTTGCAGAGTGGAAAGCATGGCCATGTCACTTCAGATCATTCCCTCTTACATTTCCTATTGCTGAAACACCATTTCCCGTTGCTGAACAACATTTCCCGTTGCTGAAACACCATTTCCCGTTGTTGAAACACCAAATCCCACTGCTTAAACACCAATCTTTTCCATTTTCCTAAAAAAAAAAAAAAAAACACCAATATCCCCAATTTTGCTCCCGAGACTGAACTATTACTTCGATAGAAACATATCATTCTTTATTCAAAGGAATCAGCCATTCATCCTGTTAATAATGTCTCTTCACTACTACCTCTTGTGAATAATAAAAACCTCATGTATAAAAACCCTCATACCTTACAAACCCTTTCTATAATGATCATCGACCTATTAAGGATGAGATAACACTTTTCGGCGCAACAACCAAAGGTAAATGTAAAGGTATGCATGTTTAAGTGTGAATATTAAATTGTAGTTAATGAGGAGATAATTGACATGACTGCCAAAAGCGTCGTACCACCAACCATATCATTCAGCCGCAGTTGGGGGGGATTACCGAAATATTGTAATCATTATATGACACACCGATCACCGCCATCTCTATTCCTCGCGGTAGTGTCTAATCCACCTCGTCTATACCTTATCACGTCATAATTTCATTTGTAACGTTCTGCTCTGTTTCGACCTCGGCAACTCGGCTCTGCACTTTGTATTTTGCCTAAAACAGTAACTATGGGAGGAGATGCTGTTAGACATGAACCGGGCTCGACGGCATTACTGGAACTCTACCAGGAGGCATACCAAATCTTTCTACAAGCAGGATGGGTGGACTACTTCAGAAGACTTCCGGATTTTGATTCACAGCAGGTTCTGGAATTTGCATGCAATTTGAGGGAAGGGTACTCTACTGTCCGAGGGGTGCGAATTCCAGCAACAGAAGAAGACATAGCGCAAGTTTCGGGGCTTCCAACCAATGGTATTCGCTGGTTCAGTAGGAAACATCTCATTCTCAATGCACAGCAAGATTTCCTGTTACCTGGGGAGCAGGTGGAAACCAAAGGCAGGGGTGTTGCACTTCGATCACTACCACCACCATGGCCAAAGGTTGCAGAATTTGTTAAGCATTAATTCACCTGCGAGGGCCGTTATCAGGTAGTCTACCAACACGGCTTTGTTTTACTAAATCATTTGCGGCATGGTCGTCTAATAAATATGCCCTATTATCTCCTTGGCTGTCTAAAAAATATGGCACACTATACCGTGAACGCAAGGCACCAACTCCTCTACCTCACACACCATCGTTTGGTCCAACTCCTAATAAATAGAGGCTTCGCCCTGCACAATCCACCTCCCCTCAATAACCATCCTCAGCAAGCTAAGGAAAATCCTCAGCAAAATGAAGAAAATTCCCAGCAATCCGAGGAAAATTCCCAGCAAGCTGCTGAAACTCACCAACCAGCAGCAGAAACACCC
This sequence comes from Pinus tabuliformis, assembly GCA_031772625.1. Taxonomy (NCBI): domain Eukaryota; kingdom Viridiplantae; phylum Streptophyta; class Pinopsida; order Pinales; family Pinaceae; genus Pinus; species Pinus tabuliformis. The sequence goes on from CM062817.1 coordinate 635,470,969, forward strand.
CAATTGAGCACTGAAAATCTACAGCAGTCCTCACCCCTTGATAAAGCCGAACCATCCACCCCCACAGTCCATATCCCTACCGATGATTCAGATGATGATACCCTCATCACTTTTCTTAAGAGGAAAAAGCAACAGAAAGCTGCAACCCCACTAAAAAGAAGAACCAGGGCCTCAGTTAAGGAAGCCACTATTTCTGATAATTCCCCTACCTTGAGTAAAAGTGCTCGCAAGAGAAAAACTACTGTCTCTCCTGATTCCCTACCTCGGCAACGAACAAGGTCGTTTGTAGCAACTGAGGCCATTATCCCAAATGTCCCTCCTATCACTCTAAATCCCCGTATCCCGCATAGCCCTGAACCTTCACCTTCTTCACCCTCAGGTGCCGAAATACAGAGCGTTCACGATTTTGTGACATCATTTTTCTCAACAGAGGCAGCTACTCCACAATAACCAGTTGCTGATACATCTAAAGTAGACACCCAAGACGATATAGGGCATGTGGCTGTTACACAAGAACCAGCCACTGACCCAACAAGTGCCACACAAGAACCACCTGTTGGGGAACAAAAAGAAGATGCCCTAGACGTGGCTGATACACAAGAACAGCCACTGACCCAACAGGTGATACACAAGAACCACTTGTTGGAAATCAAAAAGAAGATGCCCTAGGTATCGCTGAAACACAAACTGACCCAACAGGTGATACACAAGAACCACCTGTTGTGGACGCAAATGATGAAGTTAATGCTGAACAACAATTCTCTTCTCCATTGGAATCTGCAACTACAGAAGCCCTGGTTACTTTAGCCTCCCTGCAGGAAGAAAATGAGTTTTTAAAATCAGAAATTAAGGCTTATCAGCAAGAGTTAACAATGGCTAGGGAAGCCTATAAAAAGGAACTCAATTTGTACATGTTAGCTCAGGTAGCATCTCAAGCTGAAAAAAGTGCAGAGAAGGATCAATACAGTGAATACATGTGCAGTGAATGTGGGGATATCTATACTCAAGCAGGATATAAGATAATTGCAGTCTTGTTGACTGGAGCCAGTCCTGTTATAATAAAAAAGGAACACCCTGCTGCTACACAAGAACCAGCAGGGTCTTCAAGAATTTTAGAGGAAGAACAGAACCACCCCGGCCTACCCAAGTTGTTGATGAACAGAAACCAGAACCAAAATCTTTTACAACTGTGCATACACAAACTGAACCTCCCTGTGTCAGCAATGCTCATGCACAGACTTCCAGTTTTCAAGAACTAAGTAACACATGGAAGACAGAATATGAGCTCTCCCAAGGAAAGGCATTTCAACAACAGAAGTCATTATGGCTCAACTATGCATACAGAAATTGGGAAGTACTTGAACAGTCTCGTGCACAACATAAGGAGAATAAGCAATTAAAAGCCAGACTGTCCCTCATCTTTGATTTGGTCCAGCGGTTACTTGCTACAAGGAAGCCTTCTTTTAACTATTCTGTATTTTTGAGAGAACGTTTAGCGTTCCTCCAATTAAAAGCAATCAAGGATGGAAGACCCCACCAGGTCTCTACACCACAGCAATTTATTGAGACCTTGGCAGAAGCACCAAACAGTGACCAGAACTTGCTGTGTGAACTCTATCTTCACAATGAGGCTATGCCTGAAGATAGAAATATTAGTTTACTTCCTATTTGTGGTGATATCCAAATAAGAGCCTTTATTTCCTTCTTGGCCAATCAGCTTACTTGGCAGAATGCTTTTATGTCTGCAACACACAATGAGGAGAACTGTCTTCTCTGGATTCGTTCGGAACCACAGAATGCAACCATCTTCATTGCAGAACATCAACAAATTCTACAAGAACCAGGGATGACCGATCATATTAGGAATCTTCAAGCTGCAGTCTTGGAAGACTGCCAACATTATGTGAAAACTAAAGGAGCTCTGGCTATAAAAGCAAATAACTTATTCTGGGAACACTGTCCTAAAGAAAGATGGGAATATCATCCCTACAATCCCCTCAATCTTCAAGCGGCAATCTCATGCATACCTAATTATGTAAAATGCATTAGACAGTGTGCTGAGCGGTGGATTGGTTACCATTTTCATTTCCTTCTTAGGGCTTCCCGGAGAACAATACAAGGCTCAATTTAAATTGACTAAAAAGGAAGAGTTGGTAGCATGGAAGAAAATTCAGAGTTTCCATGGGTTTAGAGACATGGTTGACAGCACCTTCTATAGTTACTGCATAAGCAATTTACACTGTTCATCCCAGTATTCCGACTTAGATTCAGAGTAGATGTTGCATGCGGACATGCAACATTTTCAGTGGGGGGGATGTTAGGATCCCATATTGTCTATTTTTGACCTTATATTTTGTCATTATATTACCCTCTTCAACCCTTAGTTGAGAGCCTTTACTAGTGTTTTGACTTAATCATTCCAAAAGGTATATAGTAACTCTCCTCATTGCTATATGTTTAATTATTCAACACGTAATCATGCTATCTTTATAATTGATCCTTGAAGTTGACTAAGTTGCTGAACAATTGTTGAAACTACCTAACTGGCAGGACCACATTTTGCAGTTGCTGAAACAGCGCAAACCGTGAAGCTGAAACAGCAAGAACAACATGCGAACTTCGAGGAGAAAGTTGAGATTTGCGTAACAAATCTACATCAGCAAAGGAGTCCGACCAATTACTATATTGGTCGTAATGATCATTATCCACATGACTGTAACAACATTCTGTTAACGAGAACTAATTTTCCTATTTTTGGTAGAAAGGGTTGAACCAAAATGTATAATGAAAATCTTTTGTAATAGATGTCTCCTCTATAAAGAGGAGACATCTACATTAGAGAGGGGAGACATATAGAGAGAGGATGAACAAGCTGTAACACAGAAATTGTAGTGAAGGGATGAGACTGAATCTTTCTTGTAATATGGTATATTGACAGATGAATAAAGTTCTGTTCTGAGTATTTTATCTTAGTTTCTATGTCCTGGGGAATCTTGTAAGAAGGACAGGGCCCACCTTCATCACAAGATTCACCCATCTTCTTTTGTTGTGTGTCGTGTGTGTGATTTCTGTTTATATCTTATTCACGAGTACAGCTTCTAATGATATTTTACTTTTGCTGAAACTCTGTTTTCCTTTTAATTGATTGATTCTGTATATGAGTGCCTCACCGGTGATTAGGATTTACAGAGTGTATTGGTGAACTGGATAACAGAGGCAGGTGCTGAAAGTCCTTACTCTGAGGATAGGGTCCTAATCCTTTGTTACAGGATAGCCATCACTCCCTTTTGCAGATTTGTTTTCTTTAATTATCTGTTCTTATTCCATTCTTGCAATAGGCTGTAACTGTTGTAACACAGAGTAGGGGTTTAATAGATAGTGAACTTTTTATACTACAGCTTTTAATACTATTAATATTGAGTACATACAGTACGTAGTCACCTTTGGAATAATCAAACTTTTCCGGGTTGATAATTTATGTGGCACTCGACTGTTTTATTAATAAACAATTAAAGTGACCAACACACCCAAGCTCACCTAGCTTCTCCTTTGTCAACTGAAAGTCATATATGCCCATAGCATACCTACAAAAGTCCACTATCCCAGCAGGATTTCTACCTCCGTAATCCTCATCAACCACTGCCTCTGAAGTAGTACTTGGACTCCCTTCATTTGCAACTCCATTGTGAAGATCATCAGCAGAAGATACTCCTATCAAGTGTCTCCATGTTCATGAGGTTGTCTTCTCACTTCCTTCATTCTTCTTTCCAGCTCTTGCAACGAAGTCAACCAACCTCTTTTCCTTCGTTGTTTGAGTCACACTCCCAATTCCTCTCTGCTCCACATCCTCATGCTTCACATTTGGATCTTTGGGATACAAAATCATAGAAGTCATTCTTGGCCTATACCCCAAGCAACTTCTTCTATTCATCAGTACCATCATGGTTCTCCCTTCAGCTGTGATCAAGAGAATGTCCCGGTCCACCATTGGTATGGCTTGTGCAAGCTCCATAAAGTCCAGCCCCAACACCATAGAATGATCATCCATGTCCACAACCCTCAAGTCCAACTTTCCAAACCACGATCCTACTTTCACCTGAGTGTCCTTCAACACACCATCAACAGCTCTTATGGTAGAGTTGACTGCTTTGAAAGCACTCCATTCCCTCTCCATCTTTGCTTTCTTCCCAAAAGACTTTGCTGCCTTCCTGCTTAAGAAGCTATGAGTAGCCCCCGTATCCACCAAAGCTGCAAATCTCTTGCCCTTCACGGTTACCTGCACAAAACTTAGCTTCAAGGAATCACCTCCCTCTATTGGCTTTGTCTTGCGCCTTACATCAGCAACCATTTTCAAGAATTCAGCCTCAGAAGTGTCAATCGGCTCATGCTCCACCTTGAAATTCCTCCTAAGGTACTTCACCTCCTTGCTTGGCTCTTCTAAGCAACTCGATCCTGGTCTAGCTTGACTTCCTTCAAGCTTGCCCTCCATCGCATTCTGCTCAAGTGCACCAACCAAGTGTCCACTGACCAAGTTCATAGAACTAAACTTCTGAATGTCCTCTGGATTCTCTCGGTAGTGAGTTCCCAACCTGTCAATATAGTCGAGCTCTTCCTGCTCAATCACAACAACCTTCTTACCAAGAAGCTTCTTCTTTATCTCTTCCTCAACTTGCTTGATTTCGGCTTCCACCCTAACACTCTCCTTCCTTAACCGGGCTCTTTCATCAAAGAGCTCTTGAAGATCAAGACCACTTTGTTGGATCTCTTCATCAAGTTCCTTGAGTTCAACATCTGTCGTACTTTCGCATTGGCTCTTGAGTTCTTCAAGTTCCCTCCTTAGTTCCAAACAGCTCTCCCGAATCTTCATGTTCTCAGCCTTCATCGAAACCCAGTCAGAACTCCATCGACTCATCTGCTCCAACACTTTGTACCGAAAGGCTTCAACTGCACTATACCTATCGTAGGTTCATCTACCATCTCTGCTTTTTCAGCCTTCTCCATCTTCACCAAGTCCCTGCAATCACGAACTAGCTCTTGTTCTACTTGTGTGAAACGGCTTCCTTCACCTGCAAGTACCTGCTTTCACCGTTACCAACTTTCAAGCTTCTTCAACCCTGAATCAGCCTGCTTTGATACCACCTTCACTCCAGTGAAGGTGTGTAGCAGCTTCCACCTTCAATACCCTGAATCAGCTGCTCTGATACCACCTGTCACGCCCCTACACCTATGGTAGTCTTCCAACCGCTTCTAGCGAGGTGCGGCACCACCAAACACTTTCTTGTCACCAATACTAATGTTCATGGACTACGACTAATTCACTTTTTCTTACTTAGTTTGTGTTTCACAACCAAGCAATATTATGTTTAGCCTTTATACTAATGAACACCCATACTCATTCATTATCAACAGCAATTATAAAAGAGAACAACAATTGCACAGTATAAAGGGAGGGGCAACTCCCTGAACAATGAGTCTGCCCAACAATATATAATAATCAATCTTTCTTTGATAATACAATCATCACAAGTATGCTTGGAAAACTCCAAGCCTATACTTAGTCTCTTTTACAACATAGGCAAAACAGCCTTTACAACACTTGTGCACACCTTGCACGGTGGGAGGGTGCTCACCCGAGACACCAAGACCCCCTCCTCAAGTCTCACACAAATCTACACCTTAGAACGACCCGGGCACACCTTGCCCAACCTTCGACCAACTCCAAGAATGTTAATCAAGCGTGCAACCATCTATGAGAAGAGCGCATGAGTTATGTGCATTCCCTTCTCTTTTCTGCGCACTCCTTCTTGAGCTCTAGCGAAGATGCTTGAGTCGAATGAGTTGTTGATTGAACGCTCAACCTCCATGTATATATATGCATGTTCAAGGGTGGGGTGGTGGCTTGGCCGACCACCCAAACTCGTGTTGCACACCCCTTTAAGCACCCCAAACATATGATGTTTGCCCATCGTGTAGTCGGCCTTCACCATCGTTCATCGCTCCAAAGAGTTGGTATAAACACCATCGCATTTCCCCTTGTATTCTCCATCGCATGTTGTATCGTCGCACCAAGCTCACCATAACGTCACATGCCCGTGTGCGCCAGCTCGTCGCGCGCCCGCCCGTGCACCGTGCGCCCGCCTGTTCACCGCGCGCCCGCCCGTGCACCGTGCACCCACCTGTTCACCGCGCGCCCGCCCGTGTGTCGTGCGCCTGCGTTTTCTATCTGTCGTGCGGCCCGACTCGCCGCGCCCAACCGCGCCTGCGCCTGGTTGCCCGAGGACCTTACACCCTAGGTCGGTGAGAGTAGTTGTTCCATTTCACAAAGGAGGCAGCGGACCTTATCCACATTGAAATTGCACGATGGATGGAAGTTAACCAGCTAGTGGGTCCCTTCTCTTTGTTCTTACCCCCCTTAGTTTCCTTCTTCTTTATTGGAGTATTTAAGTTTTGTTTTAGGCTTTTTTTTAATGGAATATATAGTTGTATTTATTGATAATATCATTTCTTATTTTTATTTATTATTATTATTATTTTTTAAAGAATTCTTTATTAAATTAATAAAATATTCTAATATAATTGTATTTATTAATAATATCAAGTACTTTTTTTAATTTAATTGATAATATAGTTGTATTTTAAAAATATAATAAATAAATTATAATAAAATATAAAATTTGTTAATAACAAAAAATTATTAAAATCTATCAATTTTTTATAATTAAAATTCAAAATTAATTAATTTGACTTTTGTCTTTCACGTTCATTTTTATAAAACTTTTAATTAATTTTTATTCTTGAACCGTTGGGAATACTTTTAATTAATTTTTATTCTTGAATAATTGGGAATTTACAGTTGCATCTCTGAGATTTATATATTATTAGTTAGTTGATCTTGCTCCTCATTCTAGTCTTGATATTGAAACTAAATCTATGTTCGAAATATTGACCTTTTGTTCTCTATGTAATTTCTCTCAAAAATTTAAGCATTAAAATCATCTTATTTTAGATAATATAATTTTTATATATTTATAATAAATCAAGTTATAAAATTTAACTTTATAAATCATCAAGAAACAAATAACTATTAAAATTTTAAAAATATTTGATAATATTGAAAATCTATTTTTTTAATTTGCCAACAAAATTCTTCATAATGACTATTTTCAAGAAAACTAGTTTCATCTCCCAAAAAAATTCATTAAAGCTCAAAATCAGCATCGATAGTACCCCAAAAAAAAATGATTTGAAGTTCAACATGACTGTTCAATCACATTCTCCGAAAAAAATCTTAGCACTCTACGAAAAGTATGAATTTACCGAATATTCTTTAAAGTCGAGTGACAAATATCAATAGTCCTTGAAGTTCTTGCTTTTACATATTATTATTTTTTATGACGAAAGGTGACTAGTTACCCTCCTTTAGAAAAAATAAAAAGTGACTAGTGACCCCAGTAGAAAAAATAAAAAGTGACTAGTGACCCCAGTCCAGACGAGGCGGACAGCAAAAAGAAGGCAGAAGCATCTTGCTTTAAAGTGGGGGCGTTCCTGATTTTCTTTGAATAATTTTTTTAAAAGTAAAAAATGAAAAAGAGAAAGAAAAGTGATTTATTTTAATAAAGAAATTAAGGTGAAATTAAATTTAAGTTTAATTTTGGATATTTTAATTATTTTATATTAAGATATTATTAGTAATTTTTTTTTATAATTTTTATTGATATATATATATATATATATGGTAAATGTATTTATATTTCAATAATATTATAATGTTTTGTTATGTTATTTAAATATTTTGATTCCATTAAATTTTATTAAAAAATAAATTGTTTGTTGAGTAATGTAAGTCTCGAGATGACTAGTATGTTTAATCCGTGGTTTGAGTAGTCGGGTTTTAGTAATTTTTTCCAATTAAACATTGTGTCATCATCTATTCTAAGTTCTATGGACAAAATAAAATTAAATAAAATACAAAATTAATAATTTAGTTTTAGGTTTGGACAAATCCATGCTATTTGACCATAGTATTTGTTATGATGAAGTGTACTTGAAAGATTTAGGAAATCATTATGGAATGTAAAAATACATTATATCTATGTTAACTCAAGATTCGAACCCATAGTATTTTTCTTTCATATAATCTATTTAAAAAAAAAAAAAAAAATCCCAAAAAAAATTAATAATTCAAAAACATATTTTCATTAATATAATTCCACCAAATGATATATTCAATTGGTTAATTAATACTGAAATATAGTAAATTTTGGATAATGCCCAAAATAATTTTAAGAAATTTTAATATTATATATATATATATATATATATAAATAACTATTTTAAATATATTTAATGTTTTATATATAGTGATGCTTACCTCTATTATATTAAAAACAGATTAGTCGAGATCTACTATAGATTTATTAAGTTTTACAGAGATCAACTCTCTCCATATGCAAATCTTCCTGGGTTTTATATTTGATCTACTTAATTAATTAAATTATTTTATTTATTATAAAAATTATTACAATAACTGAAATATACACCAGAAATCTGGAATATTTTAAAATCTTACATCATTTAACTCTGATAGTTTCAGGCTTTCAGCATCATCATAAAGCTTCTCCACACTCAATCTGGTTTGACCGTAATAAGTTATTAATTTTCTGGGTCGACACCACCTCCGCACTAAATCTGGTTTGACCGTAATAAGTTATTAATTTTCTGGGTCGACTTTAAATCGTGGCAAAGTTCGAATCTTCTAATGTGGTAGACAGGAAAGAAAAATGACGTTGCCCGCACTGGTAAGGACAAGACAAATGACGTTGCTAGCACTGGTAAGGACGATGCGTTTACCTTGTTTCTCTGTAAAAAGTTCATAATTTCCTGTGTCGACTTTAAATAGTGGCAACGTTCGTATCATCTAACGTGGGAGACACGTAAGAAAAATGACGTGGCCAGCACTGATAAGGACGATGCTTTCATGACGTGGCCAGCACTGATAAGGACGATGCTTTTATGTCTGGCCACCTATCTACGAACGATGACATAAATTTCTTCATTTTTATTTTCCAATTCGATTTCTGATCTTCCATATACAAGGCTCAGTGTTTGACTGAGATGAACAAGGTTTTAGTGTTCGATTCCCGCTGGTCACGGGGGCGACGAAGGTTTCAAGTTCGATTGGACTAGATCCAGGCGCAACGAAGTTCGTTTGGCTCAATGGGGTGCAACCAGTCGAAAACTGAGCGCGAGGTAGAGGTGGAGGAGTTAGTGGCGGCCCGGAATGCTTGGGCCGCTGTTCATTCGGGGTACAGAACGTTGCTCAGGAACATGGGGATCGCGCTAAACGACTACGGGCAGGGTGAGCCGAAGGAATCCCTGCGTCAGGGTCTGCTCCCCGTCGCCCAGATATACGGCGATGCGCTGCCTCCCCCGCCTCCGCTACTCCCTCCTCCTCGCCCACGGGAGCGCTCCGGCCGCCTCCTGGAGCACTCTGCCAGTGCACCAGTCATTGCCTTACAGCAAGAGGTGGAGGAAAACAAAAACCCCGAAGCAAACGCTGCCGCTTCCATTCCAGAAGGAGAAGAAGACGAAGAAGAGGATGCGCCTCCGCCTCCACATCCCAACGGGGAGAATCACTGGGATTTCTTTCGCGGCTATTTCGGCTGTGAGCACCGACCCTCCATTGACGAACCGGAGCCCCACGACCACGACCACAGTCAAGACTACGATCAGGACCACGACGACGACGAGCAGGACAACGGCCACAGCCACGTCGGCGATGCGACCACAGATACTGATGCGCTTTCCGCCTCCGCCTCCGCCTCCGTATCCCAACTGGGAGGATCCCCGCGATTTCTTTCCCGACTATTTCCGCCGCGAGCACCGACCCTCCATTGACGAACCGGAGCCCCACGACCACGACCACAATCAAGACCATCAGGACGACGAGGAACAGGACAAGGGCCACAGCCACGTCTGCGATGCGGCCACCGATACTGATGCGCCTCCCCCTCCATATCCCAACGGGGAGTATGACTGGGATTTCTATTTCCACTGCGAGTACCGACCAGCCATTGACGAACAGGAGCCCGAAGACCACGACCACAATCAAGACCACGATGACAGGACCATGACGACGACGAGGAGCAGGACAACGGCCACAGCCACAGCCACGTCGGCAATGCGACCACCGATACTTATGTGCTCCACCTCCACCTCCACCTCCACCTCCGTATCCCAACTGGGACGATCACCGGGATTTCTTTCCCGGCTATTCCCGCTGCGAGCACCGACCCTCCATTGACGAACCCGAACCCCACGACCACAACCACGACGACAATCAAGACTACGATTATGACCATGATGACGACGAGGAGCAGGACAACGGCCACAGCCACGTCAGCGATGTGGCCGATGCAAACAACAAACGTCCCGTCAAGACACTGGAAAAGTCTACCGCCGTGGTGGAGAACCAGACGGCCGAGCAGGCGGACAACGAGGCGAACCGCATGCACTATGACTCCAATTCCGCCGACAATAAAGGTGCTTTAATTTTCTTTGCATTTTCAGCGTAATAAAAAACGCTAAAATTCGATGAGTTGAGTATGCAAATTTAAGTTAGACTTAAGTTTTCTTCCTTTTTCCCTCGAGGTAGAAATTACTTATTATGATTGACTTTAAAAATGGTGTATTATAGTTTGTTTAGAGTAGTTCAAGTGGTGATTGTTTTGGAATAAAGTCTTATTGAATTTGAGATTTTGGGTTCCAATGTTGTGTTATTTTTCTCATAAAAAAATGAATATAAATATATAAACACAAAAATCAAAAAATCCTACCAAATTTACAAAAAAAAATGGTATATTATAATACATGTTTCTAGACGAACATTTTATCTATTATCAAAATTATCTTAATCATAATAGAACATTGTATCTGAAAACATAGATTATTTAAATCACGATAATTTCTATAAACAACCTCTTACTTTACATTTTCTATTTTTATATGTCTGAAAGTTATATTAGGATCATGGATGAAAAAAATGTCAGATCACACTGCACTGAAGACATTTCTCTTCAGGTTAGTTATTTTTTAATTTTTTTGCCAAAACAGAAATGACAGTGGTCTATGAAAATTGCAGAGAAAATATATAAATGTGAGAAGAAACTATTTTCATATATTGTCTAATGAAACCTAGAGACTAAAATCCAGACTATTTCACGATAGAATGATGGTTTACATAAAGTTTTTCATGGGTTTTGTAAAAATATAGGTCTTTAATAAATTAGTATAGATCTATAAATAATGATCTAGCATGAGTTTAGAAGTATCTAATTTCTTTATCTGCAAATTTTTTTTATGAGTGGACATTACTTAAATGTTTTGTATGGTTATTTAATTTTTTTTTTATTAAATTAAACAAAATTTCAATTTTTATGACAGACGAGCACCATTACACATTATACTGAATTGTAAAATAGACCACCTCTCCTCTACGCATTATACTAAACTGTGGAATAAACTCTCCATTCCTAAATTATTTTGGAAAACAAAAACCTGCAAGTTGGAATACTGACCTGGCTCAAGATAATAAAAACCCACCCGGTGAAGTAGTCAAGCGACGGGGTCCAGCTCAGAATCTAAACTTACAAGTGTACGTAGAGTTTCGGACCATGAGAAATGAATGCGTATTCCCCCTTCATCAAAGTGGCACTAAATTTGGTCTGGCTCTCTTTAAGCGTTAGGTCAAACATTCCATCCAAAACAGAAACCCATGACTCGTTGGAAATAGTATAACGAGGCCAATTTTGTGAATGTGGTTACGTGATTTTTGATGACATGTTATGTTGTTTAAATTATATGCTAAATATAATTTATTTGGGGGGGGGGAGATTTTGATTTTGCAGAAATATTATTTTTCTACAATTTTTAATTAGGTGAAATTAAGTTTAAAATTTACTCGAAAAGAATCAAAAAGTTCACTCGTTAAATTATTGTGATTTATTACAAAATTAGGGTTTTCGATATTTGATAGATTCAAAAAATTAAAAAAAACATATACCTGTTTTCCTTTGTAAGTTATGGGGGCAATGTATCAGATCATTTGATGATACGTCTATGTGTGTATAGATGTGTGATTGGCAAACAACTAGTGACACAACAAAGTTGACTTTGTTTTTTGGAATGGTTTAAAATTGAAATAAGTGTTATAGGAATATTAATATTTAATTTATTTTAACTAACCTTATTAGCCTTGCTTACTATAGTTCATTTTCAATTGATGATTTACATAACAAGCAAAACATGGTGACAAAGTTTGACCGCATGATTCGGAGGGGTTATTCACGTGGATGGTTGCTAGTTACTAGTGGACTAATGTCTTCCTTTGAATCTATAAATTCCAAATTTGCCAAAACCTGAATCAACATTGTTACTTCACTATCTAGCTTCCTCATCCATTAGTAATTCTCCAAATTCACCAAAACCTGAATCATCATTGTTACTTCACTATCCAACTTCCTCATCCATTAGTAATTCTCATCTAAGGAGAATATAATTTGTTGTTGCTCCTATGAGAGCTCCATTAAAACCTTCTCCATGATGATTTTGACATGCTAATAAATATCTACTCTCTATTTCTATTTTTCATTTCTACTCATTGGTATTCTTATGTCTAGTATCCAATTAGCCATTTGTGCAATCACTCTCTCATTTGACATGAACCCACCTCTCATTCAAGGCTCTCCCTCAGTGTTCTCGATTTCTTGTTAGATGACCGAGTAATGTTGTGATATATCCTAGGAAAACTTTTTGGAATAGTTTGTGTTCTAAATGTGGAGTGCCCTATGTCATCACGACAACCTCACTTTTGCCAAGCTCCTTTGCATCTGAGCATGAGTCTCGACAAATGGAGTTGCAATAAACAAAGGATAAAGGGATGTTAACATTCCTTGGATTGAGGAGAGAAGGTAAATGAGGCTAAAGAAATACTGGAAGATGTAGTGGAGAGGATACCCCTAAATCACCATCAAAGTGAGCCCAAAGTACATTAAACTAAGAGGGGGGTGAATCTTTCAAGCCCTCACTAAAATTAAATGTCAAAGAATTGTGCAAGTGTGTTAACCAAAAAGAAAGATGACGTTCATGGGAGAAACATAGGGGAGGAGAGGAATCCCCATAAGAATTTCCGCTAAAGAGAGTGGGAAGGAGATTTGCACATTGAGCATTACCAAAGACTCAAAGTATCAAATATGTGGGGAAATCAAATTCATAAAAAGAGACTAAAAGGAGAGAGTAGAAACACTAAGGCTTTAAGTCGAGGTCAAGTTTGGATATTCAAACAAAAGTAATGGAAATCAAATTCATAAAAGGATACTAAGATGGGAGAGAGTAGAAACACTAAGGCTTTAAGTCGAGATCAAGTTCAAATATTCAAACCAAAGTTGATCCAAGTTCGGGTGTGATGAAGGACCCTTCCAAGACCTTTTTACTTTCGTGATGTGTTAAATTGCATTTTTAAAAGAACATAAATGAATACATCTGGCATGCTGTAAAGAAGAGGAACATGACATTCATCAACACATGAAAACATAATTCGTTGATAATGGAGTTCGTCCAGGAGGGACTACGCCTCCAGGCCCCGATGTCAAGATGGTGTAGGCTACTGCATTAAGTGATGTTAGTAGTGATGATGTACATAAGAGGTGATGTTGATATCATACAAGGAAAATTCCCTCACGCAAAAGTGGCTCCAAGAGATGTTCCGCTACAGGAAATCTCATTCAAAAAGGACTCCTATCCGTATGACACAAACTCATGCATGATGAGCATCCTGCCAACATGGCATAAAAAGGATCTCAATGCAAACATACATGGTGACAACATGAGCATCCCATCAACATGACGACAAAGGAATCTCAAATAAAACATGACGAACCATGACAACAAGTACATCACACAGATGATTCTGCATCACATCAAGCAGAAATCATGAAAACGATTAAGAAACAAGATCCCACATCAAACATCAAATGGGGTTCTATGCAGCACAATGCATAGCAAAATAAGTACATGAACACACTACATATACCTAACATCCAGGGGCCATTTGAAGAAGAGGGTGTCAAACTACTAAAGATGGTCGCCTGTTAAATCTCACGGCGTTGAATCTTATGGAAATGGTTGCTCGCACATGAATGCTGACACCTGCACTCCACTTAGAAAAGTGGCCGAAAAATAGAATGAGCAATGGAAAATCTGAACACACCATCAGATTTATGGCGTCAAATAGTGCAAAATCAACTGTCAAATTTCTAAATTCTGAGAAAATGAAAATCTGGGGCTCAATGAATCTTTTAAATTCCCCCTAGATTCCTCAAAGACTCCCTCCTCTGGGCCTCTGCAAATTTGCTGTTCAGATAAGGAAACTGACTACGCCATCAGATTCGTGTCACCAAGAGGTGTAAGTTCGACATAAAGTTTGTCCAATTTGGACACTGCAAAAATTTCACCCTCTTGGAAATTTCGCTCAGTCATGGTTCCCCCTACAATAAATTAATTAAAAAAATATAACCTTGATTTTTGTGCCCACTCCTGGTTCCTCCATGCCTTCTCCTCGGCGCATTGTGCAAATGAAGGTTTATATAATTTTTCCCGTGCGGATATTACAATGAAGTTTGTTTGGAAAAATTGGTAAAAACAAAATTAGTTGAGGAGGGGTCGGGTGGTCAATCCCCATCCCTCTCATTTTAACACATTACTGTTTTTTTCAAACAACTGCATCTGATCATTTGTTGGGGGTCGGGTCCGCATTGGGTGACCCGCCCCATAACTTCGTAACCATTTATTAAATGATGGGTTGTTTATGTGTTAAATGGATATGACATGGTGATTGTGTTATATGAGGGGTTCGTTGTTTAATCCATGGGGTCACCCGGTGGGGGCCGGCCCACACAGGCCGGGCGGGTTCGATACCCACTGGCCCCGCTATGACTGTTGTGTTTATGTATGGTCTTTATATGGAGAGGCGTGGGGTGGTGGGGGTGGTGGCCCACCACCTCCTTTTTTTATATATATATTTTTAATTTTTAATAATAAGAAGGCCTTTCCGAAAATTTCAATATTTGACCAAAGGAGTCAAATTAAACACGCCATAAATTCAGCCAGAATCTGGCATGGGTTGGCGGGAATCCAGTGGCTGGATTTTTTCCAAAATGCTGCCTCCTTAACCCCGCCTAGTAAGCAAAGTCAACAAAAACTTTGTCTGGCTCATTCTCCCTCATACAAGCTCGGATTGACAAACCGTTCGCACCGCCGCGATCAGGACGACAAGATCTACACTCTGGTCCTAGTTCGAAAGAATTCTGATTATTTTGATTTTCGAGCTTCCATAAGCCCTCTTTATCCTGTGTGTGTCTCTAGAGCCACCTGGATTAATCCTCCCCACTGAAGAGCTTTTGGTCCTCCAAAAGCATGAAAAAATAATCTGCAACTTCTTTGTACCTTGTATGCATCACAAGTGTCCTAAAAAGGTCTCGCTTCCATCTCCTTCACCTTTGTTCTTCAAAGCCTTAAGCGATGAGCCGACACCTGTAACCTCTACAACCTGCAGTACATTGTTTTGCAAATTACATGCTTAACTTTCATGACCAACTAATGACCCAAGCATCCCATATTTGCCACGAGTTTATAACACATACTCAGTGGTCAAGTTTACATTAAGAGGGACACAATACCCTAGCTATGAAAACAAGGCCAACATATCATTGTTGCTTCAACAAATGATTGAAAACACATCATCACTACAACACATGATTTACAAAATAAGGCCAAACACTATTTTTTCTTTGACAAGTGATGGAAACACAACATCACTTTCAGAGTGTAAAATGCATCACAAAATAAGATCATACATCATTGTTGCTGAACAAGTGATGGAAACACGTCATCACTTTTACATTTTGAAATGGAACAAATGATTTACAAAAGCATGACCATGAAAACCTAACATATCTAGAAACCATTTTTCACTTATCAATGTGAATGGATCACCTCCTTGTGGTGGTTTTGCTTTTCTAACAACTGCTTCACCTAGTTCATGCACAGACACTTTGCCTTTAGGGCACTGCTTTGGATGGAGCCTCCAACATGTGGCTCTTTGATGGCCACTTCTGTCGCAATGACTACAATAGGTCTTCTTCCTCCAAATCTTCTTAACATGTTTCTTTACCTGTTGTTGAGAGGGTCTTTCATGCCTCATCCTTTTGTGTGCTAACATTCTTTTCCAACACTTATAAAATGTATGGTTATGTAATCCACAAAAGGTACATGTTTTTCGATGCCATATTTTATGTTCATCATTAAAAACATGATTATAATCGAAATGAACATTCAGATGTCAAGACTTATTATACCTTTCCTTGTTGTCCCTAGTGTAAGTATGGCGATGACAGCTTGCATCAGCTCTTTCCCTGCAATGGGAACTGCCATGGGATGATGGGGATGTTTTCCCATCATTCTCTTTCCTCGACGATTTTGACGATGTCTCGAAAGAATATGACACCTTCGAGCATTCTCCCTCAGTGTATCTCAAGGCTGCAAATTGAGGTCTCTGCACAACCTCCAATGGTTGAGTTATGCCTTGGTTATTAACACCAAGTTTTGTTTCCTCCTCGTGCCTCGTTCTGGTAAGGAGCCTCATGTTTTTCCCTGTAATTGGGATCTTCAAATCTCCAATAGAAATCATACTATATGAAGATGAAACCAAAAGGAAATCAACATCTTTTACCTTTGTCAATTTGGAAAGAACTAATGAGGGCCTCTCATCATTTGTTGTTGGTGGTTTGCTAGCTGTCTCAGCGCATTCCCCAACTTCCTTTCTGACATACCCAAGTCCTATCTGATGGGGTAATTCCTCCACTTTGATGGGATTGACAATGCCTTGGCCATTAACGCCCAAGCCTTTTCCTTCATACCCCATTTTCCTCAACAATTTGGAGCCAATTCCTGTGGTATGATTTTCAAAAACAGCATCATCAGGGAACATACATGAAGATGGAGAACTACTTTTTACCTCACATAGGTCACACTGCAGCTTTTCCAAGGCCTCGTCCTTTTCTTGTAGCGGTCATAGAAAACTATGTTTCTCCTCTTTCTCTTCGTGTAGAAGCATCTTCAATTCAACATTCTCCGTTTGAATATTTTGGTTGTTGTGCTTCAGTTCTTCCAGGGCCTTTTCTGTGGTTTGCAACTGAAGTTGCAATCACTCCTTTTCCTCTGTCTCTTTTTGTAAAGTTTGATACATTATTTCCACTCTTTTGGAAATTTTGAGCATGGTCTCGTACATCGCTTTTTCATCCTCTGTTGCTACACGTTCCATTGTTCATGCTTGCAATTCACATCCACGCAAAGACCGCTCTGATACCACTTGATCCAAGTCCAGGTGTGACGAAGGACCCTTCCAAGACCTTTTACTTTCATGATGTGTTAAATTGCATTTTTAAAAGAACATAAATGAATACATCTACATGATGTAAAGAAGAGGAACATGACATTCATCAACACATGAAAACATAAGCCATTGATAACGGAATTCGTCCAGGAGGGACTACGTCTCCGGGCCTCAGTGTCAAGATGGCGTAGGCTGCTGCATTAAGTGTTGTCAATAGTGATGATGTACATAATAGGTGATGTCACTATCATACAAGGAAAATGCCCTCATGCAGTAGTCGCTCCAAGAGATGTTCCACTACAGGAACTCTCAGTCAAAAAGGACTCCTATTTGTATGACACAAAATCATGCATGATGAGCATCTTGCCAACATGGCATAAAAGGGATCTCAATGCAAACATACATGGCGACAACATGAGCATCCCATCAACATGACGACAAAGGAATCTCAAATAGAACATGACTAATCATGACAACAAGTACATCAAACAGATGATTCTGCATCACATCAAGCATAAATCATAAAAACGAGTAAGAAACAAGATCCCACATCAAACATCAAATAGGGATCTATGTAGCACAATGCATAGAAAAATAAGTACATGAACACACTGCATATACCTCACATCTAGGGGCCATCTGAAGAAGAGGGTGTCAAACTACTGAAGCTGGTCGCCCGTCGAATCTCGCTGCATCGAATCTCATGGAAATGGATGCTCACACATGAATGCTGACACATGCACTCCACTTAGAAAAGTGGCTGAAAAATAGAATGAGAAAATGAAAAATCTGAACATACCATCAGATTTGTGGCATCGAATAGTGCA
The DNA here is from genome assembly GCA_031772625.1 of Pinus tabuliformis. Classification (NCBI taxonomy): domain Eukaryota; kingdom Viridiplantae; phylum Streptophyta; class Pinopsida; order Pinales; family Pinaceae; genus Pinus; species Pinus tabuliformis. The sequence continues at coordinate 635,489,245 of CM062817.1, forward strand.
AAATCAACTGTCAAATTTCTGAATTCTGAGAAATCTGGGGCTTAAAGAATCTTCTAGATTCCCCTTAGATTCCCTCCTCCAGGTCCTCTGAAAATCTTCTGCTTAGATCAGGAAATTGACTACGCCATTGGGTTCGTGTCGCCAAGAGGTATAAGATCAACATAAAGTTTGTCCAATTTGGACACTGCAAAAATTTCACCCTCTCGGAAATTTCGCTCAATCATGGTTCCACCTGCAATAACCTAATTAAAAAAATATCACCTCAATTTCCATGCCCACTCCTGGTTCTTCCATGCCTCCTCCTTGGTGCACTCTGCAAATGAAGGTTTATATATTTTTTCCCGGGCAGATATTACAATGAAGTTTGTTTGGAAAAATTGGTAAAAATGAAATTAGTTGAGGACGGGTCGGGTGGTCAATCCCCGCCCCTCTCATTTTTACACATTACTATTTTTCTTAAACAACCACATCTAATTGTTTGTTGGGGGTCGGGTCTGCATTGGACGGCCCACCCCATAACTCCGTAACCATATATTAAGTGATGGATTGTTTGCGTGTTAAATGGATATGACATGGTGGTTGCGTTATATGAGGGGTTCGTTGTTTGATCCATGGGGCTACCCGGTGGGTGCCGACCCACGTGGGCCAGGCGGGTTCGATCCCCGCCGGCCCCACTATCACTGTTGCATTTACGTATGGTCTTTATATGGAGAGGCATGGGGTGGTGGTGGTGGTGACCCACCACCTCCTTTTTTTATATATATTTTTTAAATTTTTAATAATAAGAAGGCCTTTTCGAATATTTCAAAATTTAACTGAAGGAGTCAAATTAAAAAGCGCACAAATTCGCCTGGAATCTGGCCCAGGTTGGCCAGAATCTGATGGCCGGATTTTGTCCAAAATGCTGCCTCCTTAAGCCTGCCCAGTCGGCAAAGTCAACCAAAACTTTGGTTGGCTCGTTCTCCCTCATACAAGCTTGGATTGATGAACCATTCACACCACCGCGATCAAGACGACGAGATCTATGCTCTGGTCCTAGTTCAAAAGAATTATGATCATTTTGATTTTCGAGCTTCCATAAGCCCTCTTTGTCCTGTGTTTGTCTCTAGAGCCACATGGATCAATCCTCCCCACTGAGGAGCTTTTGGTCCTCCAAAAGCATGAAACAATAATCTACAACTTCTCTGTACCTTGTCTTCATCACAAGTGTCCTAAAAAGGTCTCGCCTCCATCTCCTTCACCTTTGTTCTTCAGAGCCTTAAGCGGCAAGCCAACACCTATAACCTCTGCAACCTGTAGTACATTTTTTTGCAAATTACATGCTTAACTTTCATGACCAACTAATGACCCAAGCATCCCATACTTGCCATGAGTTTATAACACATACTCAATGGTCATGTTTACATCAAGAGGGACACAATACCCCAACTATGAAAACAAGGCCAACATATCATTGTTGCTTCAATAAGTGATGGAAAACACATCATCACTACAACACATGAGTTACAAAATAAGGGCAAACACTATTTTTTCTTTGACAAGTGATGGAAACACAACATCACTTTCAGAGTGTAAAATGCATCACAAAATAAGACCAGACATCATTGTTGATGAACAAGTGATGGAAACACATCATCACTTTTACATTTTGAAATGCAAGAAATGATTTACAAAAGCACGACCATGAAAAGCTAACATATCCAGAAACCATTTTTCACTTATCAATGTGAATGGGTCACCTCCTTGTGGTGGTTTAGCTTGTCGAACAACTACTTCACCTGGTTCATGCATCGACACTTTGTCTCTAGGGCGCTGCTCTAGATGGAGCCTCTAACATGTGGCTCTTTGATAGCCACTTCTGTCGCAATGAATGCAATAGGTTTTCTTCTTCCAAACCGTCTTAACATGTTTCTGTACCTGTTGTTGAGAGGGTATTTCATGCCTCATCCTTTTGTGTGCTACCATTCTTTTCTAACACTTAGAAAATGTATGGTTATGTAATCAACAAAAGGTACATGTTTTTCGATGCCATGTTTTACATTCATCATTAACAACATGATTATATTCGAAATCAACATTCGAATGTCGAGACTGATTATACCTTTCCTTGATGTCCCTGGTGTAAGTATGGCGATGAGAGCTTGCCTCAGCTCTTTCCCCGCAATGGAAACTGCCATGGGATGATGGGGATGTTTTCCCATCATTCTCTTTCCTTGATGATTTTGACGATGTCTCGAAAGCATATGACACCTTTGAGCATTCTCCCTTGGAATATCTCAAGCCTGCAAATTGAGGTCTCTGCACAACCTCCAATGGCTGAGCTATGCCTTGGTTATTAACACCAATTTCTTTTTCCTCCTTGTGCCTCGTTCCGGTAAGGATCCTCATGTTTGTCCCTATAATTGGGATCTCCAAATCTCCAACAGAAATCATATTATGTGAAGATGAAACCGAAAGGAAATCAACATATTTTACCTCCTCTATCGATTTGGAAAGAACTTATGAGGGCCTCTCATCATCTGTTATTGGTGGTTTGCTAGCAGTCTCAGCGCATTCCCCAACTTCATTTCTGACATACCCAAGTCCTATCTGACGGGGTAATTCCTCCACTTTGTTTGGATTGGAAATGCCTTGGCCATTAATGCCCAATCCTTTTCCTTCACACCCCATTTTCCTCAACAATTTGGAGCCAATTCCTATGGTATGATTTTCAAAAACAGCGAAATCATCATCAGGAAACATACATGAAGATGGAGAACTACTTTTTACCTCACATGGATCACGCTACAGCTTTTCCAAGGCCTTGTCCTTTGCTTGTAGTTGTCGTAGCAAATTATTTTTCTCCTCTTTCTCTTCATGTAGAAGCATCTTCAATTCAAAGTTCTCTGTTTGAATATTTTGGTTGTTGTGCTTTAGTTCTTCCAGGGCCTCTTCCGTGGCTTGCAACTAACGCTGCAATCACTCATTTTCATTTGTCTCTTTTTGTAAAGTTTCATACATTATTTCCACTCTTTTGGAAATTTTGAGCATGGTCTCGTACATCACTTTTTCATCCTCTGTCGCTGCACGTTCCATTGTTCACGCTTGCAATTCACATCCATGCAAAGATCGCTCCGATACCACTTGATCGAGGTCGGGGTGTGATGAAGGACCTTTCCAAGACCTTTTCCTTTCGTGATGTGTTAAATTGCATTTTTAAAAGAACATAAATGAATACATATACGTGTTGTAAAGAAGAGGAACAAGACATTCATCAACACATGAAAACATAAGCCTATGATAATAGAGTTCGTCTAGGAGGGACTACGTCTCCGGGCCCCAATGTCAAGATGGTGGAGGCCGCTGCATTAAGTGTTGCCAATAGTGATGATGTACATAAGAGGTGATGTCACTATCATACAAGGAAAATTCCCTCACGCAGGCGTGGCTCCAAGAGATGTTCCACTACAGGAACTCTCAGTCAAAAGGGACTCTTATCCGTATGGCACAAACTCATGCATGATGAGCATCCCACCAACATGGCATAAAACGAATCTCATTAAAAACATATATGGTGACAACATGATGACAAAGTAATCTCAAATAGAATATGACGAATCATGACAACAAGTACATCACAGAGATGATTTTGCATCACATCAAACAGAAATCATGAAAATGAGTAAGAAACAAGATCCCACATCAAACATCAAATATGGATTTGTTTAGCACAATGCATAGAAAAAGAAGTACATGAACACACCGCATATATGTCACATCCAGGGGCCATCTGAAAAAGATGGTGTCAAAACACTGATGTTGGTCACCCGTCGAATCTTGCAGCGTCAAATCTCATGGAAATGGCTACTCGCACATGAATGCTAACACCTGCACTCCACTTAGAAAAGTGGCAGAAAAATGAAATGAGAAAATGGAAAATCTGAACACATCATCAGATTTGTGGCATCAAATAGTGCAAAATCGACTGTCAAATTTCTTAATTCTCAAAAAATGAAAATATGGGGCTTAAGGAATCTTTTAGATTCCCCCTAGATTCCTGAAAGATTCCCTCCTCTAGGTCCTCTACAAATCTGTTGCTCAGATCAGGAAATTGACTGCGCCATCGGATTTGTGTCACTGAGAGGTATAAGATCGACATAAAGTTTGTCCAATTTGGACACTGCAAAAATTTCACCCTCCTGGAAATTTCGCTCAGTCATGGTTCCACATGCAATAAATTAAATAAAAAAATATCACCTTGATTTCCGTGCCCACTCCTGGTTCCTCCATGCCTCCTCTTGGGCACACTATGCAAATGAAGGTTTATATAATTTTTCCTGGGCGGATATTACAATGAAGTTTGTTTGGCAAAATTGGTAAAAACAAAATCAGTTGAGGAGGTTCTGGTGGTCAATCCCCACCCCTCTCATTTTAACACATTACTATTTTTTTTAAACAACCGCATCTGATCATTTGTTGGGGGTCGGGTCCGCATTGGGCGGCCTGCCCCATAACTCCGTAACCATATATTAAATGATGGGTTGTTTGCATGTTAAATGGATATGACATGGTGGTTGTGTTATATGAGGGGTTCGTTGTTTAATCCATGGGGCTGCCTGATGGGGGTCGGCCCACGTGGGCTAGGCGGGTTCGATACCCACTGGCCCCGCTATGACTATTTTGTTTACGTATGGTCTTTATATGGAGAGGCGTGGGGTGAAGGGTGTGGTGGGCCACCACCTCCTTTCTATATATATATATATATATATATATATATATTAATTTTTAATAATAAGAAGGCCTTTTCGAAAATTTCAAAATTTGACCGAAGGAGTCAAATTAAACAGGCCACAAATTCACCTAGAATTTGGCCGAGGTTGGCCAGAATCCAGTGGCCTGATTTTGTCCAAAATGCTGCCTCCTTAAGCCCGCCCAGTGAACAATTTCAACCAAAACTTTGACTGACTCGTTCTCCCTCATACGAACTCGGATTGACGAACCGTTCACACCGCTGTGATCAGGATGACGAGATCTACGCTCTGGTCCTAGTTCAAAAGTATTCTGATGATTTTGATTTTCAATCTTCCATAAGCCCTATTTGTCCTGTGTGTGTCTCTAGAGCCATCTGGATCAAAAGTAATTGATAAACTTTTGAGAATGAGGGGGTAAAACTTCAAAGTTCATAGAAAAAAGAGGAACAAAACCATTGCATTTTCATTTTGGAGTAATGGAATTGCATTTTTTAAATAATGAGATTGCAAAATTTTGATTCCAAATATAAGAAAATTATTCTAATTCTATATATAAGAAAATTGTTGAGATGAGATTGTTTTTGTTAGATAATGAAATTCCAATGTTATGAATTTGTATAAAAAGTTGTTGCACGCTAAAAAAACCTAGCGAAATCATCATCAGGAAAAATACATGAAGATGGAGAACTACTTTTTACCTCACATGGATCACGCTGCAGCTTTTCCAAGGCCTCGTCCTTTGCTTGCAGTTGTCGTAGCAAATTATTTTTCTCCTATTTCTCTTCATGTAGAAGCATCTTCAATTCAAAGTTCTCTGTTTGAATATTTTGGTTGTTGTGCTTTAGTTCTTCCAGGGCCTCTTCCATGGCTTGCAACTAAAGCTGCAATCACTCCATTTCCTTTGTCTCTTTTTGTAAAGTTTCATACATTATTTCCACTCTTTTGGAAATTTTGAGCATGGTCTCGTACATCACTTTTTCATCCTCTGTTGCTGCACGTTCCATTATTCACGCTTACAATTCACATCGACGCAAAGATTGCTCCGATACCACTTGATCGAGGTCGGGGTGTGATGAAGGACCCTTCCAAGACCTTTTACTTTCGTGATGTGTTAAATTGCATTTTTAAAAGAACATAAATGAATACATCTACATGTTGTAAAGAAGAAGAACAAGAGAAATTCATCAACACATGAAAACATAAGCCTATGATAATAGAGTTCGTCCAGGAGGGACTACGTCTCCGGACCCTAATGTCAAGATGGTGGAGGCCGCTGCATTAAGTGTTGCCAATAGTGATGATGTACATAAGAGGTGATGTCGCTATCATACAAGGAAAATCCCCTCACACAGGCGTGGCTCCAAGAGATGTTCCGCTACAGGAACTCTCAGTCAAAAGGGACTCTTATCCGTATGGCACAAACTCATGCATGATGAGCATCCTGCCAACATGGCATAAAACGAATCTCAATGCAAACATATATGGTGACAACATGAGCATCCCATCAACATGATGACAAATCAATCTCAAATAGAACATGACGAATCATGACAACAAGTACATCACACAGATGATCTTGCATCACATCAAACAGAAATCATGAAAATGAGTAAGAAACAAGATCCCACATCAAACATCAAATAGGGATCGGTTCAGCACAATGCATAGAAAAATAAGTACATGAACACACTGCATATACGTCACATCCAGGGGCCATCTGAAAAAGAGGGTGTCAAACTACTGTTGTTGGTCACCCGTCGAATCTTGCGGCGTCGAATCTCATGGAAATGGCTACTCGCACATGAATGCTAACACCTACACTCCACTTAGAAAAGTGGCAGAAAAATAAAATGAGAAAATGGAAAATCTGAACACACCATTAGATTTGTGGCATCGAATAGTGCAAAATCCACTGTCAAATTTCTTAATTCTCAAAAAATGAAAATATGGGGCTTAAGGAATCTTTTAGATTCCCCCTAGATTCCTGAAAGATTCCCTCCTCTATTTCCTCTGCAAATCTGTTGCTCAGATCAGGAAATTGACTGCGCCATCGGATTTGTGTCACTGAGAGGTGCAAGATTGACATAAAGTTTGTCCAATTTGGACACTGCAAAAATTTCACCCTCCTGGAAATTTCGCTTAGTCATGGTTCCACCTGCAATAAATTAATTAAAAAATATCACCTTGATTTCCGTGCCCACTCCTGGTTCCTCCATGCCTCCTCCTGGGCACACTATGAAAATGAAGGTTTATATAATTTTTCCCGGGCAGATATTACAATGAAGTTTGTTTGGCAAAATTGGTAAAAACGAAATTAGTTGAGGAGGGGTCAGGTGGTCAATCCCCACCCCTCTCATTTTAACACATTACTATTTTTTTTAAACAACCGCATCTGATCATTTGTTGGGGGTTGGGTCCGCATTGGGCGGCCTGCCCCATAACTCCGTAACCATATATTAAATGATGGGTTGTTTGCGTGTTAAATGGATATGACATGATGGTTGCATTATATGAGGGGTTCGTTGTTTAATCCATGGGGCTGCTCGGTGGGGGCCGGCCCACGTGGGCTGGGCGGGTTCGATCACCACTGGCCCTGCTATGACTATTTTGTTTACGTATGGTCTTTATATGGAGAGGCATGGGGTGAAGGGTGTGGTGGGCCACCACCTCCTTTCTATATATATATATATATATATATATATATATATATATATTTTAATTTTTAATAATAAGAATGCCTTTTCGAAAATTTCAAAATTTGACCGAAGGAGTGGCCCAGGTTGGCCAGAATCCAGTGGCTTGATTTTGTTCAAAATGATGCCTCCTTAAGCCCGCCCAGTGAGCAATGTCAACCAAAACTTTCACTGGCTCGTTCTCCCTCATACGAACTCGGATTGACAAACCGTTCACACCGCCGCGATTAGGACGACAAGATCTACGCTCTGGTCCTAGTTCAAAAGTATTCTGATGATTTTGATTTTCAATCTTCCATAAGCCCTCTTTGTCCTATGTGTGTCTCTAGAGCCATCTGGATCAAAAGTAATTGATAAAATTTTGAGAATGACGGGGTAAAACTTCAAAGTTCATAGAAAAAGAGGAAGAAAGCCATTGCATTTTCATTTTGGAGTAATGGAATTGCATTTTTTAAATAATGAGATTGCAAAATTTTGATTCCAAATATAAGAAAATTATTCTAATTCTATATATAAGAAAATTGTTGAGATGAGATTGTTTTTGTTAGATAATGAAATTCCAATGTTATGAATTTGTATAAAAAGTTGTTGCACACTAAAAAACTAGAAAGGTAAGCCTCTTAAGGTAGGCTTATAAAAGTTTAGTTTATGATTTTAATTTAATATACCAGAAAAGAAAACATTTTGTTTAATTAGTTGATTTTTATTTTTTATTTTTAAATATTATTAAATTTTAAGTAATTTCAAAAGAGATATATTTTTTAATATATTATTTTTTTTAAAACTATATTAATAAAAATGTGGTAGTGAAGTTAAATGACATTATAATATACTTATAAAAAAGTTACAATTGTTTTACAAAAAAATTTACTTTTTTTTTGTTATTGTAGAGCCTATCAACGGTACTTAATATACAAATAACTTTGAAAAACATGATCTAATATAAAAATATGGAAACTTGTAGTCTCTTTTAGCCTAGGTTCACTGACACTAATTCATGTCTCATTATCCTTTTGTCCTTCAAGAGCTTGTACACCATATCTTTCTATTTCAGTTCGCTATAACTAAAATTGACAAATGTGCTCTAATTGGATGCTTTGAAAGAAACTCAAAGAAACTCTTCGAGTGAATTAATAGTTAGTTTGTTTTTTCATCATGCCATATTCAACCTCAGTTATATAAACTCGTTGCTTGAATCAACCATAGATCCCATGATAGAAGCATTGTGGAAAACTATCTACTATTTATTGTCATGGACCTTAGCTATAGCCAAAACTATGGAAGTCTTGTTACCTTGAATCATTTCCTCATGTGATCTTATTTCTTGCAGTTTTTTATGATCCATATATACAACTACAAACATAGGGAGCTTCTTTAAACCAATAAGGCTGCAATATCTAACTCGGTATATTCCCAACCAAACCAAAATAGACCTTACAGATATAAATCCGAAGGATGTGATACCTAACTTAGGTTTCTAGGTTCTAAGAAAAAATCACAAAATTTCCATACAAAACAACAACATTCTAGAAGAGACAATCCACTCTAAAAAGAGAACCTTTCTTTATAATGACCTATCCATGTAAATCAAGACACCAAGAACACTAAACATGTAGAGTCTTTAAAACGAAGGCTACAAGGTAAAACATGCAAATACTTCAAATTCACCAACTTGGAAGAAAGCACCGACCCAAAGAGCATTGTTACATAATCTTGTGATGACTACAATGAAGAGGACCTATCCCACAATCCTTCCCAGTCCCCACACAGTAAATCACCATAATCCCACCTTTATTGGGATATAATATCAACAAATTCAAAATTATAATTCTCCACCACATTAAGCATGTGTGAGAGGAGCTCAAGTATGGTCACATTTATGAATGTGAATCTTTGGTAGTGGGGCTAATACATGATTTGCATGTGGCTTATTAGATTGGAGGTACTTTTCATTGAGTGCATGGGTATACTTAGGGTATATTTTGATATATCAATGAATCATTAGCCCTTAAAACACCCATTTTCATTTTAGTTACTTCATTAGCAAGGGAGTTTGCAACATTGTTATTCTCCCTTAAGACCTAGAAACATCTATTTTTTGCAACCTAATGATTGTATGGGAAACTCGACCCAAGTTTGATACAAGTTTGAAAGTTGAAAGGTATTTTTTGTTATCAACTGGATGATGATGTTTGAATCTCAAAATATAACAATCCAATGTTTTTTTAAGCCTTTAAAACAATACACATGCTTTGGATTGATTATCATAAAAGATTCCAAATCCCATGCATATGACAATTCATTTTTTTCTCCTTGAATAATGAAGAGCACCCTCACTTACCACCCCTTGACAATATAGGTGGTTAATAAGCATTATAAAATTAATAAATGGTAGATGTGTACTAAGGATTTCGTCATGGTAGGTGTCAGGGGTAGGGGCTTATTTCTTATGGAGAAGAATCCTAGAGAATAATTTTGTATGGAGCCTTGGTCATATGACAAACAACCAAGTAGAAGCATATGCTCCGGTCCAAAGATTTTCATTGGAACATCAATGGGTTATAGGAAAATTATTGGTATTTAAGGATTCCACAATTTTCCTTAGACATATGAATTAGGGTAGAACTCCAAAGGATAATAAGTTGGCTTAGGCTCTCTTTGGAATTAGAATTTTCAAGGAAGGTACATGCAAACAATGAATAGATGGACACTCCAACCAATCTTGGCACATATAAAAAAATTGGGGTAATTAATAACTAATAGACATGACTTTTGGAATTTAACTTTGTCAAGGAGCATCCCAATCATTCCTTCCAACCATCCAAGAAAACCCCATTTGTTTCAATAAAATAATATTAAGAAAATAGCTATAAATTTTCTAATATTTAAAAAAATATTATTAAAATGTAATCATATTAATTTATTTAATTTTCATGCACGAAATCTAAAAATATAGCAATTAAAATTATCTTAAAATATAGCACTTAAAATTTGTTTAAATAGAGATGCTTACGTTAATGAGATAGATTTGAAATATTATTCAACATAAAATATAACCCAATTAAATAGGGGTAATCTAATAGCCTTTTCAATGGCATATGTTTTAGTTAATTTTAACAAAAAGTGGATAGAAATTTTTAAAAACTTGAGATTAAATTATTTAATTTGTATAATTTGAATACTCTCGGGATTTTTTAGGGTGTCAAATCTATTTATGCATTAAAAAAAATATTTAAAAAAAACAAAAAATGAGAACCTTCTTGAAATTGTATGTCCCAATTAAGTTATTCTATGAGAATTAAACATAGAAATGATCATTTTTTTTAATAACTTAAATACTATTTTTCAAGTAAAATATTTTTTATCTTTTGATATTCTATTTAACATATGTTATAAAAATGTTTCCACCTCAAGATATTTGGTATTTTTGGAACTTGGTATATGGAAAGTTAATATGATTCTAGGCTGGTAGAATATATATATATATATATATATATATATTATTTTTATTTTTCTGTAATTTGACCAAGTCAAAATGTTTTATTCATAATTATAATTAATTAATTAATCAAATTATTATAATTTTAATTTTTTTTTTTTTATGTAACTTGACTAAGCCAAAATGTTTAGTAGTACATACATTACAACATCTCTAACATATTGGGTTGGAGTGTGTAGGCAAAAATTATATTTTTAGAAAAAATGAAAATTGATATTTGAAGTAGGCAAATTAATTGCCAACAAAAAGTAAGGACTTGCACAAATTTTGGTGTGTAGTAATTACTACTAAGCTTTCACATTTATATTTTTACTTCTAATTATTAAAGTGTTGAAGAACACATAAATTATTATGGGAACTCCAGGTATATATATTTATTTGGTAACTACTAATAAGTTTACCCATACTTATTAAAGTATTAATAAATACATAAATAATGATGGACACTAATTCATAGTAAGTAACTTTATTTATATCTTATTCCTATCTATTCTTAATATAAAAAATTCATTAAATTATAGTGGACAATCACCGATGATAAATAAAAAATTTTATTTAGCAAAACTTAAATAAATAAATAATAAATATTAATAATGCACATCATGATATCCATTGGAAAAATCTAATTGAAAAAACTATCATCATGATATCCCATGTGCCCTAGATGCGGTTGGGTTTTCCGTGCGGTACCAGTGATGTGAACAAATATAGTAAAAGTGCTAACACCTTGGGCCGTGTGAAGTTAACATTCCATTTTCTCTATTATGGTACATTAAAATTGAGCATGCCCAACTTTTTTAAGGGTTTTAATTATATGTAATATCATTGGCTACTAATACCAAGGACTAGAGAGTATTATTGTTAACCTAACAAATTTTGTTTATTGTGGTTGTGCATCATTCTTTATTTTTGCTTTTTTCCTTTTTCTTTTTTTTTTTCTCTCTATTTCTTTCTTTCTGCTATAACATATAAATAACACAAAATATGGTTACTTTGAGATATATTTGCGGTTAAAATTTATTAATAAAATTATGAATTTTTTTAGATAAACTAAACTCATATTATACATATCACAATTACAATAAGAGAATTAGTAATATACCTTTTTTGTTTGTTTGTGGTAGGTGGCCTTCTCATATTTTGAAATAGGAAGGACTATAGTAATGTTTCTCTGTTGACCACTACTAGTTTAGCGACCAATGCAGGTTATAATGTTTAACTTTCAAAAATAAATATTTATTTTCCAATATTATTGCAAAAATATATTTCAAACATTTGAATAAAACATAACTTGAAGGCATTATTGCAGTCTTTACACAATACACTGCCATGTGGACAACAACCTTAAAAGTTTTGGCCATTATTTTTGGATGGTATCACAAGATTTATGCCATATATTCATAGGAAAACCACTTAAAATTAAAATCCTTGAAAATAGCTCATATATGTGTTAGATAACATATTTACCATCAATTATTGTCCACCATAATTTAAGCAACTATTTGCATAAAAAGTGGATAGGAAGGGGATGCCAATATATATATACTTACCAATAGTCACTTCCCACCATTGTCTCTGTGTTTTTCAACACTTTACTAGTGGTCACTACCTACCAAAATTTATGCAAGTCCTTAACCCTTCGTAGGAAATTAATTTTTTCACTTCATGTATCAATTTGCAACTTTTCTAAAATCATAATTTCCACTTGAGTGGTAGGTATAAACTAAATAATTTTAGTTAAAGAAAAATGAAGCTAAGTATCTAATTATAAACTTCCTATAAAAACCTCTAAATATATAATAATAATAATATAATAAAAAACCGCATATTTATAGAGATGAAAATAATATTTCTCCTTAATAAAAATAAAAATAAAATTCCAATGTCTCGAGGGGGAAGCTCAATTAGTGATCAAATAAATGTGAAATTTGTGAAAACTAAGAGATCCAAGGTTCAAATTACCCTGGTTGTGACTCGGTTTATGAAGAGGAGGACAAGCCATAGATCCCTATAAGTTTACTAGTAATTATGTGTCAAGCAGGCTGTTGATTTCCTCTAGGATACAAAATAAAAAATAAAAAAATACCAAAATCCTCAACGGGGGATTTAATGTGTTTAAAGAGGGGGCTTTCGAGGTTGTGGTCACAACCATCGAATGTGATGTGCATTAATTAAGGGGAGGCAAGACCAACCCCCTGTGTAAGGCCTTCGTATCCGCGGTGCGGTTGGGCGCCAGGTAACTGCGTGCACGTGCCCGGTGGGCGTGCGATGTGCGACGGGCGGGCGCGACACAACCAACGTGCAGAGGACTTGCGACGATGTGCGACGAAAGGCAGAACATGCGACAACACTTGAAATGCGACTAAGTATATATGCGATGGAATGAAGACTTGCAAGCCAACTTGCAAGGAATGTATTATGGGCGCATTGTTGAAGGTTTTGGGGTCGGCCATGGGGCTGCACACCCCATGTAATTCCAAGGTAGCATGCGTATAAATGGAAGGGCATGAGGCTCATTCAAACAACAACTCGCATCTCTTCTACGCACAAGTACACAGGGGTAAACGGTAGTGCGCAGAAACAAGAGGCGCTGCGCATAACTCATGCGCTCCACTTGTAGGCATGCTCAAGGTTGCTGTGAGACAGTCGTAGAGTGGGCAAGGCGTGCCCGGGGTACGGTGTGAGTGCAGATTCGTGCAGAACTTAAGGAGGAGTTCTAGGTGTCTCGGGTGAGCACCCTCCTACCGTGTAAGGTTGGCATGAGTATTGTAAAGGCAGTTTAAGCCTCTGTTGTAATTATTCTAAGTATAGACTTGGAGTTTTGCCAAGTATACTTGATGATTGTATTATTGAAAAACTGATATAATATATTGTCGGGCAGACTCACATTACGGGGAGTTGCCCCTCCCCTTTATACTTGTTGCAATTGTTGTTTTCGGTTTAATTGCATGATGATAATGAATGAGTATGGGCTTCATTAAGTATAAAGGATAATTGCTTTTACTTAGTTGCGAAACACAAGGTAAGTATGTTAATATGAAAGTAGGCGTAGTCCACGAATGTTAGTATTGGTGAAAAGAACGCGTTCGGTGGTGCCGCACCTCGCTATAAGCGGTTGGAAGACTACTGCAGGTGTAGGGGCGTGACAGTTGGTATCAGAGCAGCTGATCCGGATATTGAAGCTGCTACACAACTTCACCGAAGTGAAGTTGGTATCAGAGCAAGGTTTGCTCGTGAAGATTGAAGCTTGTGAACAGGTTCAGGTGTTGAAGCATTGAAGCCGGTGTACACTTGACAGGTGAGAACAAGACTTCGGTTTGAAGCTGGTGAGCAGGGTTGCTCGTGACAGGTACTTGCAGGTGAAGGAAATCGTTTCACACGAAGTGGAACAAGGGTTGGTTCAGGTTGCAGGTGACTTGGTAAAGATGTCTATCTGGCAGAGATTGGGTTTTGCTACCTTCGAAGAGTTTGAAGGAAGTCTACTTGAAGAGTCAGAGGAAATAAGACAAGGATTTGCGGAATATGGCAAAAGGTTGTTTGAAACAAGGAGTGCTCTTCATGCTTTGGCTAAGAAAGGGGTTTCTGACCAGAATGAGGAGGAAGCCTCTCAACTTGCAAAGGAAATGGACTTGCTTGAAGCAGAATTCAAGGAACTAGAGATAAGACATGAATTGAATCAGAAGAAGTGGGATTGCCTAGCTCTTGAGGTAAGGCATCTCAAGGCCTTGAAGAAGAAGGTTGAGTCTGATGGAAAGAATGAAGATGCTTCTGTGGGGATGATGCACATACTTGGTGCCTCTGCTACTACGGAAGTGACCTCTAGAAGGGATCCTGAAAGGAACAAGTTGGAGTATGTTCGAATGAAGGTTGGAGGTGCTGATGTGCTCACTATGGTGGATAGTGGGGCTTCTCACAACTTCATGGGAGAAGATACTGCGAGAAGAATTGGGCTGAAGTTTGTACCGGCAAAGGCACAAATGAAGACAGTGAATTCTCCTCCTATTGAGATTCTTGGTATAGCTAAAAGGGTGGACACTACACTTGGTGAATGGACCGGGAAGGTGGACTTCACTATAGTGCGGATTGATGACTATGAAGCTGTATTGGGTATGGAGTTCATGAAACAATTTGATGCTATGATCGTTCCACATTTGAAGAAGCTCTACATTTATGATGGAAGGGAATATGTACCCATTGGTGTGCCTACCATTGGTGTGACTAGGCCTGATTGTAAATTGGGAGTGATGCAAATGGAGGATAAGGAGAAGATGAACAAGCGGTTGTCTAGTGTTGAGACAAAGCTTGTGGAGCAGTCATTGGTCGCATCTTGAATTTGAAAAGAAGGCTAGAGCCGGTGGATGATGATGATGATGATGATGAGGTATATGTGAGGCCGGATGTCTAGAAGGAAGACCGGGTTGCTTATCTACAAAGGATGGAGATTGAGGATCCTGATAGGTGGATCGAGTTGATTAGTGAGGGAGAGCCTTCAGGCTCTACTCCCTCTACATCTTCTTAGATGGATGAAGAAGATGGGGCTCATTGTTAGCTGCTCATGGCAGTGAGTCCTTAAACATGTTTGAGCAGGTATGACTGATGGTGCAGGGATGGCTTGGCATCAAGCATCATGACATGTTGCAGATGAGATGGATGGAGTTTCCATGGACCTGAGCATGGATTATGGAGATGGATTCTTGATGAGTCAAGGATGTGGCAGATGTTTGAGGAACAACTAATGATGGCATGAGGATGTTCACTCTCATGGAATGAGGTTGGATTAGCTACCCAACTAGTTCAGACATGAGGTCCGGAAGTGTACAGAGATGTGTTGGCATTATGCTGGAGTATCATGACGAGGTTCACATGGTGACATTTGGATCGAGATGACATCTTATGGAGAGCATACCGTGGAGGTGCATGCCTTGGTATGGTGAGCTTGGTGGCAGTGGTCATTGAGCCGGGACATAGTGGATGAGTGATGATCTTGGTGGATGGCTACCGGGATGATATGTTGTCGAGGACGACAATGATTCCAGGTGGAGGAGGATGTAAGGCCTTCGTATCCGCGGTGCGGTTGGGCACCGGGTAACCGCGCGCACGCACCCGGTGGGCGTGCGATGTGCGACGGGCGAGCGATGTGCGACGGGCGGGCGCGACACAACCAACGTGCAGAGGACTTGCGACGATGTGCGACGAAAGGCAGAACATGTGACAACACTTGAAATGCGACTAAGTATATATGCGATGGAATGAAGACTTGCAAGCCGACTTGCAAGGAATGTATTATGGGCGCATTGTTGAAGGTTTTGGGGTCGGCCATGAGGCTGCACACCCCATGTAATTCCAAGGTAGCATGCGTATAAATGGAAGGGCATGAGGCTCATTCAAACAACAATTCGCATCTCTTCTACGCACAAGTACACAGGGGTAAACGGTAGTGCGTAGAAACAAGAGGAGTTGCGCATAACTCATGCGCTACACTTGTAGGCGTGCTCAAGGTTGCTGTGAGACAGTCGTAGAGTGGGAAAGGCGTGCCTGGGGTACGGTGTGAGTGCAGATTCGTGCAGAACTTATGGAGGAGTTCTAGGTGTCTCGGGTGAGCACCCTCCTACCGTGTAAGGTTGGCATGTGTATTGTAAAGGCAGTTTATGCCTCTGTTGTAATTATTCTAAGTATAGACTTGGAGTTTTGCCAAGTATACTTGATGATTGTATTATTGAAAAACTGATATAATATATTGTCGGGCAGACTCACATTACGGGGAGTTGCCCCTCCCCTTTATACTTGTTGCAATTGTTGTTCTCGGTTTAATTGCATGATGATAATGAATGAGTATGGGCTTCATTAAGTATAAAGGATAATTGCTTTTACTTAGTTGCGAAACATAAGCTAAGTATGTTAATATGAAAGTAGGCGTAGTCCACGAATGTTAGTATTGGTGAAAAGAACGCGTTCAGTGGTGCCGCACCTCGCTATAAGCGGTTGGAAGACTACCGCAGGTGTAGGGGCGTGACACCCTGCATCCAAACCCCTAGTTAGAAATGATCATTATAAACCCAATTTGATTGAATTTGAGAGAAATTTCTCATGGTGGTTTGAGTGGAGTCAAGGGTAAGTCCTCAACCTCCCTGTGCATGCCTTTTATTCTATATGGTAGTATAAGGAGTTTTATGTTTATCTTGGGTATGTGATTGGGGCGGTGAACACTAAGTTCACTCACTCATGAAGGTTTTGGTGGTAGTCATGGAGTTTACTTGGAGGCTTGGTCTATGAATAGATGCTTGGGACCATGGAGTAGGATGTGCTAGTGTTGGTATCATTTGCAAATCCCTCCACTGAAACTCATGTCAATTACTCTCTTTGTTTGGAAATTAGTTTTAATATTAGTTTTCTAATAGGTTTTGAGGTGAAAGGTCTAATTTCTTTAGGTTGTGAGGCTTTCTTTCACCATTCTATTTGGGGTTGGGGAGGCTTGGACGCCAATTCATGTCCTTTGTTCTGGGGTTTCTTTCAATTGGTAATGTTTGTAACGTGGGCTATAATTTATGTTAATAATGGTGTGTGTCATCCTATGAATTTCATAGAGTTGGTTGAAGGGATCTTGTGTGTTGGTTTTCTTTGGTGTCTTAGCAATCTTATGCATATGGGGTTATTTGTTCTATATGAGACTGAGTATTTGTTTAATGTTGTTGGGGAATGGGTCCTCTGCATAGACTATCATGACCTTTGTTCAACAATCAGGTGCTTCATTCAAGTCTCGGGTACTCTATGTCATGAGATTTGGGGATGATATAGTAGGTTGGAACTATAGTTCTATGGTGGATATATCTAGATTTATCTCTTGTTTTTTCGCAATTAGATGTATTTATAGTGGTTTCTATAGGTGATCCCTCCCAATCTTAGTCATGCGACCAAGAAAAGGATTTTTTGTAGGCATAGTGATGCTAGCCTAAGCCACATATACTTAATGATGCATCCTAAGCCGAAAATACCCACAGTATGCAAATAAAATTGCATGTCACACTATGTCAATGTCATGTCCCAAGATAAACCAAAATTTAAGTCTTTTAATTGAATATCTAAGCGGAAGCTATCAAACTTTACCATAAAACATTAATCATACTTATTTCTATTATAATTCCCATATAATAGAAATATTTCATAATCCACACTTAAAAATTTACCTTTTTGCCATTCTTCAAACCTTTGCACATATGTCGATGCTCGCCTTAGTGCATTAAATCTCTGACGTCGATCTCATTCCTCAATCCGACGGTTATCGCGTCACCCGATCGCCAACTAGCTTGGCCGATCTCCACCATTGATCTGTCTCATCCGATCCAATGGCTATCGCATCACCCGCTCTCCAACTAGCTTAACCGATCTCCACCGTTGATCAATCCCGCTTGATCCAATAGTTATCGCGTAATCTCACGTAGATACTTGCATGACCAATATCAAGTCGAAAGCACGCGAGAAAAGTGGTTTTCCTTTTCCATCGTGTGCTACGTGTCAACCCCTAAGGTTAATCGCGTAGAATTTTAGAATACCACTTCCCACCTTTAGGGCGCGCGAGAAACTTCTTACCACTTATGAAGACTACTCTGTCCTTCTGCGCATGACTTTAATCTTCGCCATTCATCTTCTTGACTTTATTTTGCGTGATTTAATCTTAGCGCCTATCGCACACAATCTCGTCCGTTGATCTGATCGATCCAACGGTTCATGCACACTATTACGTTCTTTTGTGTCGTAATTTGTAATAGCCCATTCGGGTTTCTGCCTGTGTATTTTTTCACGCCTTACGGTTTTCACTTGTTCTGATCTCGATCTCCACTTTGTTACTCCATTCTTCTCTGCACTTCTTCTCTGGTTCTGCACACCTGCTAACCTATGTTACGCAGAATTACTTCTAATTCACACACGATTTATCATTCGATTACTCAATCCACACTTCACACGAACTTAGAAATCGAGTTATCTGTATTAATAAACAAACATTTACATAGGAATTTCTTCCTCAGCCTGATCTTCTATATCAATGGCCTTTCCTTTCCTGTCTGTAGGCTTACAGTCAAACCCTATCTAATCTCTAACTGATTCACTGACTGGCTACTGACTCTATGCATTTTAGGCTTACATTTATAAAAAAGGTTTTGTTAACCAATTCTGGTCCAGATCCTTAATTTGCTTAACTAAATCCTAAATATCCTCTAAGTCCACTTTTGACTCTAGTAATCCCTAAGAATCCTCTCTAGTTTGACAAATCACGAAACCAATTCTTAATCTAAAACTTGCAATTTATTTCCAAATCTCTCAATCCCCACTACTCTCTCATCATCACTCATGTTCTCCTACATTCGAGAGCATTTACAAATATCCTCACAATATCTAATTAATTCCTATTCCAATCACTCAAAACATTAATAATTACATACATAGGAATCCAACTTCCTTGAAAACACAAAACCCCCAAAGTTAACTAGAATATAATGAAATTGCTTAGTTGAATGCTTCTGCATCAGACTCCCAATGTTAAAAGAATCATGGTCTCCTGATCATGTGCTTCCGACCTTTGTCTTCCTATATCCCATACTTTGTTCTGTAATTTGCCTTTCGTTGTTGTTGTTGTTTGTTGTTATTCTCCAGGTTTCCACACTTTATGTTGCTTTGCCCCACTAACTATGTTTTCACAGTCTACTGTTGTCTTTCTCTTTTTGCTACTTCAAGGCCTTCTTACTATTGCTTTCTTCTGAGGAACCTTCATCATCAATATTATTATTCTTTCAATCTCTATGTCCAATTTATCTTTTGACTAATAATTACTTTGCCATTTGTTGTTTTACTCTGTCCACTCATCTTCAAACTACTGTTTATTGTCTTCTCTTTGAAGTTGTTGGATTCCTTCTACCGCCCTTTCATCCTTACCCTCTTGTTGTTGTCCAAACAACCTCCGTTCAATATCTGTAAATTTACTTTCAAGAAGTAAATTTTCCTCCAATTCCCTTTGTACTTGATTCCTCTCAAATACATCACTATGTTGTTCATCAATTCTAGCATATTCTCTTTCCTCTTCTTTGACAGCCCTCAATAATTGTCCTTCACTTCCTTGACTGATTCTAACAATCTGTTTAACTTCTTCAAGCACAGTATCTTCATGCTTTTCTTTTTCCTCATCAGCATGTCTGACCTAGCAACTTCCAGTCTTCTTCAGTTCCAAAACTAACTCTTCAACTTAAAACATGTCTATCTCATTTTCATCGAATCCTGTAATCATAAGACAATTATCAGAATTAAAACTATAAGGCCTCATTACCTTTTCCTTCTCTGGCAACATCTCAGTATGTTGCTCTGAGTTTTCCTTCAATTCCTTTGTTAACACATCAGTATGTTGATTTAAACTCTCCTTCATATCATCTGTTTCAATGATATCTCTCTGCTCTGGTTCACAATAATGAACTCCTCCTTCTGTAATGTCAATTTGTTGAACTTTTATTACCATTCTCTTTTCCTTACGATTGTCTTTCACGACAATTTCTTTGTTTTCCTTTTTCAACAATTTATCCTGAGTATACATCCTCTGCTTTTCCAACTTTCTTCATTGAAAGTCTAATTTTCTATATAACTCAATAGTTTAAATAGGAGTAGAATTTGGAAATTTCACACAATTTTCCATACCTTCCTTTTTTATCGACCAATCATCAAATGTTCTTTCTCCCTTTGCTAAATATTTTGCATAGTCTTCTTCTTCCTTCAATTATGTGATTGTCTTTTCTTTGTCTTGAGACAAATCTGCCTCCCCTTCTTCTTCAATATACTTTGCCTTGATGTCTCTCTGTAAACCTTCTTCAAGAGCTATCCTTGCCCCATCATCTACATTAATATTCTCTTGCATTTTTTCTTCATCAATAACATTAATCAAATTCATTAGATTACCTCTCTTTGACAATATTCCTTCGTTCTTCATCAGAATAATACCCTGATCTTCCATCTCTATGACAACTTCAAATGACTTTCTTCTCTCATTAAGTAACTCATCCATCGACTCTTTCTGCTGTAACCAGTCAAATTATTCCTCTTCTAAGAAATTTTCTTTGTTACCTTTCACTTCAAGATCTTCATCCATTCTGAAGACATCTTCACAAAGTTGCTTTTCTCCTGCAATACCTACAATCATACACAAATTATCAGTTTTAAAAACATAAGACCTTGTGGTCTCACTTGATGCTTCAATCATCATATCTCCTTATTGTTCTGAATTATCACAATAATTCATAAGATCTTCCACAGATATCCAGTCTTCATCTTCACCCAAAACTTCACCCTGTTCTGCTTCACAAATGGAAACTTCCATTTCCAACTCAGCTTCTCTGAGTTTTTCCACCAGCCACTTCACTTGCCTCTATT
This sequence comes from Pinus tabuliformis, assembly GCA_031772625.1. Taxonomy (NCBI): domain Eukaryota; kingdom Viridiplantae; phylum Streptophyta; class Pinopsida; order Pinales; family Pinaceae; genus Pinus; species Pinus tabuliformis. The sequence goes on from CM062817.1 coordinate 635,510,574, forward strand.
GTAGCCTTCTCTTTAAGTTAGACCATTTCACTGCCTTTTTCCTCAAGATCCAACCTTGTCTTTGGTTTTCCTCTAGTAGCATCCTTAATACATTGAATTTTCCTTTTAACTCTACAATCTCCTTGTCACGCTCCTCTTGACTCAATCTCTTGCCATTTACCTTGGCATCCTCCTTCTTCACTTTTCATCTGTTGTGGTCTTCCTCAGAACCACTTTTATCTCTGTTATGACTATCAGTAGTCATCTTCTTCTCTATCTTCATGAGTTCCTCAGTCACTTACTATGAGCTGCATTAAAGCCTCTGCAACAGCAAGTCCTCCCTATTGCCACTTACCTCACCAAGCTCTCCTCTGTACCTGATCTCTTGTCAAGCACTTGGTTCTCTATTCTCTCGAACCTCTTTGAGCACTTCTCTCTACTCCTTCTAGGCTTCAACTCATCTATACCTTTTAAGAACACAACTGTCCTCTTGTATTTCAATCACAATGAAATACTAGGTTCTGACCACCTCTTCTTTCACTCAGAAATTCTTACCAGCTTTTTCATCCCTCAACAATTCTACCCACATCCTTTGTGGAATTGCCTTTATGATATTTCCATGAGCTGCAACAAAACCTCTGCAGTAACAAGTTCTGCTTGCTACATGATACCTCACTAAGCTTCTCTCCTATGAGCTTAGTCTTTTGGCATCTCTCTGGTTCTCTCTTCTGGAACCAATTAAGCACTCCTTGAACTAGGTTGCTGTAATCTTCTCACCTTATTATGCTGCTACCTTCAAGACCTCTACATGATCTTGTTCTACCATTCACCTGCACTTTGAATGGATTGTTCTCTGTTTCCTTTGCATCTGCAAATTCTGCTGCACTTTATCTCTGTGTGCCTACTTTTTTCAGATTTAAAATCTGATCTCCTCTTGCCTGCATACACACCTCAAAACATAACTCTATTCTAAGTTTTCTCAAATAATTCTTATACATAGAATTTCCTTTTTCTGCTCTGATACCAAAATGATGCCAGCCTAAGCCGCATATACTTAATGATGCAGCCTAAGCTGCAAATACCCATAGTATGCAAATAAAATTGCATGTCACAGTATGTCAATGTCATGTCCCAAGATGAACACCAATATCAATGGTGAAACCCTCTTAAACCAAAGTTTAAGTCTTTTAATTGAATAACTAAGCGGAAGCTATCAAACTTTAACATAAAACATTAATCCCACTTATTTCTATTACAATTCCCATATAATAGAAATATTTCATAATCCACACTTAAAATTTTACCTTTCTGCCATTCTTCAAACCTTTGCACATATGTCTATTCTCTCCTTAGCGCATTAAATCTCCGTTGTCAATCTCATTCCTCAATCCGACGGTTATCCTGTCACCCGATTTCCAACTAGCTTGACCTATCTCCACCATTGATCTGTCTCATTCGATCCAATGGCTATCGCTTCACCCGCTCACCAACTAGCTTAGCCGATCTCCACCATTGATTAATCTCGCTTGATCCAATGGGTATCGCGCAATCTCACGTAAATACTTGCATGACCGATATCAGGTCAAAAGCGCATGAAAAAAGTAGTTTTCCTTTTCCATTGTGCGCTACATGTCAACCCCTAAGGTTAATCACGTAAAATTTTAGAATGCCACTTCCCACCTTTAGGGCGCGCAAGAAACTGCTTACCACTTATGTACACTGCTCTGTCCTTCTGCATGTGGCTTTAATCTCCACCATTCATCTTCTTGACTTTATTTTGCGTGACTTAATATTAGCCGCCTATCGTACACAATCTCGTCCGTTGATCTGACCGATCCAACAGTTTCTGTACACTGTTACGTTCTTTTGTGTCGTAATGTGTAATAGCGCATTCGGCTTTCTGCCTGTGTATTTGTTCACGCCTTACGGTCTTCACTTGTTCTGATCTCGATCTCCGCTCTGTTACTCCATTTCTTCTCTGCACTTCTTCTCTGGTTTTGCACACTTGCTAACCTATTTCAAGCAGAATTACTTCTAATTCACACACGATTTATCATTCGGTTACTCAATCCACACTTCACATGAACTTAGAAATCAAGTTATCTGAATTAATAAACAAACATTTACACAGCAATTTCTTCCTCGGCCTGATCTTCTATATCTGTGGTCTTTCCTTTCCTGCCTGTAGGCTTACAATCAAACCGTATCTAATCTCTAACTGATTCATTGACTCACTAACTGACTACTGACTCTATGCCTTTTAGGTTTACATTTATAAAAAGGTTCCATTAACCAATTCTAGTCCAGATCCTTAATTTGTTTAACTAAATCCTAAATATCCTCTAAGTCCACTTTTGACTCCAGTAATCCCTAAGAATCCTCTCTAGTTCCACAAATCACGAAACCAATTCCTAATCTAAGACTTACAATTGATTTACAAGTCTTTCAATCCCCACTAATCTCTCATCATCACTCATGTTCTCCTACATTCGAGAGAATTTACAAATATCCTCACAATATCTAATTAATCCTATTCCAGTCACTCAAAACATTAATAATTACATACATAGGAATCCAACTTCCTTGAAAACACAAGCCCCCCTAAGTTAACTAGAATATAATGAAATTGTTGAGCTGAATGCTCCTGCATCACATAGGTGAGGGGGTAATGGTCCTCAATGGAAGGGAGGAGACAATCTTTTCACTCAATTCTCAGATACCACTTACTTCAATGAAGTTCTACTAGAAACAATGAATGTGATACACAAATTGGAGACTCAAGATGGGGTGGAGAGACAATCCCACTTACATTAAAAAACCTTGGAGGATATGTTGACTTTGGTTCCTGGTTCCTGACCCTAGACACAATAGGGGTAGTAAGAATAAATATCTGAACTTTGTAACCTTGCACTATAAAATGAAGGCATTTTTGGGTTTGGTCCTAAAATACAAGAAAATGGAGTGGCATAATGTCCTCACCACCATGGAGGACATAAAGAGGATGCTCAAGAATCAGTGATTATGCAAGGACGTGATTGATTTTTTCCTTGCTCATGTGGAGGAGCATATTTCATGTGAATCTGACAATGTGGATCCACCAGATCCACTAGATTTGAGTGTGAGGGTACCAACAACGATTTTTCCTTCAAATAATGGCTAATGTTCTTGTTGGTTTCCTTTGTGGTTCTATGTCCTCTTTGTTTTGGTTCCAGCTACTTAGAAAGGATTTCAACTTTATAGTATATTTATTTTTTAGTAGTTTATAGTGTATTTTGTGAATTTTGTAACCATGGTTGTATGGAAAAATGTAGAAAAATGTGGACTTGCTAGTGTGAGGAGTAATGGTTTGAGGAGGATTAATATCCTCTAGGTGCAATCTAGGAAATTATGTAGTCCTAATTTTTTGGCTGTACAAAGCAATAATATAAAAACAAAAATAAATATATAAATCAAAACCCCAAACATTCAAATGATTATTACAATTTAATTTAATCCGAAGCTTTTTAAATAAAATATAATTTAAAAATAAAATTTACTCTTTCTCTATTTCTTATTAAGAAAACACTTGTATTTTCTTGTACAAGCTAAGGCTTATCTATGATATTGTATTTTAAATTTCATAAATTTTGTTCATTCAACCTACACAAAATGAAACACATAAAAATCAAAGGTAATCTCTATTGTTAACACTAGCACAACCACATTAATAAATGCGGTTAATATATATTGATCGGTATATATAAAACACAAAATTATAAAACCCTAAAATTAATGATAAGTTTTCATAATTTAAGGTTTCTATATATGTATATTAATAACATTTGCTAATGTAGTTGTGCTAATATTATATAGAAAAATAATAATAGATGTATTGATATTAAAATAAATACATTGAATTATAAAGAACGATTATCAAATTCTTTAATTATTTGGTAACGAATAAAAAAATATAAAAAATTCAGACAGACAATTTGTATCTAAAAACCGGGCAGCCCTGTGTGAGATCCCGTAGGAATTGGAAGCACTGAAGGCCCCATGAGAATTTTTTGGGAAGAATCCTATCAGTGGAATTTGGCATGTCTGTTATTATAGAAAAAGCATAGATTTTTTTCAAGAATGACATTTCACATATAATAAAGTTTCATTCTCTCTCCTTTATAAGGTTATAATTCTCTTGTCAACTTCGTAATCTATATGATCTTTTAAAATTATTTATTTCGTGGGTAATGCCATTGATTTTTAATGCACATATTATTAAGATCTTTTAAATATCTTTATTTGATGGGTAATGTCATTGATTTTTTATGAAAATATTATCAAGATTTGGTTTGTGACGGCAATATGTCTATACTTAATCAACTTTAATGCCCATGAATTCAAATTCGGGTTTTATTTAGTTTTCGGTAGTCTCGTCTCCAATAATTTTTATAATGGGCTTTGTCTTGAGTTGGTTCAAGAAAAATGTATGTTTTCTCTTTGGTAATAATTTTATTTAGCGCTCATCCTCATATCGTTATTTATGTTTATGAATAAAAGTAGAAGAAATAATAGCTAAAGTTGATTAAAAGTAATCAATAACAAATTAGACGAATCTAAGTAGGAAAAACTGATTTTTACTATCTTTATGTGCAGAAGTCACGAATTGAGTGATAACTGCCCAATCGACAAAATGACAACATCTCAAAAGGGAAAGTGATAGCGTTAGAGTCAAGGCAGGACAACGGAAGACCAGGCAAACCAATGACTATTTTATAACAAAATTAGATCAAATATAGCGAAATCCTCAAGATCCCCTGATCTCGAGAATTCATTTTTATCTATTTACTTTCTAAATGTAATATGTAAGGCCGAAATGCAAAACTGGACAAAGTTCAGAATTTCACAGTTTGTAATTATTCTTTTTGACGTATAATACTGTTATTTTGGATGTTGTAACTTGGTTACTTATATTAATGAACAAAGATTGCATTTAACTCATATTTATATTCTGAGTATCTCTTAGCGGAGAGTTCTGGCGACTTTGGGCCCAGTCAATAGAAGATCTACTACTTCACATGTGTCATAATCTTTTATATTTCATTCTTGATTGCTTGGTAATGTTAAGTTAATATTACTTTTGATTATTGTAAGGATTGTTGTTTCAGTTTGATTTTGTTGTTCATTCGAGATTCAAATTAATTCGTGTGTTATATGTGAGTAATACTTTTGATTGAATTGGTTATTCTAGTTCTAGCTCAGGTCATCGTTCCTTTCAAGTAATGTTATCATAGATTTCAGAGATAGAATTAATTGCTTTATGCTTCTACAGCCATTTTCTATTCAGATAACGTTTGTTATTCATGTATCGTTGTTGTTCAATTCAGATTTTTTGTTCAATTCGGAGTTGCTGCTTAATTAGGATTTGTTGCTTAATTAGGATTTTTTGTTCAATTACCATTGTTGTCAATTCTTACAGTTCTATTTCATGAGTGAGCGAGTTAGTTTCAATTCTATTTAAGACTGTCCAGCGTGATTCTTTGCAAGTTGTATTCAAATCCATTTGCTTTCATGATAGGTTAAGTAGAATCGTGGAGTGTGTTATGAATTTCTTTTAGAATTGTTTGAATTGAGTTTGAAGAAGATAGTCATTAGAAATCACAACAATTTGTTATTAGTTAACCTCTAAATTCACTGCATACATAGTGTTGACACTCTTGAAATAAAAAGACTTGCCTCAGGTTGACAATTAATGTAGGAATTAAGATTGCCTATAAAAAGACATCTTAGTGCACCAACATTTTGGCACCATTGTCGGGGAGAGTGTTCCAAAGTGATTTCCTTTTTATCTTGTTACAAAAGAATTGGGTTTTAAAAACGGGAGGTAAGAACCTGCGTACCTAGCAAGTAAAGTGATTGCTTACCAGCCCACTTTTCAGCAAAAGCTTAGAGGTTAAATAGGAATTTGTTTTATGAATGACTCTGTTACAGGGAAAAGTGTCTATGCAGAACTGCTAATCCCACTAAGGTGTGATAGCTACCTTAGAAACAAAAAAAGTAAAACTACTTTCGTTTTCCTTTATGAAAGATAGATTAGAGAAGAATAAAGGAGACCAATCTCTGTCTTGCGCTTGGATCCTTGCTCGATTCCTCTCTCTTCTGATAGTCCTTTGCTACTTGTTTTCTGGTATACTCAGCTTCACAGAGTACCTGTAGAATCAAAGTAGCATAACACTATACAAGAACATGGATCTACTATCATAAATAATCTAGGATCAGATGTAAATTGACCATACAAATGCATAAAACATAAATGGCACAAGAGTATGGAGGAAAACTTGAATAGCTTTATTGATAATCAAGAAAGAGCCAAGAGAGTTACAACTAGTTGTTCTAACCCATCATCATCCTCTCAGCAAGTGAGCCCTTCTTCACCTCATGCAAAGCTTAGATCACCCAACACTATGATGTTGCCTCAAGAAACCAACAGCAATTCCTTACAAGATGTAAAATTCCAGCCTCTGGATCTCTGGGATGACGGATCCATATATAGATATCTGTAAGGGAGATGAGTCAGCTTGTGATTTGATTAGTGTCTTCCCTCTGATAGTTCTTGCTTCCACTTGGAGATTGATGATCTCTTACTCATCCTTGGTTGAATTCAGAGAGGCAAGTGTCACAGGAGAAGTTTCTGGAAGATTCTATGCTTCTCCACCTCGCGGATTGACACTGCCATTTGTCTCTTCTCGCCCATCACACCCTATAGAAGGGCTTTTTGAGATGTAACGCACCCACTGAGTGTACTTAGGTGAGATGCAACGCACTTTGCCTATGGAGCAGGTGAAATGATCCTGTTTTGACCAGTTCTGAGTAGTTTTTCATGGAGAAATTCTGGGAGAAGCTGTAATCAGTTGACCTTCTTCCTTTAGGGGTTGGAAAAACAATTTTAGGGACTTAGGAGCCCTTGGTTTATGGACATTTTATGCTTGGGGTTGCAATGCCCAAAAATGTCTATAACAGTTGCCCCCTAAAGCATGAGGTCGTTAATCTTTTTTGATGTTGGGTGAAATGCTTTATCATGAGGATCCAAAGTTATTTCAAGTTGGGAGGAGACCTGTAATAAGATACAATACAATACATTATCTTCATAATATTTTCATGATCTAGCTGAGGCGGGCATTCCCATGCTCAGCTTTATAAATTCATTTTCATGTACATAGGACAGACAATCATCTGAGTGTAGACTGATGATTCTGGAGGAGCCATCATCTCATAGATTGGATGATTATCTGTGCAGCAATGATGTACATTTGATGTCTTTATTGTCCTGAATATATATCGCAATCTGGATGGATGAAACTAGATTCGGGGTCTTCAATCTCCTTCGATCTTAACTCAAAGTACAAGTCGATCCATGTGAGGGATGTTCTGGAGTCGAACATGGAAAGACATCGCCTGATTACCAGCCAATGATGTAAGCTGTTAACAGGCGCGAGAGGAATCACCGATAATGATAATGATCCTAAAGCTACTACAGTACAATTCACGTGATATGAATAAGGGACTTGGCGTCGAACACCATGCAAAATATTTCGGTCGAAGGCCATTGATGTAAACCTGTCGCCAGAAGTGAGAAACTTGCCATTGAGGCATGCAAGCTTCAAAGTACTGAAAGGGGTGTCCCTAGATCGACTTCTTGGATAATGAGCTGATTTCGACAAGAAGCGATCTGTCATAGGAGGGCCTTAATAAATCCCACATCAATGACACGGAACAGAGCAAATGATTTTAATGGAGGTGAAAACGATCTGGTGATATAAGGTTCAGGGTGGCGGTCATGAAAGAATGGAGCGTAAATGTATTGCAGCGGGTGATACACAGGTGAATTCTCTGAGTGACTTCTCTTGAACATATCGGCAACACTGACATGATGGATTGGTAGCATTAACCCCAAATGTGTATGGTGTGATGTGACCATGGTGATGTGACCGGCGAATGAAACAACCCAACCCGACTTGGATGCAGAGTGAAAGTGTCATGTTCAAGAGCGACTTGCTACCAACAAAGTTTCTTCAAGTTTTCTTCCCAATTTTTCCCCAGTCATTGCTCAGTACCTCTTTATTTTTGTCAAGCTTGAGGAGGATAACATATGTTTGTTCTATAATTTTCCCTTCGGGCAAACCCATCGCTATGTTTTAACGAGCCTAGCGATAGTGAAACTCGTTCTTGTCTGCTTAGACAAGTTTGTCGCTATTAGGTTTTAACGAGTTTAACGACAAAGATAACTCTGTCCTTTTCAATTTTAGAGAGTCTGAAAAGGGACGTAAAGAAAACTCCAAAAATCCTTTTTCGTCATCTAATCCCTTAAGTCCGAAAAATTATAAAACAATACAGAAGGGATGAATTTTCGATACTTTTAACGAGCCGAATAAAACAAGCGCTCGATCTTTTTGTGTAATAATCCCTCAGGTCCAAAAAGATTAAAATCTAACAGAGGGATAGCACTTCCGGTCCCTTTAACGAGCTGGAGAGGCCAATGGCTCAGCAGTCTTTTCATATTTTACGAGTCAGTTGAAAAGAGCTTAAAGGAGACTCGTCTTTGAGGAATGAGTGATAAAATTGGGTAGCAGCTGATTCCAAGTAAGGTTTGGAATTTTCCAATCACGGCAGTGTTACAAGGATGGCTAATAGGATCACTCTTCGCAGTTGTTCCTCAAAAGGGGTAAACAATCAAATGGAGGTGAATGATCGGCCAATACAGAGTGGAGGTGATGATGAGAACACGACCAAGGCTTAAAAGGCTAAAGTACTACATTCACGATGGTTATTTACCGAGAATTGGTTCATTTTTTATTGAGCTTAAACACTGGGGGAAACATTTGCTCATTGCTTATGTTTATTTTTTAACGAGCATGAAGTCCACGTTAAAACTGCTCGATTAATCCAGTCGTATAATAAGAATGTCTCATATATGAAAACGGCAATTTTTCAAATCTTTGCCCCACATCCTTTCTTTATGCAAGTTAGGAAACGACCAATCCTACGAGTTTAAAGGGTTAGAGGACCTACAAATTTTAAAAAATAAATGGTCTCTCTTCGCTTGCACGCCAAAAGGTTTACATGCCCCCAAGTATAAAATAGAGTTTCAAGGTCACCTTTTATTCTAGCGAGAAGATATTCATTTTATCAGGAAAGGTCTACCTCTTTCAAGTTACCAAAGATTGTTTTATCTGTACCGCAAACAAAACACTTCTTCGACGATGCCTACCAAAATAGACAAAGGCGAGTGGTGCAGACGCCTCCACCCACATAAATTTGACAAGGGAATCTTATTCCAGTCCAACCCCCTTTTCCAATCACGGACGGGAGTGTCAGACTAGTCATATATCCCTCGCGGAAACCTATCCTATACCTGAAGTTTTCTCGTCGAAGCAGACCAGGGTGCATGCCCCCTGAGTTTCAGTCATGTCCCCCGAATCACTCGCGCTCATCAGGTGGACGGACTGGGGATTGAGACATTCCTTGAGTGAAAAGACCATTTAGGGATGGTATATGACTATTTGCTATGCGTGAACCAGGGAATGAAAGTTGGTCTACGACCTTGACCACTCTTCCTTCGTGCGGAAAACACATTACTCTAAAGAGTGATGAGACAATGGCTCCCATGCAATAAATATAGTCTCGTCCAAGGAGTAGATTATAATCCAGGGGTCCTTGGAATACCATTATGTTCATGTGAACGGTTTTCCCTCTCAATGTTATGGGCACATTGGGAACGATCCCTAATGGTCGACTGGTTCCTTTGTCAAAGCCTGTTAGATTTCTCATCTCAGGCAAAAGCGACGGTGAACCAAGCGCTTTCCAAGCAGTCGAGGAAAGGATACTCACAGAAGCCCCTTCATCTATGATGGTACCGGCCATAACCATTCTATATACTTGAGCAATGATTCAGAATGGTACACTAGCCAGTAAACGGGGTCTGCCTAGCTAATTCCAGTCGAAGGAAACAACTAGGTTGCTTGGAGGTGGGACTGAATAGACGGCGAGGTATGACTCTGACGAACTTCCTTCCTGCGATAAAAGAATGGGTAAATTTCCCCCATGTTCATCGGAGTCTGTGCTTACGAAAAGAATTTGGACGGTGTCATCCCTGTTCTCTTCGGTGACTGTATCATCTGAAGATGGAACCTCTGAAGGCAAGATCGGGTCAACTACCACCTCGACCTTTTGACTTTCGTCTGGTATGGGTTCAGATGGTTTATCTTCAATGATAGACGCTTCGGTTGACCACCTGGGCGGGTCAGCCAGATTTTCAACTAGTGACGAACTCGGCAAGAGTTTCTTATATCCAGGAGGAAGTCGTAATGGTGAAACTAGACGATCGTCCAAAACTCTTTTAGCCTCGTCTAAGAAGGGACAATGGTGGACGGCGTGATTGCCTTCACACAGTTTACAAGGAAATTTGCACTTTCCTTTTTGTCCAAGGACTTCACTTTCACTAGTCGACGGTGTGCTTTCAACATGATCATCAGAGGTTGACGACACCGGGTTGTGCAAACGAGGAGACCAGTCCCTTAAGATACGAGGGATGCAGGGACAATCTCTATGATAATGGTCTCCTTTGCAAATGACACATGGCGATTTAGGCCTGGTCAGTGCAATGTGCGGATTTTCGCTAGACGACGCTTGGTTGCCCCTTTTCGCCTTTGGCTCCTTCTTCTTCTTCTCTTTCTTCTTCTTTTCCTTCTTCTTCTCAAGTACTTGATTTTTGGCTTTACCAGCCTCATCAAGCGAAGAGGAAGGAGGAGAGGAAGAATTGGACAAAGTAGAGGGTTGGGAGGTAACTCTAGAATTGTCTAGTTGCTGACTCGATTGTTTAGGAATTGCGGTGTTCTGAACGACGGAGGTTGAGAAAATCCATATGGGCAAACCAATCGTCAATCCTGGAAGTGACAATGTGGTCATGTGGAGTGCACCAACATCTCCCCAAGAGGAGAAGGGACTAGGATTTCCTCCAAGGGGAACTCCTTGGTTGGTGGACTCCATTCTCTCAACTTAAGACCAACGTAGGAAAGGGTGATTATTCCGTTTAAAATAAATTTTAGACGCTTTGACACAACTTGTTTTTTCAATTTTAAAGAGTCGAGAAGAAACAAAAGATGACTCTAGTCGCCTTCGATTTTTAATGAGTCTGAAGTGACAAGTTCTCAGATGGACCTTTTCCGTTAAGGAGTCTGAAAAGGAACGAAAGGCACTGCTCTGGAAATCTAGGTAGAGGGATTACCAAACCAATCGCAAAACTGCAGAATACTTTTTACAGTACAGCAGTCAATCTTCCCGAATGCTATGTTCAGTGCATTGCGATCGATAAGGCGGCGGACACGGCTTCCTATGGATAAAGGATTAAGCCTATTGTGGTCTCCCAAAATATACTCGATGGTACGTGGGAGTACAAGTCCGTACTAGCACTTATCGTCTCAAAGTGGAGGAATCACCCAACCAACAGTGAGAACAACAGTTACCAGGCTTTACGACGCCGAAATACGTCTCTAGCCTAGACTTCTAGATGTTGTGCGTTAGGTTCCAAAGCGTTGTTAGATTCATTAAATTTATTTTATAGTTGATCTTGCTTAAGAAATTTGCCTTTCAAGTTCACCGCATGATGTAGATGTACAATTCCTAAAATGCAATCTAAGATGATAAACAGTCTTTTTGTCTTCTTTGTGCAATGAAAATCCTAGCTACTAAGGAAAGAGAGACAATATTTTTTCACAAAGAGCATAGAGCACACACTATATGCACTGACCTAAATCAAACCAATCAAACAGTCTAAATGAAAATGCACATGCATGTATTTGTTTTCAGCCTTCTTAATATGTGAATGATAAAAGAAAGCTAATGCGCAAATCTGAATTATTTTCAAAGCGACAATTACTAACAAGTTTCTTTTCAAAATAAAAAATGAAGATAATGACAACACTTTACGATTTGGAAATGAAAACTTGCTTTCGACACTAGAAAAACTACTAATTCAGATCAAATACAATAGTAACAGGGTAATCGACTATCAAGAGCAATCAGACTCTCTTCTATGACTGAAAACGACACTTGCGACACTTTCAAATCAAGAAACGACAGTACAATTACGTTACTTTTTTGCAAAGGAGAACTGAAAATGACTCAACAAATACACAAAAACATTTACAGTTCTTTGCACAATGGAGGCGGAATAACAACAAGGAAAGGGGTTTCAAATAGAGGTGTACTGACTACAGGCAGCAAAATTCTTGAATAGATCTGAAAAGAGTGAACAGAAACCAAAATTCAGGAACAATGCCTAGTCTGATCAGCGCACTTGTAACACAGTGAATCTGAAATGTAGCGCACCTACTACACTCGGGAAGTGCGTTGAATTTGAGATTCACAGAACAGAGAGTGCGCTGGGCCAGAAACGAGACTTTGCTTGGGTTCCAGGTCACAATTTGCAGTTCAGTTCAGGGATTTTGGCCGAGCAAGTGGTAATCAGTAAATCAACAACAGGGGTAGATCTAAGGAGGTTACTAGAGCCACCACGAGGGCAATTAGAGAGTTTGTAAATCAGTTTTTTAATTCATAAACAAAACCTGGAGATTGACTGAAGCGACATTTATCTACTTTGCATTTGCATACCAAATGCAGTTCGAAAGCTACCTGGCTCGACTTCAGGCTCCATATGTAAGTTTATAAAGTAAACAAATGTAGATAGACAAACAACCTAGTCGCTCCCCAGCAGAGTCGCCATTTTGTTACAGGGAAAAGTGTCTATGTAAAACTGCTAATCCCACTAAGGCGTGATAGCTACCTTAGAAACAAACAAAGTAAAACAGATAGATGAGAGAAGAATAAAGGAGACCAACATCTGTCTTGCGCTTGGCTCCTTGCTCGATTCCTCTCTCTTCTGATAGTCCTTTGCTACTTGTTTTCTGGTATACCCAGATTCACAGAGTACCTGTAGAATCAAAGCAGCATAACATTATACAAGAACATGGATCTACTATCATAAACAATCTAGGATCAGATGTAAATTGACCATACAAATGCATAAAACATAAATGGCACAAGAGTATGGAGGAAAACTTGAATAGCTTTATTGATAATCAAGAAAGAGCCAAGAGAGTTACAACCAGTTGTTCTGACCCAGCATCATCCTCTCAGCAAGTGAGCCCTTCTTCACCTCATGCAAAGATTAGATCACCCAACACTATGATGTTGTCTCAAGAAACCAACAGCAATTCCTTACAAGATGCAAAATTCCAGCCTCTGGATCTCTGTGATGAGGGATCCATATATAGATATCTGTAAGGGAGATGAGTCAGCTTGTGATTTGATTAGTGTCTTCCCTCTGATAGTTCTTGCTTCCACTTGGAGATTGATGATCTCTTACTCATCCTTAGTCGAATTCAGAGAGGCAAGTGTCATAGGAGAAGTTTCTGGAAGATTCCATGCTTCTCCACCTCGCGGATTGACACTGCCATTTGTCTCTTCTCGCCCATTGCACCCCATAGAAGGGATTTTTGAAATGCAACGCACCCACTGAGTGTACTTAGGTGAGATGCAACGCACTTTGCCTATAGAGCAGGTGAAATGATCCTATTTTGACCATTTCTGAGTAGTTTTTCATGGAGAACTTCTGGGAGAAGCTATAATCAGTTGACCTTGTTCCTTTAGGGGTTGGAACAACATTTTTAGGGACTTAGGAGCCCTTGGTTTATGGACATTTTATGCTTGGGGTTGCAGTGCCCAAAATGTCTATAACAGACTCGGAATAGAAAGATACAAAAATACAGAACCCCCCTCCAATATCCACAAAACCCAAGGGATCAATGAACCTTGGGAGAACGACCTTTATAGATGAAATTGTGAGAAATGCAGAATCTAAAGCTTCAGTAGGATTCCGGGTTGTATCTAGAAAAAGTGTTACAGTAATCCCTCAAGCAACAAGCTCACCATCTGCAGCTCACACTGAGATTCAAAGCCAAATTGGAGGATCAGAGCAGAGTCTTCAAGCTGCAGTAAGCTTACATTTTGATCCTCTACAAGAGGGAAAATCGTGTAACTTAAGAGAAGGAGAAGGAGAAACCAGTGGAATTGCTAAGGTGGGACCTTAGTTGTCTGAACAAGAGTCTACCATGATCCCATATCTAGGCAGTGTTGTAAAGCCATCTCGGGTTGTTAATCTTCCGCTTACTCGAAAAACACCCCCTGAAATCCCTGAAGAGTATTGGCACATCTGTGACCAAATGGAAAACCAACCACCTCAAGGCCAAATCTCGACACTGGAATACCCCATAGTCGACCAAGTGGCCAATGCCCCCATGAAGGCTATTCCTCTACAGAGCATCCCAACTTTTCATGGGATGATTACAGAGGATCTTGATGCCTTCTTGTTCGAATTTGATGTCCTCTGCAGAGGGTATGACTACACTACTGACCCCTAAAATATAAAACTATTCCCTTCTACTCTAAAAGGAGTAGCTTTAAGATAGTTCATGGGTTTGGGTGGATGTACTATTAATTCTTGGGACGATATGAAAACCTCCTTCCTCACAGGATACTAGGGCTTTTGCAAGACTAAGGAGCTAAAGGATGAAATCTTTAAGATGGTTGCAAAGGATAATGAAACTCTAGAAGAATACATCAAACAGTTTCATTATAACTTGTAGAGATCTCCACACACCACCCTACCAAAAGAAATCTTAAGAGCTATCTTAATTAAAGGAATGAAAGAGGTGTAGAAAATTTGTGATAGGTTAACTCGATAATGCAATATAAATCAAAGTAGAATACTATAACCTACTTCTACTATCAATTTGTGGAAGCTTAAAGATCGAGCTGAACAATATAACTAGAAGAAGAATAAGCAATGGCACAATACACATGAAAATACTTTGGGGAAAGTCTCAGATAAAACCCCACACTATTGTAATATCATACATGGTAGAAATACATAGGAATTATACAAATCCTTAGCTCTCACAGCTAGCCAGCTCTCAGTACAATCCTCACATATGCTCACAGACAATCTTGGCTTCTCTCTAGCCTTCCTCTCTACCCTCCAAGCTCCTATTTCCTTGTGATGTTCCTTGTGGATGATTCACCTATTACCAAGTGGAAAACCAGCCTTCAAAAATGTCTAATCCTCAAGGATGAATCCTTGACTGCATGCATGAGTTTTCTCCATGAAAAAACACATGCAACTGATAGTACACTGTCCTTGAACATTAATCTCAACTGGGTTTTTCTTAGAATAGACATGCATGAGTTTCTGATGAGGGAATCTTTAATTAACTGGAGTAGTACTAGTTGAGTGCATTAATGCATCAACTGACTGTTAACTCACTATTAGTTCCTCAAATGGTTTGGAACTAATTTAACTGGACTTAACTTAGTAAACTAAGTTAATTAATTACAACTCAAATATAACTCAATCTTATCTCCTTAATATAAGGGATAACTCTTGCATGACTTTAGAAAGACTTCTAACTTGAATTTCTCCAACTAATTAATTTAAAATAAATTAATTAATTATTTCCAAGTAGCTATTAAGACTAAATTCGATTTTAATTCACAATTTAATTCAAGGAAAAATTAAATTGGAATATTCTTGTTGCCATATTTCAACACTCTCTCTCAACAAGAAAGGTATTATCTGCCACCCTGATCCTGTCTCTATGGAACTCGAATTTACACTTTGACAATGCCTTTGTCAAAATGTTAGCATCTTGCTCCTTTGTCGAAATATATTGTAGCAACATGATCCTCCTAGTCTGTGAAAATCCTCGAGCAACAAATCTTGCCTTATGCTTCTCCACACTACCATCAGCAGCTTGCTTTACCTTGTAAAGCCAATGGGAACTCAGAACTGACTTGTTCTCCGGTCTCAAAACCATGTCCCAAACACTGTTACAAACTATGGAGTCATACTCCTCCACCATAGCATCAACCCAAATCAGCTACTGCACTGCTTCCTCAAAGGAAGATGGCTCAGTCTCAACACACTCCCTAGCAGGGGCCATGTATCCAGTGTACCTCTCAGGTGACCTCCTCTGTTTGCACTGAGAAGATGGTGCTCCCACATTCTCTCTCGCATCCTCCAACAATCTGTCAGCTTCTCTTGTGCGCTTCCATCCATCTCTGGAAGACTCTGCTTGAGTGGATGTCTCCACTCCTAGAACCTCTGCATGCAGCTACTCCACATCAGTCTGAGGCTCCTCCTCCTTAGGAACCAACAGTTCCTCCATAGCCTATAGTTGGAGCTCCCTCTCAAGGGAAACTTGCATGGCCTTTTGATCATCAAACTTGAGATCTCTACGAACCACCGTCCTCCAAATGGTAGGCAAGTACACCTGATAGTTGTGAGGTGTATCAGTGTACCCCACAAATATCCCCAATTCTGTTGTCGACTCAAGCTTCTTCTGTGCATCCTTTGTCACATGGCAATATACCGATGAGCCAAATATTCTGAAGTGACCCACATTTGGTTTCTTACCGGAGAAAGCTTCCTCTGGTGTCTCCATCCCAAATATGCAATGCAGGCTTCTATTCTACAAATAGATCGCTGTGTTGCATGCCTCAGCCCACAAGTGAAGTGGTAGGCCTTGGTCATGCATCATTGCCCGTGTTGCCCCTACAATAGTTCTGTTCTTCCTCTCGGCCACCCCATTCTGCTGTGGGTTATGAGGTGCCGTCAACTCCCATTTAATTCTTTCCGCTGCACAAAAGTCCTTAAACTCTTGAGAGACATATTCTCCACCATTGTCGCTTCTCAAGGCCTTGATCTTCTTCCCTAACTCTTTCTTGACCAAAGCTTTGAACTCACAAAACTTTGTGAAGGTTTGGTCCTTCTTCTGCATGAAATAAATCCAACATTTACGAGAATAGTCATCAATGAAAATCACATAATACCTTTGCTTCGCTGTGGATGCCATTGAGAATGGTCCACACAAATCAGTATGAACTTGCTCTAAGATAGCCTCTGCTCGACTGTCTCGATCATGAAAGGAAGACTTGGTGTACTTTCCCAAGGTACAACCTTTTCAAGTGTCAACTTGCTCAAGTTTACCTTTGGGAAGTCTTGTAGGTATCTGTTGCATTATCTTCAAAGCCCCATGATGCAAATGGCCCAACCGCCTGTGCCACAACTCGCCAATGTCTTGGCTTTCCACCAATTCTACTTTCGTATTCAATGCTGCATAATCATCTACCTCTAGTTTATAGAGATTCTTCACTCGAATCCCTATCCTCTTGGTCTGACCCTTGGCTATGTGTCTTAGGAACGTATTTCCTTTACTGAAGACAACATCGTAGCCTTTGTCCTCCAACATCGTGATCGATACCAAGTTATTCTTATATCCAGGGACATACATCACATCTGTCAAGGTGAGAGGAGCTCCATGCTCCCTCTAAAAAGAAACTGTGCCCACTCCTGAAACACTATCCATTTCATCGTCACCCATATCTATGCACATCTTAAGGTCTTTCTCCTCTAAGGCACTGAATAAATTTTTATCACCGGTCATGTGGAATGAAGCTCCACTGTCAAGATACCAGACGTAACCCATCATCGATGACACCATGCATGCAATGAGGGTAAAGTCCATTCAGAACTGAGAGGCTAATGCCTCACCTTCCGATCTTTCCGAGGATCCCTTCCTAGACTTCTTCTATGGGAAATTAGTCGCATAATGTCCCATCTTGTGACAATTAAAGCATCTTACTTTAGACATGTCACCCTTCTTCCCTCCATGAGAAGAATTCAATTTGAAATGGGAAGCCTTCCGCTTCCCTTTCCTTGCATTACATGCTAAGGCTAGATTTTCTTCATCATCATTCTTGGATGAAGAACCATCTCGTGTGCTCCTCTTGATATCCTCATGCATAAGATCCAACCACAGTCGTTCCCAATTCGACAGTTTCTCCCTTCCATTCACAGAGTCCTAGTAGCTATTCCAACTCTTTGGAAGGCCAATGAGAGCGAGGTTCACCATATCATCATCGAAAGTAGTTATTCCCACACTGCCAAGCTCATTTCTGCAGGTGGTGAGCTTGTTCAGATATGTGGAAATAATATTACCCTTCTCCATCTTGATTCTTCTAAGCTTATCCTTGAGCGCCAATTTCCTCTGGTCGCTACTATTCTAGTAGAGGTCCTTCAATGTCTTCCACATTGAAAATGGAGTATCCTTCCCATGGAAACTCGAGACAATATGGTCTCGAACTCCCTCAAGGATGATCCATCTCGCCTTTTCCACACACTTCTTCCACTCAGCCAACTCTTATGCATTAGTTGAAGCTGGCTTTGGGATTTCTTGATCAATGAATTCCTTCAAGCCATTGTCTTCTAATACAGCCTCTATTCTATCTTCCCATGCTACGTAATTCGAGCTACTTTCCAAGGCATACTCGAATCTCAAGCCATAGAACACCATTGGCCAACCTTGAAGTATGATATGAATTCAATTTTCACTTGCAACCCCAAACTTCAAACTTTGAATTCTCTTCTCAGTATACTGTTCACAGCTTTGATACCATGTAGAAAATCTGTGATAGGTTAACCCGATAATGCAATATAAATCAAAGCATAATACTATAACCTACTTCTACTATCAATTTGCGGAAGCTTAAAGATCGAGCTTAACAATATAACCAGAAGAAGAAGAATCAATGGCACAATACACATGAAAATACTTTGGGGAAAGTCTCAAATAAAACCCCACACTATTGTATTATCATGCATGGTGGAAATACATAGGAATTATACAAAACCTAAGCTCTCACAGCTAGCCAGCTCTCAGTACAATCCTCACAGATGCTCACAGCCAATCTTGGCTTCTCTCCAGCCGTCCTCTCTACCCTCCAAGCTCCTATTTCCTTGCATTGTTCCTTGTGGATGATTTGCCTATTACCAAATGGAAAACCAGCC
Organism: Pinus tabuliformis; assembly: GCA_031772625.1. Classification (NCBI taxonomy): domain Eukaryota; kingdom Viridiplantae; phylum Streptophyta; class Pinopsida; order Pinales; family Pinaceae; genus Pinus; species Pinus tabuliformis. Next base: position 635,529,490 of record CM062817.1, read on the forward strand.
TTCAAAGCTGTGCAATCATCAAGGATGAACCCTTCACTGCATGCATGAGTTTTCTCCATGAGAAAACACATGCAACTGATATTACATTGTCCTTGAACATTAATCTCAATTAGGTCTTTCTCAGAATAGACATGCATGAGTTTTTGATGAGGGAATCTTTAGTTAACTGGAGTAGCACTAGTTGAGTGCATTAATGCATCAAAAGACTGTTAACTCACTATCAGTTCCTCAAATAGTTTGAAACTAATTTAACTGGACTTAACTCAATAAACTGAGTTAACTAATTACAACTGAAATATAACTCAATCTTATCTCCTTAATTTAAGGGATAACTCTTGCATGACTTTAGAAATACTTCTAACTTGAATTTCTCCAACTAATTAATTTAAAATAAATTAATTAATTATCTCCAAGTGGATGTTAAGACTAAATTTGATTGGAAGAATGGAGCGGCTGGGAACGATGGAGCAGGTCAGGGTTTCGATTCCTGGGCAGTTGACAGAAACGCGCACAGGTTTGGGTTAGGTAGAGCGGATCAGTAACACTGCACAGATGCCGTCGCGAGGGACCATTGTTCAACAAAGAAGACGGGCAGGTGTAGGTTATAGATGCTTTGGTTTGTGCATCTAGTTTATTTTGTAACCTAACCTTTTTACTGTCACTCTTTTATCGCCTGGGTGCCGTTTCCAACCACCAAGATCCCGTGAAGGTAACCTACAGTTCTTTGTCGGTGGTCGTGTATCAAAGGAACGGTTCGAACCATGGTTAACCCCGCCGATGTTTTAGCACTGGACCCAGAAGTAGAAGACATCCTCTCCATGTGGGGGAAGGATATAACTGCGCAGAACGTGGAACATTACTTTGGGCCCTTCGATTTGCCAAGTCTCGAGACTGTGCCACAGGTGGAAACTCTTCAGTTCTTATCTCATGGAAAGGATTCGGGCAGTGTGGTTCACAATGCGGGTTCATCGGGCGACCATACCCAAATAGCGAAAGAAACTGAGTCGGGCGAGGTGAATGTGGAAGGTCTGACTACAGATCCAAAGGGTAAATCTCAGATAACACGGTTTTCAGCATCCAAGGGTTTAGAAGACATTAATCTTTTAGGGCTTTCCGCTGGATTCGAACAACCTAGGGCTTCAGGTTTTTTTCCCTCGTTTACGAGGGTTTTTCTACCAAGAGAACCCCAGGTGGTGCAGCAAGCGGCCCAGGAGTTTTGTCAGCGGGGGAACAGGCAGGTCCTGATGGTCTGGAGTCGGGTTTCGTTCCCTCTGGGAAGGGCGCCTCGGGTCCTTTGGATAAACACCCACCACAGTTGGAGACAGATCCTCTTTTGGGTACAACACAGTTAACATCTGAAAGGAATGATGGTCGAGGAGGATTAAGACGGTCGGAGGAGGAATCAAGATATAAAGGAGCGAAAAGAAAACCTCAAAGACCCATTGGATCTCAGGCGATAGCGGGCAATCTGGTCCTGGGGATGGAGGTGTCTATGGTAGAAGCCCTAGCAGTGGCGGATTGTACCTTGGTCGGCAGAGCTAGAGGTAAGAAATTTACCTCTGATTTTCTTCAAGACTGGGGTGAGAAATGCTTTGTAACAGATAGAACTTTACAGTTTGAAGCCCTAGTATTGGCAAAGGGATGGTTTAAGTTAAGATTTGAGGATAGAGAATCGGCAGAATGGGTTCTTCAACGAAACTGGCACATAGGGAACATTCCAGTTCTGATGAAGAAATGGACCCCTCTATTTGATGCAATCAAGGAGAGAACGGATGAATTTCCGGTCTGGGTGCGTGCTCCAGGCCTTCCATCCTTTCTGTGGACTGAGGAAGTCTTCAAATCAATTGGTAATAGGTTGGGGGTATTCATGGAAGCAGATATGACCTACCTGACATTGAAAAACAGGGCAATAGCGCACATTCTAGTCTTGCTCAGTCCGAGCGGAGGATTGGCACAAAAAATTAACCTACAATTCAATGATTATGTATATGAACAGATATTGGACTACGAATACTTGCCATTTAGATGCCATATGTGCCACGAGTATGGGCATTTGGCAAAAGATTGCCCTCAGATGCGAAGAAGGAGACATTTAAGAAGGAATCCAGTTCACAGGGGAAATGTACAAGCAGATGTTCAGATGTCGACGGATCTCGGTTTGCCGGAGTCGCAAGATCCAATAAATATGGAGACAGAGGAGGTTGTGCAGGGTACAGAGGTCGAAGGTGAACATTTTCAGAAGGATGCTGAGGCAGAGACAATACACCTGGTGGCGGTAGTGGAGGACAGAGCTAAAGGAGCGGAAGCTGTGGAAGGGGCCGCTGAGAAAGACAAGACAAATCAAACCATACTCGACGATACGGCAAAGGGTATGTGCTCAGGGTCCCATACCTCCTCTCTTTTTTCTCCTGAACAAAATTCTGAAAAAATAAATAATGTATCCTCATCATTCCAAGAACAAGAAAATAATAATGTTGAAAATAGGGAATTTCAAATGTCTTGCCCGAATGTGGAAACTATAGTTGTAGCTTTACCGTCTCTGGATTTAAATTGTGAAGAAAATTGGCCTCCTCTTACATCCCCTGTAACGCGGCCTCCCTGCCCTTATAACCTGAGATCCCTGGGAGGGAATCATGAGGATCAAAGGTCTGTAGGAGGATTGGGACCGTCCCTTTCACTGATCTGTTCTAAAAACAAACGAGGCCGAAAATCTGATATATCCAAGGCTAAGCTAAAAGCAAAATTGGATGTTGCAGACGGTAAACAGTATTCTATCCCTGGGGTTCTTAGAGCAGCTCAACCCCATGAAGGTTTTATCAAATGATCCTGACATCCTGGAATTGCAGAGGTTTGGCTAGCAAACCTAAAAAAATGGCCTTGAAAGAATGGATTTCGAATTCCAATTTAGATGTTATTTTTTTGCAAGAAACCCTGGGGAAGGCATCTGAGATTGAATCTATGCTTAAGTCCCTTCTGCCTGGGTGGGTTTTCTTGGCTTTGGATGCCTCTGGTCATTCGGGGGGCATTGCTATTTATTTCAAAGAAGGGCGGGTAAAAGTCAACAACCATTGGGGGATGAAAAATGTGATGGGCATGGAGATGACATCTCCAGATTTCGCTTTTCCCATTACCCTAGTAAATATTTACGGGCCTTGTCTGAGCAGGGAGTCTTTCTGGGAAAATTTGATGTCTAAATCTATTATGAAATCACCTTTGATGATTATCGGAGGTGATCTAAATTTCTCAATGGGCAGAGCGGAAGCTTGGGGTCCATCTGCGAGAGAAGACCCCCTAACTGACTTTTTCTATAACCTTATCTCGGAGTATGATTTAATTGATCCCTCCCCGCTCAAGATTAAGCCGACTTGGAGGAATCGAAGGATTGGAGAAGACAAAATTGCAAAAAGAATAGACCGTTTTCTGTTAACGGAGGCTTTATCTGCAAAAGCTCCTTTGATCAGACAGTGGGTCGAGGAAATCGGGAACTCGGATCATTTCCCGATCTTCTTAGACATATCATCTCCTCCTCACAAACCTCCTGCCCCTTTTAAGTTCAATCCCGCATGGCTCCAAGATTCTTCTTTCTGCAAGCTGTTTATAGATACTTGGATACACCCTGTTCATAATGCAGTTGAGGATAAAAGTTTTTTGTTCATGGAAAATTTAAAAAGACTGAAGAAAGCTACAATTTCATGGGCAAAGGACAGAAAAGTTAAACAAAATGCGGAGATAATCAGTATAAGGGAGGAATTGAAGCAGATGGAGAGTATGGAGTCAGATGGATACTCCACTCAAGCTTCAAAAGACAGAATCCTTCATTTGGAGAAGCAACAAAATAAAATACTATTGGAAAGGGAAGAAGAGTGGAGGATGAAGAGTAGGGCAACTTGGCTGAAATCTGGGGATGAGAATACTAGATTTTTTCACAATTATGCAAAAGGAAGGAAATCCTTAAACACTATTTGGCGTCTTAAAGATGAAGAAGGAAGAGAAGCCAGCACCTTTCCCGAGCTTTCAGGCTTGGGAAAAAGACATTTTCAAAACATTTTTGCAGATCAGGGAGTGGCAACTATTGCAGAAGTCTTTAGTACTGTACAAAGCTTTCCTAGATTCATAGAGGAAGATGAAGCAGAAGACCTTACCAATCCGGTTACCAAGGAGGAGATCGAAACAGCTATGAAGCTAATGGGAAAAGATAAAAGCCCAGGCCCTGATGGCTGGACAATAGAACTGTTTCTACACTTTTTTGAACAAATTGGAGCTGAGATAACTGAAGTGGTAAATGAATCTAGGCTGAAAGGGTCCGTCTATAGACCTTTTAATTCAACTTTTATTGCTCTTATTCCTAAGAAGGCTGAACCGGAAAGTTTTGAAGACTTTAGACCAATTTCTCTATGTAACTGCATCTACAAGATTATTTCAAAGGTTATTGCTCTCAGAATTGCACCAATCCTCTCAAGAAATATATCTATGGAACAGTTTGGGTTTCTGGATGGTAGACAGATCCACGAAGCTATAGGAGTAGCCCAGGAGGTTATTCACAGTGTACAATCGAAGAAAAAGAAGGGAGCTGTTCTCAAAATCGACCTATCCAAAGCATATGACAGGATTAGCTGGCTTTATCTAAGGATGCTGCTAACACATGTGGGCTTCAGCTACCCCTTTGTCAGTTGGATCATGGGGTGCATCACAAATGTCAGCTTTGCTGTTCTGGTTAATGGTGCAGCCTCCTCTTTCTTTAACAGCCAGAGAGGCCTCAGACAAGGCTGTCCATTATCTCCTCTCTTGTTCCTCCTTGTGGCAGAAGGGCTCAGCAGACTGATTCACAAAGCCAGGAGGGAGGAAAAGGTAAAAGGTATCGAGGTAGCAATCAATCTCTTTATCACTCACCTTCTTTTCGTTGATGATATCTTAATTTTCACCAATGGTAATAGCTGTGAACTAAAGGAGCTAAAATGCATCTTTGATCTGTTTCTAAAAGCAACTGGAATGCAGATTAATTCTGGGAAGTCACAAGCTTGTATGGCAGATTTTGATAGAAGGGAAAGAAATCAAATGGCTGATCTCTTTCCTTTCCCCAGTCAATCTATGGAAGTTCCCTTCAAATATCTGGGTTTCTGGTTAAAGCCTGTTGCATATAAAAAAGAAGATTGGAATTGGCTCATTGCAAAGATTGAAGTCAGAATATCACATTGGAGTTTCAGATGGCTGTCCAGAGCTGGTAGGTTGACTCTTATTAAATCAGTCCTATTAGCCATCCCAGTGTATTGGGCTACCCTAACCTGGATTCCAAAGGGAGTCATGGAAAAAATCAGAAGGGTATGCTGCAGATTTCTATGGGCGGGAACAAAGGATACTGCGGGATTACCATGGGTGGCATGGGATAAAGTGGCAAAACCAAAAGAATGGGGAGGGTGGGGGATAAAAAGACTCCCCGATTTCAGCAATTCTTTAGCAGCAAAATCTGGATGGAGACTAATAACCATGGAAAACCTGTGGACAAGAGTAGTGAAAAGGAAGTATATAGACCCAATGCCGTTGGAAGAATGGATCAGGTGTCAAAATAAGAAGGTTAAAAATTCTTCAGCTATTTGGAAGGCCACGATGGACGCATTCTTCGTGATAGAGCAAGGATTAGCCTGGAAGGTGGGAGATGGTAGACAGATCCGGATTGGTAGAGATCCTTGGGTTGGATGCAATGAAGCTTTTGCATTATCCCCAGGCTTTCTTCGACACCTTGACTCTAAAGGTATTATATCTTTAAATCAGGTGGAAAGAGTAGGACAGTCTACTATCTGGGGACAAGCTTGGAAGGATGATGAAGAATTAGGGCTCAATGTAAGATGGAAGCGCGAATGGGAGGGTTACATCAAAGAACTACAGCGATCCAATGTCAGGATCAAAGAGGAACCTGATTGCCTGATGTGGGCTCAAAGCAAATCTGGGGTTTATTCTCCAAAAGAGGGCTATTCTTTTCTAATGGGTAAGAAAGGCTGGGGAGATCCGGAATGGTGGGCCAAAGATATCTGGAAACTCAAATGCCCTGCCAAGTCCAGACTTTTTCTATGGTGCATTTTAAAAAGGAAGGTTCCTACTTGGGATACCTTGCAGAAAAGGTTTTTAGCGGGTCCAGGTAGATGCCCTTTGTGTAAATCAGACGAGGAAACCATCAATCATATTTTTATCTATTGTGCCTTCACTAGGAAGATCTGGGGGGAGGTCACTGACTTTCTCAAGTTTAAAGCACAGTGGGGGCAAGATCATATGGAGAATACTTGGAGGAAATGGTGGCAGACCTATCCGGAAGGGAATTTGAGGAACTTACCCCTTATTTTCTGTTGGGGTGTATGGCTTGCTAGAAACAAAAGCTTATTCCAAGATAAGGATACACCCTCTTCTGTAATTGCTACTAATATCACTGCTATATATTCTGCCTTGCCACCACCTGAAGAAAAAAAAACCAACAAAAAACAAAGTCATATCACCATACAGGAGGGCATTCCCTGTGGCTTTTTTGATGGGGCATCACAAAACAACAGGGCTGGCGCAGGCTTGTGCATTCACATAACTCCGGAACATTCTTTAAAAGCTTCTGTTGGGTTGGGTTATGGAACAAACAACTATGCCGAACTATCGGCCCTACGTTACCTTTTATGTTGGCTTCATCACCGAAATATCAATTCTGTACAGATTTTTGGGGATTCACTCAACGTCATAAACTGGGTCAATGAATCTGCTACTTGTCAAAATCAGACTTTGAAGACAATTCTTGAAGAAATTTTTTATTTGAAGTCACTTTTTAACAGGTTTACTATATGTCATATCTACAGGGACAGGAATGAAGAAGCAGACCAGCTATCTAAGGCTGGTCTTCAACAGGATCCGGGCAGCTGGGCGATAGAAGAGACCAGAGAGGGGCAGTCTAACAGATCAGATCAGCCTCCTTATGCTCAGCATTTTTGACCACAGCAGTTCTTTTCCGTTTTTGAAAGCTAATTAATCAGAGTTTCTACTACAGTTTTGGTTTTTTGTATATATTATCTCACTCTAGTCTACATATCCGGCTCTTAGAATACAGTTTACAGACTCTATATATTTTTTGTTATATTTACTATCGGTTACAGACTTTCTTTCTGGTTTGGTTGGGGTCGGTTTTCCTTTGTCGAAGGAGGCCCCAGGTATCTTCTTGTAATGATATTGAACTTTCGTCTTTACATCCTCCCGTGAGGAAGCCTTTATATGGTTGTTTAACAGCAGTACAGCTCCCTGAGGGTTGAGCAGTAAGTATACGTTTGTGCTGACAGCTAGGCTCTTGAACATATTGTACAAAACTTTTTATGGTCTCTTAATAAAAAGTTAAGCTTTTTTCCCTGGAAAAAAAAGACTAAATTTGATTTTAATTCACAATTTAATTCAAGGAAAAATTAAATTGGAATATTCTTGTTGCCATAATTCAACAAGAGGAGTGGTTAGAAACTCTAAATTTAATGGGGAAAGGAGATATTTCTCAGGAAGATTATGATGAAATCGTTTGCTTTTGTATCAGGTGTTCACGAGGAAGTTCACGCACATGAGTAGCAAGCTGAGATCCCATGAGCAAGGGAAGCAAGCCACACAGTGGAGGTGTAACACGAATGGAAATCAGTAACCTCCTGGAAGATTTCAAAATGGACATCCTGGGCACCCTCACAACGCAGCTGGACGTCCTACAGGCTAAACAAAAACAAGCTTTAGTAGAAAAAAACTTGGCCATTTTCTGTCCATGCTGTCGGAAGAAGCACAACCAACGGGAGTGTCCATTAGACATGGTTCAGACATGCACTATCTGTACCAAGGATCATGCCACTGAACAGTGTCCATCACTCCTGGGGTTGAAAGTAGTGTTCAAGGAAGCAAAAGAAGAGACAAAGCCAGTATATCTAATGAACCAACGTTGATAGTGGTAGGCCAAACCTCCAGGTATGTCATAAGATGCATCCCAATTCTTTCCTTCTTCACAGTTTAATCAACAACAGAACCCTGGGGCAGCATGGCAAGGCCAATCACACTACTCGAATTGGAAACCTCAGCCATTCCCTATGACACCATGGTCAACTCAATCCTTTCTAGGTAATGGCTGGCCAAATTCTCCTTTTACTCCTATTTGGCAAGGCAATCCCTATCAATCCCAGTGGCCTACCTCCACTTCTCAAAACTCGAATTGGTCTACAAATTGGCAGCAACCTTTAGGAATATCCAACGCTCCTATGGGAACAAGTCCTCAACCTCAACCTGTATTTTCAGCTCCTTATCCATTACAACAAAATCCTCAGCCTCTTCTACACCCTCAACTGTTAGCCCAACCGAATCCAAATCCCAATAACAAACCGGTCCAGCTGGTGCAAATTGTAGAAAGCTCAAACTATGAGATTGAGCAAAAAGAATGTAATGAACTTAGATTGAGGTCAAGACGTATCATCACCCCTAAGGAAAATAGGGATTGGCCATCAATTGAGATTGAAACACCACCAATACATATACCACCACCTATAATTGATACTGAAATGAAACGAGGAGATCAACAGAAATATCTAGAGGAACTCATAGTCACTTCTTCCCTGTTCCCTGAAAGGTTAACGATACCTAAGCTGATTGTTTACCTAGATTTTGATCTTGTATGGGAACTAAAAAATCTTTGTATAAAAGTTCCACTCGTTCGAGCCATTCAAGACATTCCCATCTATGCTAAAACAATTAAAGAGTTATGTGTAAAGAAGCATGTGAGGAAAGCAAAAACTTCACCCACCATTCATGTTGTAGGAACCTTATCTGATTTAATTTTGGGATGGGAAACTCCGGTAAAGTATGAAGATCTTGGGAATCCCGTAGTGATAGTTCATATATATGGCCACTCTTTTCCCAATACGCTAGTTGATCTGGGTGCAAGCATTAATATTTTAACAGCAGAAACTTGTCAAGCACTTGGTATTACAGCCTTGGAACCAACCACCACCTTACTAGAACTTGCTGATCGTTTGATGGTAAGTCCAGAAGGAACTCTACAAGATAGCATGATATATGTTGATTCATGGGAATATCCAGTATATTTTCTTGTTATAAACCCGAAGAGTCGATTGGATGGGCACCCTCTAATACTGGGCTGACCTTGGCTGGTGACAACTGATGCATATATAGGCTGTCGGGAGGGAAACATGAATATTGCAAAGGGGGATGTTGTAAAAAATATTGTTTTATATCCCCCTGCCAAACCAAGTCTACCCATTGTAAAAATATGTAAAAAACCACCAGCATACCTAGAAGAAAGCATTCATTCACCACTCACAGTAGCAGAGGCACTAGAATTCAAAGATCAGACTGAAGATGACATTATCAACAATTTCATCAATCAGCTAGCTGATGTGAGCAATGTAAAGTGTCAAATGTTGAAAGCAATCCTTGATAATGAAGCATTGGAAGATCCCTTGAAGGATACTGATGATCAGAACATCCAGACGACTGTTGTTCATAACAACAAGTCAGTGGAAATTGAACCAATCAAAGTTTTAAACATTAATGATATCTTAGACAGCGATCAACAACAAAAGTTCATTCACATCCTACAAAAATATAAAGGGGCTTTTTCCTGGGATTATCCCGATATGAAGGGTATAGACCCACAGCTGTGCACTCATCACATCTATACCGAGAAGGATGCTCAACCTATCCGGTAGCCTCAACGGAGATTGAATCTGCACCTTAAGGATATTGTGAAAGAAGAATTACAGAAGCTGTTGGATGTGAATTTCATTTATCCTATTTCAGATAGAAAATGGGTTTCTCCATTGGTGGTCGTCCCCAAGAAAAATGGGAAATGGCGTATCTGTGTAGATTACTAGGAACTGAACAAGGCAACACAGAAAGATCATTTCCCTCTCCCATTTATCGATCAAGTCCTTGATACCTTGGCAGGGAAGCAATTCTTTTCCTTCCTAGACGGCTTCAGTGGCTACAATTAGATTCAGATCACCCCTGAAGACCAAGACAAAACAACCTTCACCTATCCCTGGGGTACATTTTCTTACAAAGTATTACCATTCAGCTTATGCAATGCCCTAACCATGTTTCAAAGAGCTATACTTAGCATTTTTTCCAACCTGATAAACGAAGGACTTGAGGTATATATGGATGAATTTACTCCATATGGGGATGACTTTGATCAAGCACTGCAAACATTAGAAAAGGTTTTAGAACGATGCATTGCTACCAGGTTATGTTTAAGCAATGTCAAGTGTCACATGATGATGACCGAAGGTGTAATATTGGGACATTATATTTCTGCAGCAGGGATACAGGTAGATCCAACAAAAATACAGGTAATTATTTTACTGCCTACTCCCTGTACTCAAACAGAGGTACGTAGTTTCCTGGGATATGTAGGCTATTATCGCAGGTTTATTAAAAACTTTTCACAAATTGCTGCACCTTTATATGCTTTAACTGGAAATGTTGATTTTAAATGGTCTGACAAATGTGACACAACTTTTACAAGTTTAAAGAAGCTAGTCTCGACGACACCAGTATTATGTGGACCAAACTGGGAGCTGCCTTTTCACATATCCACGGATGCATTAGATGCAGCTATAGGCACTATCCTCGGTCAGGAAGAGGATAGGAAGCCTTATGCTATATATTATATTAGCAAAAATCTTACTCTTGCAGAACTTAATTATACAGTAACAGAAAAAGAATTCTTAGCTGTTATTTATGCAATAAACAAATTTAGACATTACATAACTGGCTACCAAGTTTTTTTGTATACTGATTACTGTGGAATTTGGTATTTAGCTAACAAACCTATCACAAATGGTTGAGTGACTTGTTGGCTATTGCTTTTGTAGGAATTCGATATTACTATTAAGGATCGTCTGGGGAAGGAAAACCCAGTTTCTGATTTTCTGTCTCAAATCCCAAAGGTAAATGATCCACTTACAGTGGACGACGAATTCCCAGATGAACATTTGTTTGCCGTGATAGTCAAGATGCCATGGTACACAGATGTGGCAAATCATCTGGCAGTAGAGAAGCTGCCCAAGCATTTGATAGCGAGGGAGAGGAAACAGATTGTTTAGCGCAGCACCTGATTCTCTTGGATTGGTGGATATCTTTTTCGCACAGGGTCTGACATGTGTATACACAGATGCATTCTCGAGGATGAGATTTATGACATCCTGAAAGCTTTCCATGACGAGCCCTGCGGTGGACACTTTGCATATTGAAGGACAGGGCATAAGGTACTATAGATGGGCTATTATTGGCCCACTATTTTTAAAGATGCTCAGAAACATGCCTAGGCTTGTGATAGCTGCCAAAGGAAGGGCCGACCTAGCGAACATGATGAAATGCGCTGCAACCCCAACTAGTCATAGAACCTTTCGAATGATGGGCATTGGACTTGTTGGCCCATTCCATTCACCATCGAATAAAAAATCCTACATATTGGTTGCCACAGATTATGTGACGAAATGGGTGGAAACAATAGATTTATCAAGAGCCATAGAGGAAGTTGTGATTAACTTCCTGTTTGGACTATTCGCGCAGTATGGTTTACCGCATGAAGTGATAACAGATGGGGGAGGGAAATACATAGGACACAAGATTACTGCCACTCTCATAAACCATCACATTACATATAGGATCACTTCCCCATATCACCCGCAGGCGAACAGGAAGGTCTAAAGTACCAATAAGGTCATTGAAGTGATTCTGACAAAAACAGTCTCAACACATCGGTGAGACTGGGCTGCTAGACTATCAGAGGTCTTGTGGGCCTATCATATGACTTGGAGGAATACTACTGGATACTCTCCGTACCAGCTTGTGTTCAGCAAAGAACCTATTTTTTTTATCGAATTCGAAATAAAGACTATAAGAACGACTTAGGAAGTGGGGCTGGATTTAACAGAAGCCCAAACCAAGCGACTTCAACAAATCAACAAACTAGATGAAGCTCGACTGCTAGCTTTGCAACGTATTGAAATTATTCAGCAGTAAAGGGCAAAGTGGCACGACAGCCTCATAAAAAAGAAGACATTTCAAAAAGGGGATTGGGCACTCCTTTACGACTCCAGATTCTAAGACTTTCCGGGCAAGTTGCAAACAAGATGGCTCGACCCTTCTGAGATTCAAGAAGTACATAACTGATTTGAAATTGCTTGCTAGTTAATGTTTGTGCCAGTATCATTTCTAGATATAAAATTTTCTTTGCTTTGGTTTGCTTATGCATAAAGAGTTTATCCATGAGCATGTGATTGGCATTTCATCTAACTAGGTGAAATTTAGTGTTTTTCATGAACTTAAGAGCATGAATTTAAATGGTTGAATAGTAGCATATAAAAACACAACAAACAAAAATAACAGAGCTTAATACACAATTTTTTTTAAGGAATTCACCCCTCTTGGGCTACATCTCCTTGGTCCAGCTTCATAGTGTGGGCCTTTGGATTAGATTCAATAGTGCTCAAATTGTTGTTACATGCATCCAATTCTTTTGGAACCTATTCCAATGAGTTTAAAACATTAGAATATACTAGAAATGACTATTTTTTTACTCAATTTGGTTACCAGCTGCTTTGGGAATGGCCTCCAACACCTGGTGGCCCTAGGCTTCAAAAATATTCAAGTGACCAAAAAAACATGTAGATGACCTCTTATACCTCTGAAACCTACTCCAATGAGTTCCCAGCATGACAATTAGCCAAAAATGACTATTGATTTTCGAAATTTGGCTGATAATTGAGTAAGTTATGGCTCAAACAGTTTTTCCTACAAAACCTCTGCTAAATTTGGAGGCCAATTAAGTCCGCCAAGTTTGTTGGCGATTCCAGATTTTAGTGTCTTCGCCATAAACTCCACCAACTTAATTACGGATTAATTAAATTCTAAACTAATTATTGGTGCACTAATCCCACTTAACAGTTGGCCCCTAGCTCCTAGTTCGAGTGCTTAGTCACATGGGGTGGGGGTTGGCCCTGCAGGGCTTTTTTTTTACGAAACTTTCAGAAGCTCTAACTTTTGCATATGATGTCGGCTTTTCTAACCGTTCATTGCATTGGAATCCTAGAGATGAACTCTATCCATTCATTTAGGTTTGAAGAAATTCTGAACAATTTAAATTTTTTGCTAAAATATTGATCCCTGATCATTCCTCCCCACTAGAAGCCTTTTGGACCCCAAAATCTCTCTTGACCACTGATTATGTTGATGAGGGGACTATTCCCTCATCATTTCAGTCTTTATCCATTGAAATTTTCCTAATTTCATCATTTAGAGTTTTTCATAAAAAATCAATTTTTTCCTTGATTCTCACGACCATCTATTGATGTCTTTGACAACGTCATGCTACAATATTTTTGAATTTTCAGAACAGCAATATAATTTTGCAAAAAACATCTTGTTCCTACCTTTCTCAACAATCAAAGGAAACTTGGAATTTTTCTCACCTTGCACTTTGTCTCTATGGCAATTTTTAGTTGATTTTGCCTTGTACTTGAGTCGACTCTTGCCCAAGTTTCTTCGCCATTGTACTGTGCCTTTTGGAAACTAGCAATGAACATTTGTGAAACCCATGCCTTCTTTTCCAAGCTACTTTGTCCTCTTCTCTTTGACCTTTGCAACTTCTTTCACCTTGTTTTCAATATACTCAACACCAATGTTGGTTGCTGCAATTGTTTTTCACCTTCTCTCAAGGGCAACTTGTTATCATTTTGAAACAACTCATTACAAATATAAGAATCTTTATGAAAAGTATGATTCAAAACATTTCTTTGTTTGATCATCAACAATGTCAAGTTCTGACTTGCATTCACTAGCCTCTTCATTTTCCCTGCATTAACTAAATAAATGTTCAGTTTCTTGTGATGAGCTCTCACAATATACTTCACCCCATCTTTAAGCAAATGATATAATGATATGTGTGCTCATAGTGATGAAACACCGCTTTCTATCATACAAATATGGACTTCCCAAGATAATTCCAGAAATGTCAAGTGGAACCACATCTAACTCGACTTCATCAACAAAGTTTGCAGTAATAGCAAATCTAAAAATGCATTTCCTTGAAACCTGTAAATTGGCATCCTTAACTATCCAACCCAAAGGGTATGGTTTATGATGTGGTACGGTTTCAATTTTAAGCTCTTTAACTAAGTCTTCTAAAATTAGGTTTGCTTGTGATCCACTATCAAAGAGTGCATCAATATTGGTATGATTTGAGATTACTCTGACAGTGAACAACTCTTCCCTTTTGTCTTCATTTGGAGTGTTGTTGTGACTATTTGAGGAACTAATACTTTCAACATGTTGACCTTTCAAACCCATAGCTGTAATTTTTGTCTCATCTCCTGAATCTGACCCTAAGTCTTTTTCAGCTATAGAAACAAATTTTCCCTTCTCTTTGGCTTTCAATCTATCTGGTTTTAATTCTAGATGAAGTTGCCAACAGTGGTCTTCATCATGGCCAATCTTTGAATAGTTTTTGCATGTGAGTTTTTCCATCTCTTTTTTTATACTTGCATTCTTCTTTCCCTTCCATTTTCCTCCCTTCTATTTTCCCTTACCCTCACTTTCACCTTTATCCTCTATGTTTTTCCCCTTGCCTCAAGATGTGTGTCTTGCACACATATTTCATCTAAGTTACTTGAGTTAAGCATAAGGATAGTATGCTGCAAATAGGAATGTAAACCTCCAATATATTTCAAGAGTGTGTCTTGTGAATTCAAGTTTACTCCCAACAATAAAGCCCTCTTCCTAAACTCCTGAGTGTAGTCTTGGACAGTTTGGCCTTTTAGTTGCCTAAAGTTTTGCCAACTCATAATGGCTTTTTTCATATAAGCTAAAGGATAAAACTTTCTTTTAATTGCAAAAACAAATTCAACCCAAGAAATGGATATCTTACCATGGATTCACATTTCCTCTTGAGTCTTTGCTTCCCACCAAACTAGTGCAGCTCCTTCTAGCCTCAATGAAGCCAACTAGATCTTTATGTCATCTTCTTGAAGGTTCTAAATTCTGCAGTATACCTCCAACTATCGAATCCAATTGTCCAACTTTTCTGCATTCACTTCTCCATTGTACATGGGAAGTTCGAATTTTATGTCCAATTTCAGTAATGGAGTTTTTCCTTTTGGGGTTTTGGAATGAGTATGGGTAGTGGTGGTTGTGATGTTGTGTGAGATGATGGAGATGATGAGGATGGTGAAGATGGAGGTGGCTTTTCACCATTCCCTTTCGAATCCTTCTTCTCGTCCTTTTTGTCCTCTGAGCTTCCTTCTCCATGTGGAGGTTTAGAACTCTCTCCAACCATTCTGGTGTTCCTCTCTTCATAGAGGACTTTAACCATCTCAGTCAAAGTATATAAAGATTTCTTGAATTCTTCGTCTTCTGAAGAGGGACCTTCATGCTCTCTTTCTCTAGACATAATGACTATGGATTCAAGCTTAGAAATTTGTACTGATTGTACCTCTTTAATCACTTCTGCCTCTTGTGAAATCTGTGCCTCTTCTATCTCAACTGATGGAGATGGAATTTGAGGTGATCCAGGTGCTGCCTTGAGTGGTCCTTTGGGTGAGGATGACGCTTTCTCAACCTTCTTCCTTCTTGTCTCAATCTCAGGACTAACTATCGATAACTTCCCTTCTCGTCTCTGCAACTTCAACCTTGTAATCATAACAACAATTGCAACTATTAAACCCTTCAAGAAAATCAAGCAAGAAACCTGGTGCTTTGATACCTACCTGATTTGAAATTGATTGCTAGTATCATTTCCAGATATAAAATTTTCTTTTCTTTGGTTTGCTTATCCATAAAGAGTTTATCCTTGAGCATGTGATTGTAATTTCATCTAACTTGGTGAAATTTAGTGTTTTTCATGAACTTAAAAGCATGAATTTAAATGGCTGAATAGAAGCATTTAAAAACACAACAAGCACAAATAACAGAGCTCAATACACAAGTTTTTGTTGAAGGAGTTTAGTCCTCTTAGGCTACATCTCCTTGGTCTAGCTTCATAGTGTGGGCCTTTGGATTAGCTTCAATAGTGCTCAAATTATTGTTACATTCATCCTCTTGGAACCTATTCCAATGAGTTTAAAAAATTCAAATCTATCAAAAATTACTATTTTTTTACTCAAATTGGTTACCAGCTTCTCTAGGAATGGCCTTCAACACTTGGTGGCCTTAGGCTTCAAAAATATTCAAGTGACCAAAAACACCTATAGATGACCTCTTCTACCTCTAAAACCTACTCCAATGAGTTTCCAACATGCCAATTAGCCAGAAATGACTATTCATTTTCGAAATTTGGCTGCGAATTGAGTAAGTTATGGCTCAAATAGTTTTTCCTACAAAACCTCCGCTAAATCTGGAGAACTGCTAGTTAAGTCCGCCAAGTTTGGTGGCAGTTCCAGATTTTAGTGGCTCCACCATAAATTCCGCCAACATAGTTACAGATTAATTAAATGCTAAACTAGTTAGTGGTGCACTAACCCCTCTTAACAGTTGACCCCTTGCTCTTGGTTCGGGCGCTTGGTCACATGGGGTGGGGACTGATCCCGCAGGGCTCTTTTTTTACCAAAATTTTAGAAGCTCTAAATTTGCATACGATGTCGATTTTTCAAACCATTCATGGTGTTGGAATCCTGGAGACAAACTCTATCTAGTCATTTAGATTTGAAGCAATTTTGAGCACTTTCAATTTTTTAGCTAAAATACTAATCCCTGATCAATAACAACGGCACTCTTACTTTGACTACCATTGACGGGTCTAGCCATTCTTTTGAGGTGAATGGGAATCAGGTGCGTCTTTACCACAAACTACTCACCAAGAAGTCTTTCTACCAGCAGGTATGGCAGGACCCCTCAATGCAAATCTTAGCTGTAGAGAGTGATGACCCAACAACGTTTCTTTCAAAAAATTGAGTTTTTTTTTTTTTTGTAAATATTGTGTATATTATTTTTGATTGATTGTAATTCAGTTAGGTACCACCATGTAAATATGAGGATTTTTCTTGTTTTAAGTGCTTGGTAATTGTTATTCAATCGATTGAACGATTGTTGTTCAATCAATTAAACAACACTTATGTTTATGTGTGCATCGTTGTTCAGTCGATTAAACAATTGTTGTTCAATCAATTGAAAAACACTTATTTTTGTGTGTGGAAATTGTTGTTCAATCGATTGAACAACATTTTTGCATTTTTTATTTTGTTGTTTAAATGATTGAACAATTGTTGTTAAATCGATTGAACAACGCTTCTGCGTTCTTGTTGACATTTGTTGTTCAAACAATTGAACATTGTTTTTCAATCGATTGAACAACACTTTTTTATTTTTCATTTCTACATTTTTGTTGTTCAAACGATTGAACGATTGTTGTTCAATTTATTGAAAAACACTTTTTGTGTTTTTAAATTTTAATTGTTCAAACGATTGAACGTTTGTTGTTCAATCGATTGAACAACACTTTTTGTGCTTTTAAATTTTCGTTGTTCAAACGATTGAACGATTGTTGTTCAATCGATTGAACAACATTTTTTGCATTTTTCATTTTTACCTTTTCATTGTTCAAATGATTGAACAATTGTTATTCAATCGATTGAACATCACTTTTTGCGTTTTTAAATTTTCGTTGTTCAAACGATTGAATGATTGCTGTTCAATTGATTGAACAACATTTTTTGCGTTTTTTATTTTTAAAATTTTTGATGTTCAAACGATTGAACAATTGTTCAATTGATTGAACAACGTTTTTTCATTTTTCTTTACTGATATTTGTTGTTCAAAAGATGGAATGATTATTGTTCAATTGATTGAACAGCACTGTTGCGCTTGTTATTTTTCAATTCTCGTTGTTCAAACGATTGAACGCTTGTTGTTCAATCAAGTGAATGGTGATTTTGTGTTTTTTTTCTCTTTCAATTTTTGTTGTTCAAACGATTGAACAATTGTTGTTCAATCGATTGAACAAGATCTTTTGACTTTTTAGCTTCAACTTTTGTTATTCAAACGATTGAACGATTGCTTTTCAATCGATTGAACAATACTTTTGAGTCTTTATTTTCGATTTTTGTTATTCATACGATTGAACAATTGTTGTTCAATCGATTGAACAACACTTTTGCGTTTTTTTCTTACTGATATTTTTTGTTCAAACGATTGAACGATTGTTTTTCAATAATTTGAAAGACACTCTTGCATGTTTTCCTTTCGATTTTGTTGTTTAATCGATTGAACGATTGTTGTTCAATCAATTGAACATTAGTTTTCTTTTCTTTTCAATTTTGCTATTCAAATGATTGAACGATTGTTGTTCAATCAATTGAACAACACTTTTGTGTTTATTTTAGGACGAATTGTGATTTCTTTTATTGATTCATTTCCGATCATTGTGCCATCTTCTTTTTCTTTTATGTTTTGAATAAACACCATCTGAGTGGATTTGTGCCTAACATAAAGAAAAATAGTAATGTCAACACTATTATGATTTATGAAGCCTCTTGATGGTTATCTTTATCCAAAAGTTGATATGGTGCATCTCTATAATGACTGACTAGACATCATTTTTTGGACACATCATAAAATGATTCATTACTTAAAACCATGTTGGCTTATTTATCACACTTTCAAATGGACAAATCCCTTCGAAATGATGAGATGAGGGTAAAAGTATACCCTTTCCTTGGCATCTTTTTACTTCTTACACCATCCCTGACTCTTAAGAAGCAAATGAGCCTCCCTCTTTTTATAAAAGCATCAAAAGATGAGAAAATAAAAATAAAGAAATATGCAAATGCAATGAATGCTGTTTTGAAGAGGATAGGGGGTCTCATCATGAGCCAGCATACCATGATCATAAAGATGTAATAGGTGACATTCCATTTTTGGCTACCAAACCAAGGTAATGACCTTCTTGATGATTAAAAACTATCAAAAGGACAGTTGTTCTCATTACAAACCAGCCTGATCATTTTGTTATATCTTGGTTAATGGCACTATGATCATTTGGTCACCATGCCAGCATAGTGGTCTCTTTATGGCACAAAAAGAAGAATCAGCTACATACTAAAAGGAGAAATTTAGCTCATTTGTGGGGTTAAAAAGCAACCCTGTTGAGGCTATGAACGCCTGCTGGCAGCAGTGGCTCTACTTATAGTATTGGAGTATTATCTTACACTACCAAATGCTCTCTATTTTGTTGTCACCTATGGATTCATTTCTAAAAAGGTTTCTCGTTTGAACAACACTCTTACAAGCCAATATGCATGGTAACTTATGTTATATATTCATTATATTATATTTTTCCAATCATTTCATGACAGAGATTACTACTTATCGCCAATTATGCATTTATTACTAATACCGCTTGAGGTGAAAATCTTTTCACATAATAAATTAGATATTTGTTTTATCTTTTTTCGGCCATTTTCACCTCTAATACATGTCTTGCTTTAATTGCTTTGTCATAAATTGTGCCGCTTTTCTAGATTGGTTGTCTACATTTATGAATCCTCAATTCATGTGCTTGATTTTCACATGCTTGGCAGATGTGGACGTCCTTTTTCCCATTTGAGGGGGAATGGTCTGCGTATGAACAACGTGTGTGATAGTTATGGATAATTGAATGCTAATTATTAAATTGATTTTTGGGTAAAGGTTGCATGATGATTGGATATGCATAATAATTATCAAGGTATTTCCAATTCGAGAAATGATGACGACCATTATGGATGGAATGTGAATTGATTATGAGCCTGCGTAAAAAATGGTTGATGAAACAAATGACTTGACTGTATATGTTGTCAATTCCCAAATCAACGTCATTTTCCTATTAATTGATTTAACGATCTTTGTTGTTGTTCTAAATTGTGAAAGAGCAGGAGAAGTCCATGCAGGAGAACCAGTCACAGGAACACAACATCCATGGGAGGTAGAGCTATCTGAAATGAGCCCACAGTACTCATGGTATTGGACCAAGCTCGTGCAATTCTCGAGCATGTAGGATGGCTTCAATATCTAAATACATTATAGGGATTTCACGAAGAAATGACACTTGAATTCTTGCAGAATTTGCAAAATGGCAGCACCACAATAAGAGGCAGGGATATAACTGTCTCTGAAGCATTCATAGCCAAAGTCACTGGAATTTTGGCTGAGGGGACAAAGTGGATAGGCAAACACGTCCTTATGCATAATGCGGTTGTAGTGTTCCAGGACCTGGATGAGCAATTAGCGCGAACAGGGAAAGGAATTCACCCTTCAGCGTTAAGACAGCCATGGTAGGAGTTGGAAGTCATCATGCAATGGTACATCGCATGCAATGGTTGCTAAGATGTGGTAAAGCCCTGTCAACTCAAATTGTTAGTCATCCTAAAACAGAAAATTTCAGTTAATTTGTCGTTTTATTTGAATTCTCTATTACATGTTGTTGCTCGACAAGTTAGGAAAGCGAAGGACCCACGCACCATTATCAGTCATCACAGACCGATTAAATTTCTTATAATACTTGGACTGGCCCAGTAGCAGTTAACCTAGGACAATATTGTAAATCCTACTCTGGCCCCACCTCTAGAAAACCCAGTAACAGAACAGCAAGGGCCTAGAATCCCAGGTCCGAGAAGGAAACTGAAGAGGAAAACTTCCTTTGTGCCTTTGAACCCAGCAAAATGTAGGAATTTACAGGGTAAGTTCCTCAAATAGAACACCAAAGGACATCGCTCATAAATAAATCACAAATCAATACATTAGTATTCTTGACATGCTTAAAACCCTCAAAGAGGGAAACAGTTCACAGTCTAAGCCAACGTGACCACTTCAAGAAATTTATTAATAAAAGAAATAAAATTTACATAAGCTTCTCTCATGAATGGTCACCCTACAAATGACCCTCCATGCTCTTTAAATAGAGATCATGGACCAATCAGGGGTTAAGCCACAGATCAAGTGTCGGTAATACCGAGGAGAGAATGAACCATCAGATCACTTCATCTCTAGAACATATCGTGACCATCATATTGTAAGTTACAAATGTACATAGTAAAGAAACACACTTTACCTAACTCTACAGTAGACCAAGTTATACTTAACTATTTCCTATGTGTTGGAATATCCTAACATCTGCCCTTAAGAACATCTTGGGATAGGATTGAAGAATGTACAAATATGACACAATAGGAGAAGGAAGGAGGCATTAGAGCCTATCCACCCTTAGCGACAACTTCTTGAACTCCAACCATAAATTGAATTTTAGTAAACTTTGCCTTCATGAGAGCCTTTGTAAAGATGTCTGCATCTTGATCATCGGTTGAACAATATTTCACCTCAAGAACATGGTCATGAATGAGCTTTCTGATGAAAGTGCATGTGTAGTTCAATGTGTTTGTTGCGCTGATGTTGGAATGGATCTTTGCATAGTTTAATGGCACTTTGATTATCACACCAAATTGTAGTCGGATGCTGCTGCTGAAAGCCGAACTCTGATAGGATCTGACGAAGCCATAGGGATTCATTACTAGCTTCTATGGCGCCACGATACTCTTCTTCTGCTAAAGAAAGATAAATGGCACTTTTTTTCTTGCAAGCCCATGTAATAGGTCCAGAACCAAGAGTGAAGGCATAACCTACAGTAGAATTCTGATCATCAGGGTCACCAGCCCAATCGGAATCAGTGAAACCAACTAATATAGGAGATGCTTCTGCACTATAATGAATCCCAAACTGAAATGTACCTTGAACATAACAAAGTATTCTTTTAGCTACTTTCCAATGACTTTCATGTGGGTTTTTCATAAACCAAGCAATAAGTCCAATAGCAAATGAAAGGTCAGGACAAGTATGAGTCAGATACAAAATTTTTCCTACAAGATGACGGTATAAGGTAGCATCAACTTCAGGGGAAGTACAAGTGACTGAAATTTTGGCTCTAGACTAAAAGGGAGAAGGGGCTGGATTACAGTCTTCCATGTGAAATTGGCGTAGAAGATCACAACCATACTTGGACTAGGAAAGGGAAATACCTTCCTTGGATTGCAAGACTTGAAGACCAAGAAAATAATGCAAGTGTCCTAAATCTGTCATTTCAAACTGTTTTTTAGGGTGGAATTCACATGGTTTATAAGGTTGGGATCACTACCAATAAGGATAAGATCATCAACATAAAGAACAAGAATGATAAGATACTTACCCACTTTCTTGGTGTAGACAGCATTGTCAGAATGACACCTAGAAAAGCCAGTATCTAAAAGAAAGCTATCCATTTTGGCATACCAAGCTCGAGGGGCTTGCTTGAGACCATAAAAGATTTCTTAAGCCGACATACAAGGCTGGAGTCTATTTGTATAAATCCAGGAGGTTGTTCCATATATATTTCTTCATGCAAGTCCCCATGCAAGAAGGTGGATTTAACATCCATCTAATGGACTTCCCATTTGAAAGAGGTAGCAAGGGAAAGAACAAGGTGGATAGAGTTCATTTTGGCAACAGGAGAGAAGGTTTCAGTATAGTCAATTCCTTCAACTTGTGAAAATCCCTTAGCAACAAGACGAGAATTATGTTTATCAGCTTTTCCATATTGTCCAAACTTGGTTCTGTAAACCCATTTGCATCTAACAAGTCTTCGTCCCTTTGGAAGAGGAACAAGATCCCATGTATCATTTGCCAATAATGAACAATATTCTTTGTTGGTATCATCCCAAGACCCCTTTTTCCTCCTAAAAACATGTCATTTACCCATTCCTTTTCATCATATATTCCTTAGAATCCTTGAAAATTAATTATTAATAGTCTTATAGTTATTAAAATGCATAGAAATTGATTTAGGAATCTTATGTTGAAGAATTAGAAGTTTTTGGTGAAATGATTACAGGAAGTCTCAACATCCTGTAATCAGCTCATTGTTTGACATGTGTCACAGTAGCTGGATTGGAGCGAAAGGCATGGGTGAAAAATAGAATGTCCAAGGATGGACAAACACCTATCATGCAGCCGAATCGACCCTCCTACATGCGCGGTCAACTCAGGTCAAAGCATGGCACACTGGCGACAAAGGCAGAAACATCAGCTCATTCTATCTTGATTTAGTTTTTGTTCTTTTTGAAATTAGTTAGGATAGAAACATTTTGAAAAAGCTCGATGTAATAAAAGCGGCAACAGCCGAATTCTGAATGTACATTCATTAATGACATAGTTATGTAAATACAGTCCGGGTAATGGATGAAGGTTAATCATTGTATCATTCCAAAGAATCTGTTTTGAAAC
The DNA here is from genome assembly GCA_031772625.1 of Pinus tabuliformis. Classification (NCBI taxonomy): domain Eukaryota; kingdom Viridiplantae; phylum Streptophyta; class Pinopsida; order Pinales; family Pinaceae; genus Pinus; species Pinus tabuliformis. The sequence continues at coordinate 635,552,776 of CM062817.1, forward strand.
TTAATACTAAGAACCAGTTACAGTTCCGATTTGTGTCTCGTGCATTGATTTGATCTTCAGTCGATTATAGTCCAGTGTACCTCTGGAGTGCGGACGGGCCCTGCGCTCAACCGGTATACTGTTCTTTCATTCTATTTGCACTTAGGTTATCGTATGGTTTGATTTCGATTTCAATAGGTATTAAATGGTTTGCATAGCAGTTACAATTACTTGGGTTTCGATTTCCATAGCTTTTGATTTCCATTGAATGTATATGGTTTGCGCTTATGGTTGGTTTGCATTTATGGTAATGCTGAACAGTCATCACTGAGATCTGGAAGTGCGTCCTGTAAGGGATTCAATCCCTGTGTGTCTTTTCAAAGCACTGTCATAAACTTTGTTTTCACTTCACAATTCCTTTATAACCTCTGTATATTTTGATATTGTATAAATATTAGTGAATACTGGGTGTTTACTGAACAAGGGTTTTATGTGTAATATCTTCGTAAGGAGATTAAGATCATTGCTGCAGTGATACACAGTGTTTAGTTTCAGTGTGTGAATTGGTAAATGCATTTAATGATAGCATTGTAATCAGGTATATTAGCAGAGTGACCGAGTGTTTGGATGATAGGTGACATATTCCAGTCTTCCGTAAAGAAGCCCTGTGACCTACATCATAACCACCTAGTCAACAATCCTTTATGTCTATATACTTTAGACGCATGCCTCTAAGCTTACGCATCCTGGTCGATAATTAATATAGTCAAGTCTAGTACCCTAGCTAGAACACTACATTTTGGCGCCGTTTTCGGGGAGGCGTACTTAAAGGATTCAAACAAAAAGAAAAAAAAAATTCAACACACAAAAATAAACAAAAACACAGTTAGAAATCATGTTCATTTATGCCTAGATTTAGAGACAGTCAAGGGAGATTTGTAAAAACCCCCCACCATCTAAAAACTAACCCATCATCATCAGGAGCAGACTCTCTAGGGAATACAACACCAGCTGAAGAAGTTATCCAGACATTGGCAGAAAAATTTTATTCAGGACAGAAACTTACTCTTATTGAGAGGGAAACTTTATTCACACATAAATCGCAGAAGAAGCACTTTCCTAAATCTTCTACACAAGGAGAAAGTAGTACAGTTACCGAACAATCTTCCTTCCTCCTTTTTCCACCAAGTGACACTGACATAGAAAGACCAATTAGAATGGCTGAGGAAGGATCTGGATCAGTCCCACGCCAAGGAGATGAAGAAGAATCAACTTTTAAGTTCCCTATACATGAACCACAGGAGGATGAGGAGATCAAAATGAAAAACATACCCCCATCCGTCCTACCAAATTTCTATGGTATGGCCTCAGAGGATCCGGACTCATTCTTGTTCGAGTTTGACATTGTATGTCGAACTTATGGCTATACTGATGATGCCCATAGGCTTAGATTGTTCCCAGCCACACTAAAGGCATCAGCCTTAAAATGGTTCATGGGGTTAGGTGAGCATGCTATAGTTGATTGGGACGGTATGAGGAGAATATTTCTAAGGAAATATCAGCCTTATTGCAGATCCAAAGACTCTAAAGATGATATCTTTAGAATGAGTCAGCAAGAGGATGAAACCTTAGAGGAATATCTAGAACGGTTTGTCTACAACTTACAAAAATCTAAACACCGAACTATGCCTCCTGATCTGGTCCGCACAATATTCTTGAAAGGTATCCGAGAGGAATACATGGATGATCTCAACTTAATGGGCAAAGGTGACATTTCTGCCTTACCCTTTGAAGAAATCGCTGAGTTGTGCGAAAAGTATTCAAGGAGTAAAGCTAAAATGGGAAAGAGAGGCCTGTCATCAAGGGTCACAAAATCTGCCTCTGCAAGTGTCACTAGGGCCGAGATAGGGAATCTTTTAGAAGAGTTTAAAACAGATTTGTTAAGCACTCTAGGGAACCAAATTGACACTTTAAAAGCCAAAAATAAACAAGAAGATGAAGATCATATCATGGCTATCTTCTGCCCAAAGTGCCGAAAGAAACATGCATTAAAAGATTGCCCTCTAGAGAATATCCAAGTTTGTGCTTTCTGTACCGAACATCATGATATGTTTAACTGTCCTAAAGTTAAAATTTTGCAGAACTGTAATATGGCAGCCAATACAGAGATGGAAAACGTGTATTACATGGGCACAAAGCGACCATGGCAGCCACGGCCAGCAACCCAAGGTATGTTTCCAAATCAAAATCTGCAATTTCCTATGAATGATCAAATGTATGCACAAAACTCATGGAATATACCCATGCCATGGCAGCACCAGAACCAACCACAAAACCAATGGAGACCATCTCATCAGTACTCCCAATCTTATAATACATATCCTCAATCATACCCACCTTACTCACAACCATATCAGTAATACCAACAGCCATATCCATCACATTCTCAACCATATCAGCCATATCAGCAAGCTGTCTATCAGCCCCAACCTCCTCAACAAGCACTGCCTGCTCCTCCACCAATAAATGCACCACAATTGCAATTTCCAGCTAACTCACAACCTCCCAGACCCACTCAAATTCCTGCTCAAACAGTCCCAAATCCGAATAATAGAGCAGAGAGGCCAGCCTATAACATAGAGGAAGGAACCTCATATTCCACACTGCCTTTGCAAAACATTAATTTGAGGTCTGGTAGGGTGCTCCACAAGGATTCTCCAATAACAGATAAGCAAGAAGAAAACTCAGAAAAAGAAAATGAAATGACAAATCAAACAAAACCAAACAGTGATACCAAAGACAAACAGATGCAACCATTGCATCCACCTTTTCCAGACCGATTGGTCCAAGTAAAACCACCATTGTCTACCCCACAATTCGATGTCTTGGATGAACTTAAAAATGTCTACATAAAAATCCCACTGCTGCAAGCTATAAAAGACATTCCTATCTATACCAAAGCGATCAAAGACATGTGCCTCAAGAAGCCTGCTAGGAAAAGACTTGATCCTCAAACCATTCATGTTTTAGGAAATTTAGCAGGCCTTATGACCAATACCATCTCCATGGAGAAGTATGTTGATCCTGGCATTCCCAAAGTGACCACCATCATTAACAACATACGGATTCCAAACACTTTGATAGATCTTGGAGCTGCAATCAATGTCATGACTCTTGAAACCATGAGAACACTCCAGCTCATGAATTTGCAACATACCACGATTGTTCTAGAACTAGCTGATAGGTCCAAAGTCATTCCTAAAGGGATTTTGGAAGACATCATTGTCTCACTGGACTCTTGGGAGTATCCAGTGGATTTCCTAGTCCTTCAACCCAAATCCAATTTAGGAGGACACCTTATCATCCTAGGTAGACCATGGTTAGCGACTGCTGATGCATTTATAGGATGTCGATCAGGCAACATGATCATTTCAAGGGGGACCGAAAGAAAACAACTCACCCTTTATCCATCGGCACAATCACAGCAGTAACACATAACTTGTGGCTTGATGATAAATTTAATGATAAATAGGAAGTACAATCTGTTTTTAGCATTGACCAAATCTATGATTTCCAGGAAGACAATAATGATTTGGTAGAATTATTTCTTTCTCAACCTGATATGTCTGAAAATTTGAGAAATGAACAATATCATGCTGCAGATTTACTTTTGGCTCAAAACTTTCAAGAAACATGCTCTATCCAATCATTGCAAACTACATTTCACGACATTTTTCCAGTTCAATCCATCACCAATACACCGAGTCAGATCATAGAGATCAGTCCAGGGAAAACTTTGAACATAGGCAATCACCTAGACTCATCTCAACAAGAGAAATTAATTAAACTCTTGAGGAAATACCAAAAAGCCTTTGCTTGGGACTATACCGACATGCATGGGATTCACCCCGACACATGTACTCACCACATCTATACAGATAGCACCATTAAACCAGTGAGGCAACCACAGAGAAGAATGAACCCCATGCTCCAAGATATTGTCAGAGAGGAGTTGCAAAAACTTTTGAGAGTTAATTTTATATATCCTATTTCTGACAGTCAGTGGGTATCCCCATTGGTGATAGTACCCAAGAAGAATGGTAAGTGTCGCATTTGTGTTGATTACAGGTAGCTGAACAAAGCAACGCTCAAAGATTACTTCCCACTGCCATTTATTGACCAAGTGTTAGACACCCTAGCTGGCAAATCATCATTTTCTTTTCTTGATGGTTTCAGTGGCTACAACCAGATCAGGATAGCCCCTGAAGACCAGGACAAAACCACATTCACCTGTCCTTGGGGCACCTATGCCTACAATGTTTTGCCATTTGGACTTTGTAACGCTCCAGCTACATTTCAGAGAGTTGTCTTAGCTATTTTCGCTGATTTAATTCATGATTGTGTTGAAGTCTACATGGATGATTTTTCAGTATATGGCAATTCATTTGAACATGCATTAGAAAATCTTGAGAGGGTTTTGAAAAGATGTATTGAAGCTAACCTGTCCCTCAGCAATGAAAAGTGCTTTATGATGTTAAACGAAGGGATAGTGTTAGGACACTATATTTCTTTTCAAGGCATCCAGGTTGACCCAGCCAAGATTGAGATTATTGCTGATTTGCCAATTCCACAGAATCAACGAGAGGTAAGAAGTTTCCTTGGATATGCAAGCTATTATCGCAGATTTATTGAAAATTTTAGTAAGATAGCTTTACCTTTGTTTAAACTTCTAACCAAAGATGTACTTTTCAACTGGAATGAGAACTGCCAACAAGCATTCGAACAACTCAAAAAGAAACTATCCACCGCACCAGTCTTGAGAGGGCCTAATTGGAGCCTACCATTTCATATCTTTACAGATGCATCCGACACTGCAGCAGGTGCATCCTTAGGCCAAAAAGAGGAATCTTGTACTTATGCCATTTATTTCATTAGTAAAAATCTAACACCTGCAGAGCTCAACTACACAGTTACAGAAAAGGAAACACTTGCCATTATTTATGCTGTGAATAAATTCCGACATTACATAACTGGTTATGAAGTCTTTGTACATACCAATCATTCGGCCATTAGACATTTGATGAATAAACCAATAACTAGTGGCAGAGTTACCAGATGGTTACTATTGTTACAGGAATTTAACATCACAGTGTTAGATAGACCAGGCAAAGAGAACCAGGTGGCAGATTTTCTCTCTAGACTACAAAATCCAGGTGAGGTTGTTCCAGTTGAAGATTCTTTTCCAGATGAACACTTATTTGCAATTTCCATAGTAACTCCTTGGTATGCTGATTTGGCCAATTATTTGTCTACAGGAAGGACACCTCCACACTTTACTGCAAAGGAACGGAAGAGACTGGTCAAACAAAGTGCTAGATATTCATGGCTTAATGGCAATTTATTTTACACTGGTTTTGATATGATAATTAGGAGATGTGTAAGAAATGATGAGGTCATTGATATTTTAAAATCTTGCCATGATGAACCGTGTGGTGGGCATTTTGCAGCGAAGCGGACAGCATTCAAAGTTCTTACTCTTAGATACTACTGGCCATCCATTTTCAAGGATGCCAAGAAGTATGTAAAGAGTTGTGACAGCTGCCAAAGAATGGGCAGGCCCATAGCTACCGATGAGATGCCCCTTCAGCCCCAAGTTCACTTAGAGCCATTTGACAAGTGGGCTCTAGATTTTATAGGACCCATTAACCCAACCTCCAATGGTAAGAAGTACATCTTAGTATGTACTGATTACGTCACAAAGTGGGCTAAAGCAAAAGCACTGGTTAGAGCAACCGAACACACAGTAGTCAATTTCCTTTTTGAGGAGATTTTTGTGAGGTATGGAGTACCAAGGGAAATTGTCACTGATCAAGGTACTCAATTCACCTCAAAGCTAGTGAAGGACATCACAGACAGATACCAAATCAAGCATAGGAAAAGTACCCCCTACCATCCACAGGCCAATGGGCAGGTGGAATCCACAAACAAGACCTTGGAAGGCATCATTACAAAAACTATTGCAATGAACCGGAAAAACTAGGAGGAGAAGCTCAAAGAAGCACTCTGGGCTTACAGGATTACCTGGAAAGATACTACAGGATTTACACCATATCAGTTGGTGTACGGTAAAGAGGTAATGCTTCCTATTGAGTTCCAAATACACACTTTTAAACTGGCTGCAGATTTACAAATTGATTTGGACCAAGCACAAAAAGAAAGAATTCAGCAGTTGAACCAGCTGGATGAGATGAGGCAGCAAGCAGAAGAAACCACCATTCTCATGCAAAAACATAGGAAGCAGTGGCATGATGCAAATATTAAGAAGAAGCAGTTTAAGGAAGGTGACTGGGCTTTGCTTTTTGACTCAAAGTTCAGAGATCATAAAGCTAAGTTCACCACCCATTGGATGGGCCCCTACGAAATTGTTCAGGCTTATGACAATGGTTCAGTCAAGCTCAAAACTATTGATGGAGAAGGTCACTCCTTCACAGTCAATGGTCATCGCCTGAAGCTCTACACCAAGCCCATCAGCAAGCAAGATTTTCTCCATACCCTATCTCAGCAAAGAGAGGTTGAGGTACTGCAGCCCTCAGCTGCAGTATCACTGCCTTAGTTTCATTTCCTTTCAATTTCAAAGTTAAAAAAAGAAATAAAAAAGAAATATATATATATAAAAAAAATATATAAAACAAAAACTAAAAAAAAAAAATTGAAAAAAAATATAAAAAATAATGGGTTAGATGTGAAAACCAGTCTCTGGCACACTCTAACCTCGAATTCCTACTTGAAAACCAGTCTCTGGCGGGTATGAATTCTCTTTCTTTTGTTTACAGTTTGCTTTATCAGCTGAATCATGACTTGAGGACAAGTCAAAATTTTAAGTCGGGGAGAGAGGCATCAGCACTTTGTTCTTTTATCTCTCCATTGTAAATTCTTAAAGATTTCTTATTCTATATCTTCACTGTAAATTTCCAAAGCAGCTTGTTCCAGCATTCCAGACTTCAATAAATAAGTTGTTTTGTCATTGTTTTATCTCAGAGGGACCTGGTTATAAACATTATGCAGGGGGACCTGTTTTGTCCAGACAACTATGCTACCAACACCAGCAGTAAGGGACCTGTTTAAAACATTCAGAAGGGACCTGTTAAAGAAATTGACACCAAGGGCTACTTCAACAGAATTTCATCAAGTCTCTACAAGGATTTGGGCATCAAGACTCCATCAAAGGCACAAGCTCAGTGAACCTGTATCAATATAAGGAGTTGCATGAACATTTTCGATTTTTCTCAAGGGACCTATTACATTCAATCTTTCTCAAGGGACCTGTTATATCTTCAAATTTTTCTCAAAGGACCTGTGCATTCAATCTTCCTTAGAGGACCTGTTACAACAAGCAAAAGGACAGTCAAAAAGGGACTAGCTACTCAGCATGTCAATACAACAATGACCGACAAAAGAGTAATATGTTTCTTGTTCTTAAACATTTGATTTCTTAAGATTGATTTTTAATGTAACTTTGATAACTGTAAACTGTTATGATTGATTTCAAGGACATCTACATTTCCTATCATCCCTTATTCCACCGATTCTCATCATTCCCATAACATCAACCCATTCATACTTCCAAAACCCATTATCAATACATCAACCTTGTCATACATCCCACAGTCATACCAACATCCTCCATCCGACCGAATGCCATCTGGAATGGGACACGTGGCGGATTATGTTTTTAAATATAAAGTAAAGGGACAAATGTAAAGCGGCCTATCTATTTCATTCCACACAGCCAAATCATAATTCCACCACCCAACGTACCCAATGATTCAAGGGACTTCCCGAGACCATACCCAGCATTATATATACATGCTCCCAGCGTTCTTGTGGTGACATCTGTGTAAGCGTACAACACTCCTCTGTTTTCAAATGAATGAATATGCTGTGAAGTGAGTACAGCCGGTTATCCCACAGTCATTCTCGCACTTGATTCCCATAATTTTCAAAGTATAATCGGGAGCAGTGAGCGCCGGAAGAAGCATTATCATTTAGGTTCGATTATTATCATTTGGGTCCGACTTATTCAGTGAGGAATGGGAGCAGTGAGCGCTTAAAGAGAAAGTATAACCACCCTGTTGCGATTTCCACCACAGTCATCATACAGTCGACCAACCGAGCATCATATTGAAGACTAAGGAAAGCGATATACCAGGTAACCAGTTTGAAATTTCTTTGTTAAAATTGTAAGAACATAAACAGAGAAGGGTTAGAAGCACGACCCTCTGCCACCATGACTAATAGGGTCGAACCGAGTGTGTTCGATAGTTCACAATATCATGAGGATTGCATCGAAATTCTTAGAGAAATACAGTGGTTACCATTCCTAGAGAAATTCCATGGAAGCAATGAGGAAGTTACCAAGCAATTTGCTTTCACCTTCAATGGAGAAAAAGCCTTGATAGGTAACTTCTCATTCAGGGTTTCAGAGGATACTATAGCTCAGGCAATAGGGATTAGTCCAGAAGGGGAGAAATATTTTAAAACCAAGCAATTTAAAGAAAAATCGTGGACACAGTTTATGTCTAGATCTAGAGTCTCATCAGTGAACTGGAAGAAGGGTGTTCCAAGAAGCTGGTTGATGCATCCTTGGGATGAGATGGTCTACATCCTTCAAAAATTCATAACCTGTGAAGGCCGCTACAGTATTGTCTATTTATACCACATTAAACTACTCCTCCATTTGAAGAAACAATGTGTTATCAGTGTACCATATTTTCTGTTACAAAGCTTAACCAAGATGTCCAAGACTATTCAGAAGCAGAAGGGGAATGAAGACAAGAGCCTGTATCACTTTGGCTTGATTAAAATTCTCATTGAGCATGAATTGCACAGAAGAGGGAAACCATGGAAAGAATTCCTTGTTGTTAATCAAATTAGAGATGAAGAAGATAAAGAAGAAGTGCAAGAGGATTCAGGGTTCATGAAGGACATTGATGAAGAAATTCCAGTATCCAAAGCCAGCAAGGCACCTCTACCTGTGGGCAGCATAAGGACCAGGAACATGAAAAAGGAAGATGCTAAGAGGGCCGAGAAAGATAAAATTTTCACCACTTACTCACGGAGAACAAGGAGGACACCAAAAGCCCAGTTGCAAGAAGACCAGCTTGAATCCAATGCACCTGCACAAATGGATGTTGAGAGTGGTGACCACTCACTACCAGGACCAAAAGTTGATGTAGAGGTAGAAAACAATAATCAGCAGGAAAAATGTTCACCACCTCCCATTAAGAGACAAAATAAATTGGAAAAACAAATTGAAGAATTAAAGGAAGAGCTCATGGAAGCTAATATGTTAGAAAAAGTCATCAAGAGGGAAAATGAAATGCTCCGGGCGCAAAGTAAAGAAACTCAGAAGAAGAATGAAAAGTTGAAGGAGGGAATCAGTGAACTGGAGGCTGAGCAAACTGAGATTTCTAACTGGGCCACTAAGTGGTACAATCAGAAGAAGACCCTCAAAGAAAAATACAAAAAGTTAAAGCAGGAGCTCAAGGGTCAGAAGGAAAACCAAGTGAAAAAGAATGTGGACACATTGCTCAAGGCAGCAGAGATCCAGTCAGGGACAGAGTTCAAGGGAAGCACTTCGGGGATAGCATGAGGACATGCTAATTCCTTAAGTCGGGGAGAGATGTTGGTATCATCCCAAGACCCCTTTTTCCTCCTAAAAACATGTCATTTACCCATTCCTTTTCATCATATATTCCTTAGAATCCTTGAAAATTAATTATTAATAGTCTTATAGTTATTAAAATGCATAGAAATTGATTTAGGAATCTTATGTTGAAGAATTAGAAGTTTTTGGTGAAATGATTACAGGAAGTCTCAACATCCTGTAATCAGCTCATTGTTTGACATGTGTCACAGCAGCTGGACTGGAGCGAAAGGCATGGGTGAAAAATAGAATGTCCAAGGATGGACAAACACCTATCATGCAGCCGAATCGACCCTCCTACATGCGCGGTCAACTCAGGTCAAAGCATGGCACACTGGCGACAAAGGCAGAAACATCAGCTCATTCTATCTTGATTTAGTTTTTGTTCTTTTTGAAATTAGTTAGGATAGAAACATTTTGAAAAAGCTCGATGTAATAAAAGCGGCAACAGCCGAATTCCGAATGTACATTCATTAATGACATAGTTATGTAAATACAGTCCGGGTAATGGATGAAGGTTAATCGTTGTATCATTCCAAAGACTCTGTTTTGAAACTTAATACTAAGAACCAGTTACAGTTCCGATTTGTGTCTCGTGCATTGATTTGATCTTCAGTCGATTATAGTCCAGTGTACCTCTGGAGTGCGGACGGGCCCTGCGCTCAACCGGTATACTGTTCTTTCATTTTATTTGCACTTAGGTTATCGTATGGTTTGATTTCGATTTCAATAGGTATTAAATGGTTTGCACAGCAGTTACAATTACTTGGGTTTCGATTTCCATAGCTTTTGATTTCCATTGAATGTATATGGTTTGCGCTTATGGTTGGTTTGCGTTTATGGTAATGCTGAACAGTCATCACTGAGATCTGGAAGTGCGTCCTGTAAGGGATTCGATCCCTGTGTGTCTTTTCAAAGCACTGTCATAAACTTTGTTTTCACTTCACAATTCCTTTATAACCTCTGTATATTTTGATATTGTATAAATATTAGTGAATACTGGGTGTTTACTGAACAAGGGTTTTATGTGTAATATCTTCGTAAGGAGATTAAGATCATTGCTGCAGTGATACACAGTGTTTAGTTTCAGTGTGTGAATTGGTAAATGCATTTAATGATAGCATTGTAATCAGGTATATTAGCAGAGTGACCGAGTGTTTGGATGATAGGTGACATATTCCAGTCTTCCGTAAAGAAGCCCTGTGACCTACATCATAACCACCTAGTCAACAATCCTTTATGTCTATATACTTTAGACGCATGCCTCTAAGCTTACGCATCCTGGTCGATAATTAATATAGTCAAGTCTAGTACCCTAGCTAGAACACTACATTCTTCATTCATAGTTGTGTACCAATCTGGATGGCTTGAAGCTTCTGCAAAGGTGTCAGGATCAAAATTCGTTGAAGCTTGAGCCACTAAAGAAGAGGCTCTATCAAACTGAGAACGTGTACATCGTTAATCTATAGGCTCACCTGCAAGAGAACCTGTTGCATCCGAAGTAGCACAGACCCATTTTGGAAGATGAGGAGATGAAGGAGGATCCTGAGAAGGTGGGGGAGGATTGTCACCCTCATTGTCATCATCTGAAGAAGAAATATTTTCAAAAGTAGAAGGGATAGAGAGAGGTGGCACATTTGCCGAACTAGGCTTGTAGGCAGATATATTTTCAACGAACTTTACGTTTATTTTAATGATAACATTTTTTTGACTTAAGTGGAATAAGTCTATATCCTTTGACGTCTTCAGAACATCCAACAAAAATACAATTTTCACTCTTAGGTTCTAAAGCTTTATGTTTCTCATCTGGAATATGGGCCCATGCTTCACTTCCAAAAACACGAAAGTGACTTACATCTGGTTTAATTGAGCTCCATGCTTCTTCTGGAGTGATATTCTTTAAAACCTTAGTAGGAGTGCGATTTACTATGTAATTTTCACAGTTAATTGATTTTGCCCAAAAACTAAGAGTAAGTCCTTTAGATTGAAGCATACAATTAACCATTTCCTTTAAGGTGCGATTCTTCCTTTCAACTACACCATTTTGTTGTGGAGTATATCGAACAATATGTTGCTTTTGAATTTCGTGCTCACTGTAAAGGTTGATGAATTTTTTGTTAACATATTCTTCGCCATTATCAGATCTTAGCTTAAGAATTTGATGTCTAGATTGTTTTTCAACAAAGGCCTTAAAGGCCAAGAACATGTTATATACTTCACTCTTGAGTTTTGAGAAGTATACCCAAGCGCGCCTGGAGAAATCATCAAAGAATGTTAATAAATACTTGTAGCTAGAGAATGAAACAACTGGAAGTGGACCACATAAATCACTATACACAAGTTGTAAAGGGGTTGAGGCATGCCAAGAGGCAAATTTTTCAAAACTATCTCGATGATGTTTTTTGAGTACACATCTGGAACAAACACCATCTTTGCAAGATACCATAGGAAGTCTTGTCACCATATTTTCTTTACATAGATTCTGAAGGGAGCAATAGTTTAAGTGACCAAATCGTTCATGCCAAAGTTTGCTCACTTCATCATTATGAGTAGCAAATACCGAGGGAAGAGTTGATGACCCAAAGTTGTTAAACGTATACAACCTTGTAGAATCATCAACAATGACAGTAGCTAAAATTTGTTTAGGATCTCTTAGGTCCTTAATTACAACATCGTGAGGTGAAAATTCAATGGTCTTACCTTCACCTGAATGAGTTATCTAATATACAGATAGAAGGTTGCAGGATAAGGTTGGAACACATAATACATCATTAAAATGACCATTGTCTAGATGAACAGTTCCAGCCCCTACAACACTAAGAGATCTATCATCACCAGCATATATATTTTTGGTGTTATAATCATTTAAAGAAGAAAAAATGGCTTTGTTTTTGGCAATGTGATAAGAAGCTCTAGAATCAATGAGCCACTCATAAGAATGAGAAGAAGAAGACACATTTAGTGCATAACCAAACCGAGATGCTTGACAACCACATGAAGAAAGTGCTATTCCTAAAGATGAAGTTGAAGTTGAAGAGTGCTCCAAACGGATGTTATGCTTCTTCATTGCTGCTTCCAAGGCTTCCATCTTCTTCAAGCATTTGGATTCTAAGTGGCCATCTCGATTACAAAAGTGGAAATGTCTATTAGTCTTCTTCCCTTTGTTTTTATTTGCCTTATCATTTTGTTGAAATGATTTTTCATTTTGAGATTGGAATTGCTTAGGACCTTTGTTTAGTTTAGGACCATTCTTTTTAAGATATTGCTTCTTAAGATTCTTTGAATTTGGTTGTTGATGGGTGGCTAAGGCTTTCTTAGAAGAGTTTCCAAGATTAATAAGACCAAGATGTAAGAGTTTTTCTTGTTCTCTTATTAAAGAATCACAAAAGGCATCAAAAGAGGGGGACTTGTAGTCTTATCCTTGGGAAATAAAGGCTTCTCTAGTAGAATGGAAGGTGGAAACAAACACAGAGTAGGTTGGTCCCAACTTAGTAAGAATGGAATAGATAAGGCTACCATATTCTTTCTTAACCTTAATACCTTCGAAGAGAAGTCTAAGGGTCTTGAACTTGGACAAAAAACCTTCAGTGGAAGAAAAATTATTGGGGTCCAACGTAAGAAACTCATTTTCAAGTTGATGGGCTCTAATTTCATTTTTAATTCCAAAAACTTTAATGAGTTGTTTCATTGCTTTATTAGGGTTATCAAGTTCTATGATATGGAATCTAAGGTCTGGATAAATAGACATCCCTATCAACCCATGTGCTTGATCTTGCCTATTTTCCCATTTGGTTGCCTTATCTTCATCTTTAGGTTTAGTTTTTTGGCCTGAATCTGTTCTTTAAAGACCTTTACTTCTAAGTAAATCCACAATGTAGGAACACCATTGGAAGTAGTTGGTGCTGTCAAGAATAGCTTGGCATGGACTTTCCATTTTAACAGAAAATGAAGCTATAGATGTTGAAACTAAGTGTTCCAATGGAAATATCTTGGAAAATTAGGCTGATTAAAAAAAAATGGCTCTGAAAATGGCTTCCGAATGAAGAATTTATGGCTTTTGAAGAAAACTTATTGAAGATGTCGACAAAGTGCGCGAATGTGCGGAAGTGAATGATAATGTTATATTTTTTTAAATCCCCACCATTTCTAATATTAATATAATTAGCTCACTTTAAAAAAATTATGTGACTCACTTTTATAAATAAGTGAATGTCACTTTTACAATGGTACTTTATGAGCTACCCACTAAATTGTAACTTAAATAAAAGATAAAGAGACTTTAGAATTATAAATGACTCACTTTTTATAATGGGTGAGGACACTTTTACATAAAGTAACTTTAAAACATAAGTTACATGTGCTTTTTGCAAAAGTAACTCAATAAAAAGAAAGACTTGAACTCAAGACCTCTATTCTCATAAAGTAACTTTGGACCAAGTGAGTTAGTTTAAAAGGTTGGTAATTTTTGGAAAAGAGGAAGGGGATTTTTTTTTTAGCTGAAGCTTTGGGGTGCCTGCTTACTTGAAAAAATATTTTTGCCTACAAAATAAAAAACCACACAACCCAACATGGACATACAAAAAAAACCAATCCTTATGGCTTGAAGTTAGCTTTCGCCAGAACCTAAATATTTTCCTCAATGTTTCTGATTTTCCGAGACCACACTAAGGCGCGGCGGAAAAGAGCATACGCATGAGAAAAATCCTTCCTTTATGTTTCTGATTTGCCTAGGTTGCATAGAGTCGCGAGGCAAAGAGAATGTGTAGAAATGAAAGGTATAGATCCGGTAATAAAAAAAACAGAGAGCTAAATAAACCGAAATAAACAGACAGATGAATAAATAAAACTGCAAATAAAGACTATATACCTCCAAATCTTAAAAATGACATAGCTAGGGCTGCCGGAAACCATTTCGCATGAAATTAAAGGGGTTCCTTACTGGAATGCTCCTAACACAATAGAGCAATCATCTCATCCTGAAAGAGATCAAAAACAGTAGATCTAGGACATGACAGTCAGATGTAGTTGTACCAGCTTCGGATTTGGATCACCAACGGATGCGGCCCTCAAATAACTCTAATACCATGTAGGAATTTACAAGGGAATTTCCTTAGATAGAACACCAAAAGACAACACTCACAAACATATCACAGATCAATACATCAGTATTCTTGACGTAGTTAAAACCCTCAAAGAGGGAAATAGTCCATGGATTGAGCCAACATGGCCACTTCAGATAATTTATTAATAAAAGAAAGAAAAATTACATAAGCTTCTCTCATGAACGGTCACCCTACAAATGACCCTCCATGCTCTTTAAATAGAGATCATGGACCAATTGGGTGTTAAGCCAAAAATCAAGTGTCAGTAATACCGAGGAGAAAATGAACCATCGGATCATTTCATGTCTAGAACATATCGTGATTATCGGATTGTAAGTTACAAATGTACATAGTAAAGAAACATACTTTACCTAACTCTACACTAGACCAAGTTATAATTAACTATTTCCTATGTGTCGAAATACCCTAATATCCCCCCTTAAGAACAACTTGGGATGGGAATGATGTACAAATATGACACAATAGGAGAAGGAAGGAGGCATTAGAGCCTATACCAACAACAAAAGAGAAACAAGGGAAAGGAAAGGGGGAAAGAGGGGGGACGAAATCCAGGAGAAATGGAGGAAAAACAAAAACAAGTAAAAGATCAGATAATATGGTTGGCTTAATCAAGGGGAGATAATTTGTGTTGAAGCCCTCTCCAAATATTCTCTTAAAGTAATTTTTTTTTTTGTGATGACTTTTACATCTCCCAAACATATATGATGTTTGAAATGTTTGGAGTGTTGTGCAAGTGTTGAAGTGTGTATAAATTCATTTCTAAGATAATGAAATTTCATCTTATATTTAATAGCAATATAATTTACAACACAATTTATTTTTTTCATGTAATTTTAATGTTAAAATAAAAAATGTATCTTTTAATAGAATTTAATTTCTCCATGTAATTTGATTTTTTATGGTTAATTTAATATATGGATTGTTTTTGGATTTTATTATATTTATTAGTTTTAAATAGTATAACATTTTAAATTTATTTGAAATTTTTAAATTTAAATTTATCTAAAAACTTATTATTATTTAATATAATCTTTAATTATTGTTTGGTTGGATTGACACAAAGTGTGGATATCTATTGAACACTTAAACACAATGGAGATATCCATCTAATTATGAGAATGGTGTACATAATTATTTTTATACACCGTCTAAAGAAATATTACTTGTAGTGAAATGTATGTTGTCAAAATAAATTTAAGTATTATTTTTGACAAATATGCCTTGTAACCAAAAATATGTATAAACTCTTTGACATTCACACGCTTTTTAACATGCATCCTCTCATTTTGGCCACGATTTGTTCAAAAAACATCATTTGGTTACCAGCCTCACCCCTTTGTCATCTACTCCATTACCCATTTCTGGGCTTAACAAAATTCCACCGATGGATGAGGAGAAAGAAAATGGGACCATCCTTATGTGAAAGAAAATGGGACCATCTTTATGTGAAAGAAAATGGGGGCTCTACATGCAATGAGCATGGGGGGTGGTATTGTACATGTCCACAGCCCTTCTTAGGAAATATCCCTGTCCAAACCTTCAAATTCTAAGTTTATTGATCATAAAGCTTATTCCAGGTTCATTGTATCTTCCCTATAACTATCTTTGTATGACAGGAAGAACCATTGGTTGACAAAGCGGATGTGTGGGTTGCTCAATCGTGAAGAATATAAGAGTGGGAGGTGTACCCAATTTCATGAATAGGAGGTGCAATTTCTCAACCCTCCCCTCACTCGTAGTCATTCTTGTATTATTCAAACAATGCAAGCCAAGATTCACCAAAAGGAGCTATAGGTCGTCTAGCGTGTTTAGGGAATTAGCATGATTTGTTAGGTGGAGACTCACTTTCTTTTTTGTTTCCACTCATTAGCCCGCATAGTACCAAGATAATAGCATGGGGGTGCCCACCAGATGCGAAGAGGAAGAGTTGATTCCACTTGAATATTCTTGTAGACATAAAGAGGGGCTTTTAATGGTAATTCCTGCAAATAGAAAGAGGGGATTTTAATGGAGTTTCAGTTAGAGATGGACTTTAGTTGGAAACATTAGTTTAGGGAAATCAAAATTTTCCAGTTTTGCTAGATTTCCTATGAGGAGGTGATATTATTAAAGGACTCAATGATGGGAGGGGAGCATAGGGAGTTGGGAGGATAGGGAGGGATTCAAAATTTGAAGTATTGTAGCTATGATGGAGTAGTAGATAATAGTTTTGAAGAAGAATAAGAAGAAGTCACAAAGCAGTAGAAGTTGTAGGTGGAGGAGGATTGTTTGAGAGGGCTTCTTTTTCTAATCTAGAGGCCTCACATCCATTTTTCGAATAAAGAACCTCTGCATTCTCTGGATCCCATGGGTAACCATGATTTCATGAACTTTTTGCTAGATCGAGATCACAAAGTTCAAAATCATGCAAAGAACCATAAATGACAAGATGTATTGAATTTGAGGAAAAGATAAGGAACAACAAATTAAAATTCAAGTTAAGTTCTTGTTTCTTCAAACCTTTCCTCCATTATAAGGAAGAGAACTAAAAGAGAATGGGATAGAGTATCATTCTACAAATTTAATGAGATTGTGATAATATTTTGCAAAAACAAATCTATATTATTGCAGAGAAAAAACAGGAAGGCCAACCAACTTGGATTAGATAGCGATAAATTCATCCTCAAGAAACTCAAATTGATTAGTTCTCTAATGTTTCATGGCAACTTCACATACACTCGATTTGATATCTTCTTCAGTAAAATTACCCAATCAACATATTGTGTTTAATCTTTGCCAAATTTGTGAAAATATTGATTTATTTGTGAAAAAATCCCTGAAATGATTATGTGTTACTATTCTACTTTTAACCAAACGAGTAAAACTACAAAATCAGAGATACAAATTTGAGTTGACAAAGATTTTCCACCTCTCATGAAATGTAATTGTCGAGGTCGTAATAGTTCTTTTAATGGTGTAAAAGTAGGTAAAGAAATAATATTTGACCATTTACATACCAATATGGAGTCACAAAAAATATATGGAAATGATTCGCATGAAATTTATAAAGGATAACTATCGAGATCGAAATATTATTCCCTAGACATGATAGCAACTACTCTTCCTCGATTGTGCTTATGCACTTATGGAATGCTATTTTCCAAAGAGACATGTAATTTTACTCAAGTTTTTAAAAAAAAGGAGGAACAAAATTACATTTTATAGATGCTAACCACATTCAGTAAGAGTATCCTCTAGGATTTTTTATATAAGAACAAAAAAAGTAAAAAAAACATGCGAAGTTAAGTGTGAAAGTAATCACTTAACTTCTTCTTCTTGCCTTTATTTTCCTATACCTTCTACCATACCCTTGATTTGGGGTCGACTAGAAACATTGCCATATCACTTCTGTTTATCTTAGGTGGGATTTCTTTGTATGAATTTTAACTTTCTGAAAAATGAACTCTCTTTGTGCCACTTTTTTCCGTTGTTCTAGTTCATGGATCACTTCTAATTCTATACCATTCTGGTTGTGGGTTGCATTGCCATTCCAGAACTGAACATCCCCTTCTTCTTGATTTGGAGGCTTCTCTATGATTGAGGGCATTTATTCTACAGGTGTCTTGTTTGGTGGCATGACCGACATCTAAATGTCGTATTTTTATAATACAAAATTTGTGTCCACTAGAAGTTTTTATGTTTCAATTGAATGCGATTGTGTAGACATTTAATTAGGTCAATTTATACACAGATTCTGGTGAAGGTAAATAACCCTTTATCCATTCTGTCAAGGTCCATCTTTTTGAATGACCCCAGGTTGTTCCAAATTTCATAAAGAACCTTGTGATGCCATAAGGGAAGGTGGAGATTTGGAATCCTCACCCATAGTGGCATTTTTTAGACCTCATTGTTGTGGCATCAAAATATGGGAACCAAGGGTTAATGAAAATCCCTATATTTCCCCAAAACCAAGGCCGTTTCTTTAATGATCTCTCCACGTCTTCCTAGGTATCGAACTGAACAATGAAGAAATCTCTTGAACAAAGGTATATGTTGCAGTTTTTGGTATAGGCTGTAAAAAACCATTGATGAAAAGCATCGGATATGGGCGTGAAACCATTGAAACTATAAATCACTGCCCTTGATTGAAGAACAAAAAAAAGTTGATTTACCTCCATTAGGTTTACCATCATGGCAATAGTTTGTTGTTGTTGTTCCAATGTAAGGTCTGGGATTATATTGTGGGATATAATGGATAATATCCTTTGTCCCACACTGCATCCTTGTAGGAAATAGAGCCTCCTAGGTTTATGGCTCCAAAATCACTCTCTCATGGCCTTAGATTCAATTCAATGGTGGAATTTCCTAAGATGTTGTAATATTGTAGCTGTAAATGGTCCCGTAGTTTCTTCCCTTCCTGAAGGATACATTGTGTATATACAGGATATCCCATCTGATTCTCTATCGTTTCTTGAGATGCGCCACATAATCCAAACCCAAACTGAAAAAATGGAGGAATCCCCATTCAGCGTTTTCATGGAGATATGAAATTCCTCCCCATGTTTCAATTCTTCATGCCTTTATCCCATCCCATATCGATTAGAAAAAGGGGTTTTTTCTATTAGATTTGCATCATTCAAAAAGTTGCGTAAACTGTATAAACCTATATCTAGTGTTATAGCCCAAGAATACCATCAAAGTGAACTAATATAGGCCACATATACATGGGAGTTGGGCCTTCCAACAATCAATCACCACATTTGCAAGAACCATGTAGATTCAAAGGAAAATTCTCGTCCCCACCCTAAATGGGAGAAACCCAAAATTATTTACATGGAATTTCGTCTTATGGTTGTCTCGTAAGAAATTCTTGGGAGAAAAATCTTAGGGGTTGTCCCATAACTCGGGATTGTTGGCAAGCCACCAGATATTGACAAGCACTTTGGTCCCCACAAGGACATCGTACTCGCCAAACTTTATCTCGTGAACATTCAACTGAAGAACAAAGGAAAGCATAATGTATAAGCACATGGATTCCTTCATCAAGTCCTTTAGATGTGGAAGTTTCACAATTTCTGGCTCGGTCATCTGGATATCTAGCCCTATGACAATGTCCAGCTCCTCTCAAATATTTTTCTAAATCTTGGGGTGGTTCATCTGGTCTGCACTATCCAAGTCAGGGGCCTTTCATATGCCCTGTCTAGGCCTAGGGCCTCGACCTGCATTGTTTCAGCAACATCCTTCTAGTAATTGGTAGTCATGACACAAACCCTAGAAGCCATTATTTCTATAAAAAACTCAAGGCCTTCACTCAAAAATGCAATGGTAATCGTCTCATTGCACTTATTGAATGTTATTTATTCACATTATCAAAATGGAATAATGTTAATCATTACTTTAATTAAATATCAAACAAGTAAGAAAGAATATCATTATTTTCCATGGTACCTGTAAAATGTTCAAAGAGAATTCTTTTTTCATGGCCTTTGTAGCATATTTATGTTGAAATATTTGATGAAATTATTCTGCAGGGTACGTTAAGACTATTGTAGCATATTTTTGTGCAAGGATTCAATTCCAAATAAGGAATTCTTGTCTCTACCTTCTGTGGCTTTCTCCTCTGCTTTTGCAACGACCGGTGCCTCTACTTATGTTGTTGGCTCCTGATAAACTAAGCTCCAACTGCCTGTGCTCCTAAAAAACTAAGTCGGTAGTTTTTGTGAAGATTCGATTAAATTAATTTAAGTTTTCATATACTTATGAAATTATTTGGCATGGTATTTGTGAAAATGTTTGACAGAGTACTCATTTTTCAGGCATTTGCAGTAGATTTATGTCAATGTGTTGATAAAATTATTCTAAACAATACTTTTTACAATGATCTTTGTCTAGGGATTCAATTCCGTATAAAGAATTGTTGCCTTTAATATTGAATTTATAGGTTAAGGAGAATGAGATATGATGAACCCTGAGCAGAAAAATGAATGAGACATGATGAAATTAATACCTCAATTAAAGGGGAGGGGTTGTCTGCTTAATTTTGTATATTTGGAGAATATATATATATATATATATATATATATATATATATATATATATATGTGTGTGTGTGTGTGTGTATGTGTATGTGTATGTGTATGTGTATGTGTATGTGTATGTGTATGTGTATGTGTATATGTATATGTATATGTATATGAGATAATTAATGTTTGGTGGTATAAAATACAGAAATACTCACCCAAAATTTGGGAATATCAGACCTCCATAGTAGACTAAGGGTTTTCCAGTGTGAAGCATCCATTTACGTTGAGGAATTTAAGGTTTACAACACTTGAAAGATACTCTGATGAGTGCAATTCCGGGTAGTTTTGCAATTTCACTCTTTACTAATGTTTATGGCAAGGAAATATTTTGTGAAATATCAATAGTAAACACATTCAACCATACATATCTCGGATATGAATGCTTTCTTCAATGTGATATCTCTTAAAACACCCATGGTCTTCTGATCCTTTTGGACAATAGTCTATCATCAAAGCTCTGTGATGTTTCACTGGAATTAGGGATCAAACACAACACAGCACAACAATGTAGGTAAGATTAAGAATATTATAATTTCTTATTTTTCATTAAATAAATTTCTGACGAGCGATATCGCAGTGGTGATGCACAAGTGTTATGCGATGGAAATTGATGGGGAAGAGAGACGATTGAAGGGGAAAGAGAAAGAGAGAGAGAGATGGGTGGGGTAAGAGAGAGGGAGGTAGGAGAGAAAGGGAGAGATAGGAAGGAAGAGAGAGAGGACTTGAGAGAGAGGAGGAGAGAGGGGGGGATAGAGAAATGAAGTTGGAGGGGGGGAGAGGGAGGGAAGAAGAGAGACAGAGAATGAGAAGTGTAGAGAGAGAGGGAGTGACAAGGGAGAGGTGGAGAGAGAGTGTGTATGTCTGGGGTGAGATACTGAGACAAAGAAAGAGAGATGGAGAGAAGGGGGGAGAGAAGGAGAGATAGAGGCATATAATAATAGATTTGGAGGTTGAAGAGAGAGATAGAGAGAGAGGTGGGAGAGAAAGGGAGAGAGAGTAAGGAAGAGAGAGAGGATGTGAGAGAGTGGAGAGAGGTAGGGAAAGAGAGATGGATATGGAGGTGGAGAGAGAGGAAGGTAAGAAGAAGGACATAAAGATATAAATGTGGAGAGAGAGGGGTTAATAATGAATATGGAGAGATATGGATAGAGTAAAATAGGAGGGAAGAGAGATAGAAGCAAGGGAAAGGGAGAGAAGGGCAAGAGATATAGAAGCGGTGGACAGGGATAGAAGGGGGAGAGCAAGAGAGAGGGAGAGGAGGAGGGAGTGATAGATAGATAGATTTGAGAAAGAGAGTTTATTTTTTGGGGGTGATATAGAGATACAAAAGGAGATAGATATATAGATGGAAGGTGAAGAGAGGGAAGAAGAGAGAGATGGAGATAGGGAGGGAGTGACAGAGAGATTGATAGATATGGAGTGAGAGAGTGTGTGAGTTTGTGGGGGTGAGAGAGAGACAAAGAAGGAGAGATTGAGGAAGATATAGATATATATGAAGGGGGGAGAGGGAAGAATATTTCTTGCACTAGATGCATTGATTTCAGTGTAGATGGTGATTTCTAATCCTGTTTGATTCCTTGCACTAGATGCATTGATTTTAGTGTAGATGTTGATTTCTAATGATATTTGACTACTTGCACTAGATGCATTGGTTTCAATGTAGATGATTTCTAATCCTATTTGATTGCTTGCGCTAAATGAATTGATTTCAGTGTAGATGGTGATTTCTAATCCTATTTGATTGCTTGCACTAGATGCAGTAATTTCAATGTAGATGTTGATTTCGAATTATATTTCATTGGTTGCACTAGATGCATTGATTTCAATGTAAATTATTTCTAATCTTGTTTCATTGCTTTCACTAAATGCATTGATTTCAGTGTAGATGGTGATTTTTAATCCTATTTGATTTCTTGCACTAGATGCATTGATTTCAGTGTAGATGTTGGTTGTGGTTGGTTTCTAATCCTATTTGCTTACTTGCACTAGATGCATTGATTTTAGTGTAGATGTTTTTTTCTAATATTATTTGATTACATGCATTAGATGCATTGATTTCAGTGTAGATGTTGACTTCTAATTTGATGTAATTGGATGTATGATGGTACGTTAATTTTAAAGTGATTGCATTAATAGTGTGCATTGATTTCAGTGTAAGCAAAAAAAATTATTGACAATGTACATTGATTTTTTGTGTTATAGTAATTCAACCTATTAATATTGGAGATCAAGAGAGACAAGGTGTGATTTTTATGACAGATTTAAATTATTTACGATTTCAACTATCCTTTTCATATAATTGATATAAAAATATGACAAAACTAACCAGGGTGAAAATAAAAATATTACAAGAAAATAGTTTTAGATTGATCACAATGAAGACTATTTGTAATTGACTACATTTTTATTATTCACATTTTCTATTATTAAACACTATTACATTGTCACTTTGCATTCATTTTTTTTATTTCATCATCAAAGTTATTAACAATATTTATCATCTCAACAAACTGAAGTAACTAAGCAAATTTAAAATTAAAATGACCACATAAATCTCAGACATATTTAGCATATTTAAAATGATTATATTAATATTAGATGTATTTACATATTATTTATAAAATTAATCATATGTTCTATAGAATTCCCTTGCCCGCACACGAATGAAACCAAACTAGATCCATCTTAACTCCAGATCTATCAAGCGCCGAGAGGGATCAAATCTCTTGAGGTGCAAACATTTCCTCAAGTTTTGCACTCAAAAAAAAAGTTTGCACCTCGAGATATTTGATCCCTTCCAAAACTTGATAGATCTGGAGTTAAAGATGGATCTAGGCTAGTATTATTAAGTAAATATATATTTACACCTCATAGAGAAATTTGGTATTGAAATATATATTAAATATATAAGTAATAGCTTAACCAAATATATATTTACACTTCATAAAGAAATTTGGTATTGAAATATAGATTAAATATATAAGTAATGATTTAATTATTTTTTTTAGTGTTTAGAGAAATTGATAATTGGGCATTTATTCTCACTTGCATACACACACTGTAAATAAAATTTAAATGAAATAATATGGGTACACATATGATACAAGAGGTTATTAAAAACATAGTAGATCATAAAATTAGGATATTTGCTAGAAACATAATATATTATGTTGGATTTATGTGTAGCTTTTGGATCAAACAATGATATCATGTGTTTAATTGTATGAAGAAATTCTAATTTCAAGTCCATTGTTTCCTTGACCAATATATTTTTAACCAAACATATATTTACCTCACTAATAAATTTAGTGATGAATTATAAATTAAATGTATAAGTAGCATCTCAAAACATTTACATCAACAACTAAAATAGACACGCAGATGTTTCCCATGAAGCATGTGCAACTATTTACCAACTTGCCACTGACGAGCATTTGGACCATTCATCAACATGTGAAAAGAGAGTTATGGGAAAGGATAATTTACATTGACACACTAGGGGAGAACTCACTATCAAAGAAATTACACCCGCAAGTCTCCTAAATCAAATGATCATATATTTTAGCACCAAGATGGAAAAAATTCATTAGGAATGATCGGTTACAAATTAATGGAGTTGGAGCTATTACAGTTAGACAAAGGAATGTTTAGATATCACACACTGGCACTTACTTGAGCATGGCATCAAAGATTCAAACCATACAATTCAAGGTTGTCATTGTGATTATAACAAACATCCTTTCCTCCTACTAAAGAAATCATCCCTTAGTGTTAAACCTAATGAACTGATTTCTTACATGAAGTGATGGTTCATGGGTATATGAACCATGGTAAATGAAACCTAGAAAAACATCACAAGGATTGACATGGAACATAGTAGAAGCACATGGATGTAGATTCGAATATAAAGAAATACTCAAATAAGGAGTGTTTGCTTCAGCTTGTTGTATTTGGAGCAGAGAGGGATGTTGGTAAATAATATGGTAGATGTTTCTTGCATCATTTGCTCAGACATACAATGTTAGTGTTTGTATCTCATACAATTATTTCCATGGGGGTGTCTACTTATGGAGATTTCCATTAAAAGTACCCTCTGACTTTTCTAAAGTTCGCTTTATTGAATAATTAACAAAGTGGACATTTTTTAATTAAGGTGACTTTTAATTAATAAAGTGACTATCGTTGATCACATAGTTATATCTCATTCGTTTAAGACTAAGTTTTTGGCTCATGTAAAAGTTATAAAAGAAAGAGAGGGAAAAGGAAAAAGAGCATTCATTTCACAAGTCACATGAGTGAACAAGAAAATTAGAGATTTAATTTTTAACAATTGGAGAGGATTTCAGTAGTAGTTCAACAAGGAGAAGGTATCCAGTTTTTAGCAAGGAGAAGTAACTAGTTAGCAACAAGTAAAAGAGTAGGTTTTACAGTTGTCCATACAAATTTTATACCATCATATAAATTATGTGTAGTCATACAAATTTGTAGAGTGTGCTACCTTGATTTCCATGCAAACTAGAATTTTCATGTTTGTTGTTCATTTGACTAATTTATTAGAGCCATTTTCCCTATAAGTGGACTCTTGTAATTTATGAAGATAATTTTTTAATGATGGGCTAATCTAAAAGAGCGTAAATAAATGGTGCACTGTGTAATTGATTTTCTCATTTTTCATTGCATGAAAGAGTTTATAATTCTAGCAACTAGATCTAAACTATTTGCTTATATGAATAGTTTTAGGATAATTTAACATGGTATCAAAGAAATTTCTTTGAGAGAAAAGAAAATCTATTGTTTCTTGGGTTACTTCAACAAGCTTGAGAGAGGTCCCTCAAGACAAACATGTCAGTATCTAGTGTGAAAGTTGAAGATCGACTTCATGAGGTTTCAAATGTATTTCCATGGAAGGCAAGAACCTCAGTGATATTCAAGGAACAAGACTTGTGTGAAGTCATGTCCAATTCTAAATTAGACCTTAATGAGAACGCAAACACTAGTGGTAGTAGACCCTGAAGTGTAGGCAACATGGGATAAGAAGGACATAAATGCATAAAGGGTGATCCTTGAAGCTATTAAGGATCATATGATTTTTCATGTTGCAAAAAATGCTATATCCAAGGACATGTTTGATACCTTGGTATCACTTTTTCAAAGTGATAACATGAGTCAGAAAATTATTCTAAAAAATAAGCTCAAAGTGTGCAAAATGAAGCCCTTTGAAAATGTGACTCCAACTACCTTATGAGGATCACACATATCCATGACCAACTTGCAGCTATTGAAGAAGCTATATTGGATGTAGAGCTAGTGAATGTTGCTTTGAATGGGTTCACCATGGCTTAGGAGCCATTTATCATGGGAATCTATGCCTGAGATCATCTTCCAAATTGGGAGAGACTGGTGACATCCAAGAGGAGACTCATAATTAAGAGTTCGAGAATAACCAACAAGGAGGAGTAGTTGATGAAAACTTAGCCTTGGTTAGCAAGATGAAGAAGACAAAAGGGAAATTTTCCATCAAGAAGGATGACATTCAAGGAGACGGACAACACTCTTCTCAGTTTCCATAAAGGAAGGCAATGCAAAGTCACAAATAGTTGTAGTGACGACAAGGACATAGTTGAGCGAGCTTGCTTCCAAGTTCGAGAGTGAATTTTCACTTATGTCTTGCTTTTCTTCCAATACTTTTGTTAGAAGTGCTTGTACTTTGATAATGGCACCTCTCACCACATGACAAAGGCTAGAGAGTTATTCAATAGTTTTATAGAGGATGACTCAGGGATCCATATTTAGCTTGCCGATGAGGCAAAATATGTAGTGAGGGGATGGGGAATAATTTAATTCTAGATTGAATCAAGAGTGTCCTTTGATGCATAGGAGGTACTATGTATGCATGGCCTAAAGAAGAACCTTTTTTCCAACTCAATAATAGAGGGAAAAGGATATGAGGTTAAATTACGAAGGGGGAAAGTATTCATCTACCCAGATGGAGCTAGTCCGAAGGATGGGGTCCAAGAGGGGAACCTATATAAAATTAAGGGTCAACATACTCAGACACTAGTGCAGAATATTAAGAGAATGTGTGAGGTTTAACAAAGGGGGATGGGACATCCCCATCACAGGTTGCTACCAATACTAAGATGAATGGTCACTAGGCTTCTAGAATTTAGTGTGGATGAGTAGAGGTGTGCAAAGGGTGTACACTTGGCAAGAATGTCAATGCATCTTTCCCTAGCAGTGAAACTCGAACCAAAGGAATTTTGGATATGATCCATTATGATTTAGTGGGGCCTATGTCAATATCTTCATTAAAGGGCACATCTTACTATGTAACCTTCATTGGTTACTTCTCCAGGAAGGCCTAGCTCTACTTCATAAAAACCAAGGGTGAGGTCGTCAATCATTTTAGAGCTTTCAAAGCTCATGTGGAGAACATGAAAAACAATAATATCAAGGTTTTGAGGACAAACAATGAGGGTGAATACACCTCTGATGATTTCACTAATCATGCAAGGAGATAGGGACAAACAGGAGAAAAAATTGGCCTATGGGGTTGAAAAGAGGAAGAACCATTCTATCATCTGTGCAGTGAAGGACATAATCCATGATCATAGTTTGAAGATGGTTTTATTGGTTGATACATGCAATACAACTATGTATTTGCATAGTAGGAGCCCACAATGGATTCTGGAGGATAAGACACTAGAGGAAGCATCCACAGGAAAGAAATTTGAGACAGGACATCTCAAGATATTTGGTTGTCTAGTCTACATCCACATACCTATGGAAAAGTGGATAAAGTTGTATCCCTTAGGTGAGAGGGACATCCTAGTGGGATACAGTGGGGATTTGAAGGCTTGTAGAGTCTTCTTGACAAATCAGCGGTAGACAGTGGTGAGCCGAGAAGTCAAGTTCAAGGAGAACTTGGCATCTAGGAAACTCAGGACCTACCAAAAGATATAGAGGGGACTCAGGAGGAGGATCTAAAGGAGGAGTCGAGAGAAAATACTTCTAGTAGTAGATATATCCAAGTTTCAGTGCAATAGGAGTAGTCAGCGCCTTCAATATCCCTCAATAGGCCCAAGTGGGTGGATCAGGCCTTGTAAGATACTCAAGAGCATGTTGAACCTCCCATGACCACTTTCAAGGAAACAAGACCTTTGCGGAATTTTTTGATGTACATGGATTTGATTACCAGCATCATAGACTCATCATGAAGAATGATGTTTCGGATATTGTGTCTGGACTAAAGGGGAATTAATTTGTGACTTCCAAGTGGCTTTATAAGGCAAATCATGTAGAAGATGGTAGTGTGGAGAGATAAAAGGCTAGATTTGTGGCTCGTGGGTTCTCCCATAAAGAGGGAGTAGACTATGAGGAGACTTTTTCTCCTGTAGCCAAATATTCCTTTATTGAAGAAGTTCTTTCAATAGCTTTTGAGACAAGGTGGAACATCCACCAACTGGATGTGAAGATCACCTTCCTCAATGTCATCATTGAGGAAGAAGTCTATATCGAGCAACCATATGGGTTTGAAGTCCATGATAGAGAGACTTATGTATGTAGCTTTAATAAATCGCTATATGGACTCAAACAGGTACCCAAGGCATGGTATTCCAGGAGCGATAGCAATATGCAAAACATAGGCTTCACCAAGAGTGAGGTGGATCCCAACCTATACTTCTTGTTGATTGGGTCTAAGCCCCACATTTTAGTGTTGTATGTGGATGATCTAATTCGAATAGGTGTAGAGAGATTGATTGCATGTTGTATTTCAGATATAGCATTAGAATTTGAGATGAGGGATATCAAGTCGATGCATCACTTTCTGGGAATTTGCAGCAAACAGGCGAGATCCTCCTTAGGCAGGGGAAGTACAAACTAAAGAATCGTCTCCAGTGTTAAATTTGCACCCATATTTGCTCCTATTGCCTTCACACTGGTAGCTTAAAAATAGAGTTCATCTCTTGTGTCTTCAGCCAAAAATCCCTCGTTTCATAGATTTTTGGTGCTTTGTGTGTTCTCTGCATAGTAAGCTTATGAGCCAATTGTTTTGTGTCTATTTTGCACACTTTGATCATTCTCCCTCTCCACGAAACTACCAAAAGACTCTCTCCCTTTGCACCTCTGACATTTTTGGTTCACAAACTCCTTTCTTTCTTTGCCACATTCCACAAGAAAATGGGATAGTATGGGAGATCGTCCTCCACTCAGGCTGCCCAGTCTGACTTCAATGTTGTCAGCACAAGGCATTTTATGGTTAGGTGGGTAGTCATGACAATTAATAGATGTTGGTATGGGCCTACCCATGGCATGCCATAGGAGAACCAACCAGCATGCAAGAGGCCCTCAACAGGCATGCAACAGTGTATGACATGCCTTCCCTCTAAGAGCTTTGGATATGTATGCTCCTCCCTTCAGCCAGTCATCACTTTATTTCCACATAGATTTTGTATACATCCATAGTTCACATAGTCATGCTAAAATACACGGGTTGTCATGAAAAAGTGTTGTTACACTCATAACTGAGACTTCTTCATCACCTCGAAGCTCATATTTTTATAGTTATTCTAAAAGATTCTAGTTTCCTTGTGCTCCATAAACCTAATAAATAAGAAATCATTTTGATAACCTCAATAATAGAAACCTTAGTATCCTCTCTATGTGTATTTTTTAGTTCCAAAAAACCCAAATCAACAAATACTCTAACTTCTACACCATGATATCTTAACATTTTCCAAGTTGTTAACATTCTTTCGATGATTTACAAAATGATGGAAATAATTAGTGTTCTCATCTTCTTTAGGAATCCACAAGGGTCTACTTTAAGTATATGATTATTTTAGTTATTATTCAAAAACTTTCTCCTTCTTGTTTCTAAACCTTTTACCTAAGATTTAACAACTTGATCATGGAAACCAACTACAACTTGACTAAACAAAGCTTCCAAATTATCTACTAATTCTTGCTCATACCCAATATTATTTTGATGTGTCCAAATTAAAAAGCATTATTTTGTCCTTTCTAGATTGCTGGTAGAATGAATAAATATTAACTTACACAAATATCCATTATATGGAGTCCAATTAGATTTTATGATTATTTTCTTTTTTTTGGCTTCCTCACCAGGGAATTTTAACAGACCCCCTTTTTGTAAGAAGCTTCTAGTAGGCCAATTATATTTTATGATATTAATATAGTCATTCAGTATACAGGTGAGATTGAATTTAAATGGTTTCCTACCGTGTGCTCCAATCTTCTAGAGCACTAGCTGGTGATAAAATTAACCATCCCACAGAGGTCCACACCCACACCAACCCTCAACCCTTAATAAAAAACAATAACTTCATTCATAAAAATTATATTCAACTTTTTTTTTTTGGCTATTTTGAGTTCACCCAACCTTAAACCTCTCCAAACAAAGAACACCTTCATTGACTTTGCATTCAATAGGCCAAAATCTTTTGTTCTCTTAATAAATAGCGATAGTTAATTTGAGTCTCAAGTGCATGACTTCTATAAGCAACCGTAGTCTTTGTAATTGAATGGCTGACCAAACATGATATATTTACTTATACAACAAGGCAATGCGTGCTGGATCGGCATCTCTCCTCTATAGAGACTTGGAGATATTATTGAAAAACCAAAAATGTAGTATGAACGTTTAATGGATCAAAATTAAAAGAAAATTAAAACCTCCATTAAAAAGTAATGGAGCAAAATTAAAAGAAAAGCTTTAAAACCTCCCTTACATTACCGTTTGAATGCTTTTTATAACATTATAAATAATGGAGTGATGCCGCTACCTTTTACCATTGTAGCAAATGTTTGAACCCTCGTGTTTCTTTCGTGCATCCAAGGGATCGGCAAATTCTTGCTAACCTGTCGTTTTTGTTTTCTCTAGTTTATTGCTCTGCGATTATGGGTTTATTGTTTTCGTTTTCTCTGGGTTTATTACTGGGCTTTTTGATTATTTGATTCAGTTATAGTGAATTAGGGCTAAACACCCTAGGTAAGAATATTATAATTATTATAATCTAT